>JANBPO010008574.1:5004949-5379397 GCA_024336825.1 Amorphophallus titanum
GTGCTCTCAGCGTGGCCGCATGAGCTTCAACCATCTCAGCCTGAACTTGGAAGAGGTCACGGCCCCGCTCCAGCCCGGTGAACGCCTGCTGCACCTGATGTAGCTATTCCTAAAGCCCGATGACCTCAGTCTGGGCCACCCTCTGGCGCTCCTTGAGCACCTCACAGTTAGATGCCAAATCGGTCTGCATGGCATGGCTGGCATCTAGCTCCTGAGCGAGGGTATTGTAGTGATGCCTCCATAAATCGAGGGCCCTGGTGATGGTACATACGCTCTACATGGCCAGATCCGTCAACTCCTTCTCAGCCTCGAGACCAAACACCCCGACGGTCTCATACCAGTTGACGCTCTGGTTCAAGAGATCCACTACCGCCTTGGACCCTGCACGCCCAACTGTAACCCCCTCAGGTGGTGAATGTTGAGTCCATGCATAAACTGTCATGCCTTCAGCTAGTCCGTGCACGCTTTCACGAAGTCCGTGGAAGCCAAACCTGTGCACGTTTAGGTTTTTACATGAAGTCCGTGCACGCCTTCACACAGTCTGTGGAAGCCTAACTCCATGCATATTCTGCTCTTAACACTAAGTCTATGCACATCAAACCCCGTGCATATTTTAGACTTAGACTGTTTGCTGATTGGGTCGCATGAGTTATTAAGTCCATGCACTTTGTGTTCATGCCTGTGGACATCAAACTCCGTGTAGGTTTTTCTTTAAGACAAGTCCTTGCACGTTCTCAGAAGCTCCTTTGCATTCCTTCTTAGAGTCCGTGCTTGTAAAACCCCGTGCAGACTTTTCTGTTGATATAAAGTCTGTGCATCTTTTTCTTGGCAACAGGATATAAAGTCCGTGCATCTTTTCCTTGCCAACAGGATTTAAAGTCCGTGCATCTTTTCCTTGCAAGCTGGATATAAAGTCCATGCATCTTTTCCTTGGCAGCAGGACTTCAAGTCCGTGCATGTTCTACCTATGGTTTAAACCTCGTGCACATTTTCCTTTGGATGAACACAAGTCCGTGCATCTTTTCATATATGCACCTGAACCCTGTGCACATCTTTAGCCTCTCACATTTTGTCAGCAATAACGCCCGTGCACTTTTTTGTTGGCTGTTCATCGAAGTCGGGCATACACTGTAGCAGAGTCAGTGTATGCCCTTTTGATGTCCAAGCACATAACAAACCCATGCAGATTTTCTAGTCAGGGCAAGTCCGAGTAGATCTACACTGAGACTACCTTAGCTGCAGTAAGCCCGTGCAGATCCTTTACAGCAAAATTCTCTCATACTCCATGCATATCCCGTGCATCTTTTTCTGCCTAGTATACTCTTAACTGAACTAATGTTTGTTTCTATGTTAACAGATAATGCTTCATGGAAAACAAGAGTGGCATGTGATCCAAGATTGGATGCAGTGCCAGGATCACTACACGTGTAAAATGAATGGCAAGATGATGCCAGAAAATTAAAATTTTGAGAAATTAAGAAAATTTCCTAAATTTACCTATTTAAACCTCAACCCCCTCTCTCCCCTCTCATTTCTTACCCTCCCTTCTATCTTTCATTTCTCTCCCGTCTCTCGTCCTCTCGGCGTGGGGCGCGTGACCGTGCAGAGCTGGCTGAGGCAGGGACGCATCGGGGAGATCGATTCGCGGGATAGAGCGGCTATTGGAGCGTGGCGGGCGCGATCCCTCAGTGAATTTTGAGATCGGCGTCGTTCATGTTTCGGGTGATTTTTGATGTGGTTTAGTGGCTTCGATGAGTGGTTTCTTCGGTGGAGGTAGGGAGATGGATCACCACTTCATCCTCTACGTTTTCCCTTTCCTTGCACGTCATCTGGTGCTCGAACGAGCGAGATCAAGCTCGTTGGGGTTTCGTGGGTTTCGTAGGCTTCGTCAAAAATCGACGATGGTTCTGTGATCGGTTGGAGTCAATGGACTCCTGGGAACGTCAGCATTCCATTGATACCAATTTCGTGTCGATCAGCGGTCCCATTTGACTGTGGGGAGCTCAGGAAGTCCGGTTGTCCCATTTGGGTGATTTTGTTAGAATCACCCGTTTCTTGCGATCCGTGCACTGTTTTGACTCCGGATGTAGTCCATGTGGTTGTATGAGTGTCCATGGTTGTATCCCCTTCATCTCAGCATGAATGGGGTGTGGGAAGGCCAAGATTGGGCCAACCCCATGATTTGCTCATCGTTACGATTGGACAGTCGAACCAAGTGCCGTTCATGGTATGGGCGGCCAACCTTGGACCGTTTATCTTCGTGGGTTTTGGGGCTTGTGCGGCCACACGATAGACCGCGCATGGTATGGGTGGCCCGATAGGGTCTGCCTATCCCCCCTGGGTGGCCAGGTTATAGCCGCCTGTCTTTCCGTTGGGTTGAGCTGCCTGCATCTGACTGCCCATCCCAGTTGACCCTTGGTCAATAGTTGAGTGTCGGTCACGTTAGGCGATCTGGTCAAGACCATTTTGACTGACACTGTAGTAAGTCGGTTCCGTTCAACGGTCCGGTCAAGACCGTTTTGACCAGGAACTAGACTGGGTCATGGGCTTGAGCAGCCAAGACTTGACCTCTCATCCCCTTGGGCAGTTCTGTCCTGACCACCTATCCCCCTTTGGATTTTAGGCGACTAACCCTCGAGCAGCCCTCTCTAGACCGTTCATGCCCTTGGGTGGCCCCCTTATAACTGCCCATCCCCTTGGTGTTGTTCGTTGGTCGTAATAGTTGTTCCGTGTCGGTCTATGTTAGGTTTGTGTTATAGGGCAGTGTCTGTATGTCGGTAATCTCTGGATAGGTCGGTTGAGGTGACTGGGTGCGGTCACTTCACTGACTGCGACAGGTCCCTAAACGGCTCAATCTAGAACTACCAGTGTCCTTGTCTCTAGTCGCGTAGCGGCCATTCCTTGACTATCGGGTCTGCCTAGCAGTTGAGTGATGGTTTGCTTTGCCTAGAGTGTCATCCTCCAGTGTTTTCATTTTCAATTGTCTTGGCTTGTCCTTGTGGTCTACCGGCTTTCCCATGGATGGCTCTTGACATCCTATAAGGGCTAAGACTATGTCATAAGGCAGCCAGGAGTCTTCTTGCTTGTGGTAGGATTCTCTTTCCTACTGTTGAGTCGTCATTGTCTGGTTCCGATCAACCTAGGGTCACCCAGTGGTTGACAGGTAACCTTGTGTGTCTCGACGGTCTTGTCCAGTCCGAGACATGGTTCTGGCTATAGTAAGGTATCGTTTTACCTCATTCTGTGTGTCCAGAGGTGCTAAGGGTCCTCGATATTCGCTCAGGTCTTTGCGTGTCATTTCCATTGACAGCGTCATTCCCTCTGGCTTAGGATTAGACCAATTGGCAGCTTGGTCTGCTTTTAGTGATGATCTTGCCTCTAAGTCGTCTGACTCAAGGATCATTACGTGAGTAGGTCTAGTTGCCTTGTCCTGAGTCTGTCGGCAGTGCCTGTGCTGCCATTGGTGCTTTCGAAGTACGTGCGATAGTGCTCTCTTGCCTGTCTGTACTTTCGCACTAGTGTTTTGAGTCTCTATGTCTTGTGAGCCTTCACTAGTCAAAGCCTTACGTCACGTTACGGTGTGACGGCACTTGTAGCGGGGCACCTTCCCAATATACGATTTTTAAGCTCGTTCCGTGGGCCCCCGGTCCAACCATAGCATCCAGCGGAGGGGGAATACTAGCTAGAGGCCTGGCTTAGGTAAAAGCCAGTGTGTGCACATGTGGTCAGGGGCTTTGGACTGATGCAGACAGGCGTTCCCCTGTCTAGTCACTCGTGAAGGTACTTTGGTTCTGGTTCTGACAGTGTCTTCGTCTCGGCCTAGTCCTTGCGGTAGGGTACACGGACAATACACTAGTAGGCACAGCATAAGACGTCAGTGGACGCAGCTGGCTATTCTTCTAGTGAGAGGTACACCAGTCACGTGGCATGTGACTCTTTGCGATTCTCTTCGCAGTTCTTGTGCGTCGTGACCTTTCGAGATAGCCCTCTCGTGGCTGCACTCGAGGTCAGCGTCTTGTCGTATGCATGGCATTCTAGTCATGTGTGGGACAGTGTGCACGATGTTCTAGTCATGTCATCTGGGTCTGCATCTGTCTAGGTTTTTCCTAGGTTTCTTTGTCTATTTTGCAGGTCCCTTGCAGAGTCAATAGATCGGCAACTCCTGACATCGTCAGCTTAGAGTCGCCTTCCTGTTGCTGCTCAGAGTAGTTTGGGGTGCCGAGGTTAGTTCGGCAGCCATTCGTCTGGTATGGTTTCTTCCCCTCTTCCTAGACTGTTCCCTATTCCTGCTCCCTGTCTCTCCTTTTACTACTTTTTAGCATAGTGTTACAGCTTTGTAGTTTAGTTTTCCTGCTTTACTACCTGCTGTTTTACTTATTCCGTGTTACTGCGTACTTTTCAATGGGGATCCGCGTGACCCCTACTGAGCCAGTGACACGAGACTTACCCCTGCTTTTCAGGTGAGTTGCTGTTCATTCTGCTTCCACGGTTCCTGGTGTGCGAGTTCGTAGCTGCCAGCTGGTACTTTCGTCGAGCTTCCCCCGAATTTCTGGGTACGTCTTTCTTTTCTATCGACTGTACTGTTAGACTACTTGTCTTTCTTTTAGACTGGACTCTGGTATATAATTGTCAAATTTGAACCCTTCTAGAAGCCCACATGGAAGGTTTGACTAACCCCACATGGCCCTAGGGCTGAGGTGGATCAATGGGAGAAGAGATGGGGGGCCCGTGGGACCCAGGTGGTCCCCTATTACAAATAAACCCCTATTACAATCTGAATTACATTCGAATAAAACTAAGTAAACACACATTACACACAAGTACAAATCCCCATAAATACTATAAATATAAGGGCTCAGAGCAGAGACTCCAGACTGCCTCTGAGCCAGATGGAAGCTGATGTAGCTCAAGTGGTGCTCCGCGTACGGTACCGACGGCTCGTCGGTTCGTGCTTCTTGCTCGCTTTGGTGTCCGTACCATCCAACGGACAGTCTTCAGGCACTGGATGCTCGGTAAAGAAGTCTGCGATGGCTTGGCCCTTGACGGCCCTTTGCGGCACATAGGAGATATCAAAATCAATGTGGATCACCGCCCATTTGCCAAGATGGCCTTTGAGTGCTGATTGGGACGTGATATATTTCAGCAGATCCGCCTTGGAGATCAGCCTGATTTCATGCGATAACATATAGTGTCGGAGCTTCTTGACTGCGAAGACCAGCGCCAGGCTGATCTTCTCAATGTAGGTGTATCTCCCCTCAGTTCTGACTAATCTTCGACTGAGGTAATTGAGGGCTTGTTCCTTCCCTTTTTCATTATTCTGGGCTAGCATTGTTATGGCTGCTATATACAGTATCAGTGGCCATCCTTTCACCGGTGCGCCCAGCACTAGAGTAGTCTTCAGCTAGTCTTTCAACTTGTCAAAGGCTATCTGGCAGTCTTCATCCCAGTAAAAGGGAGCATCTTTCATCATCAATTTGTGAAAAGGCTGGCATCGCCCTGACAGGTTGGATATAAGCTGCCGAATATAGGCCAGGTGGCTTTGTAGAGATCTCAGGTCAGAGAGATTCCTTGGTCGGGGTAACCCCTAAATTGTCTTGATCTTTGCGGGGTCTATCTCAATTCCCCGATATCTAATGATGAATCCCAAGATTTTTCCACTCGACACTCCAAACATATATCATAGCACTCATGCAGGTTGCTGGCAATGTGGGTTCTTCACATGGCAAGGCCTTCACATGAGGGCTCCAAGAGGCAAGCTCCTTCACGTGAGCTGGAAGCTTTACAACGCCAAAACACATGAAAGGTAGCTGGCTGCAACAGCTACGCTAGCTCACGTGGGGTCACGCCAAAGCGGCCGACCGGCCTCCTTCTACACAGCTGGAGTGGCAGTGAAGGTGGGCTTCGACGTGTGGGCTCCTCAAAGGATGGGAGGCTACAGGCTTTGGAGGTGGCGGAGTGGTTTTCACACAGGCTACGTCGGCATCTTGGCAAGGGGCCCACGATGGCCTCTCTTCAGCACCGCGGTGGGCGTTTCTTCACATAGGGTCCACGAGGCAGCAGGACAGCGCCAGCAACACAGGCTGTTCTCAAGCGGGGCAGAGAGTTGCGAATGGCACTGTCGACAAGGCCAAAAGGCCAAGTCGACTTCAAGGTGCACAGGCGGGTCCACATGCATTTGCGGCTTAGCGGCAGCTTCACACTGTGGGTCAGTAATGCGGCAGAAGCAAGGTGTCCAAAGCTTTGGTGGTTGGCAGGTTCAAATGCAAGGCTCGTTAGGGCGCTCAAAGGCAAACAAGGCTTCTTCACGCGCACAGGCGTAGACGCAGATAGAGTGTCTTCACACCAATAGTTGTAGGCATTCACACAGGCAGAGAGTAAAATACAAAGAGAAACATGGCTAGTTTAAGGCCTATAAAAAGAGAGAAAGAGGTGTGGTTGAAGGGTAGTAGTGTTTAGAATGTATTTTCTTTTGTTGTTGTTGTTGTTAGTTCATGTGAGGGTTGTGTTTGAGTATTGAGAGTTTTGGGAAGAAGAAGGAGAGAGGGGCAGGAGGCCCCTTTATGTTACAATTTGTTATTGTTACTTTGAATTTCTGGTGTTCGTCATTTAATTGTTGTTCTTTTGTTTATTTCTTTGGTTCATCTGTGTTTATTTTTCTGGTTAAAGTTTGGTGAATGTGTTAAGTCTGTCATTTTCATTTCACTTGGAAGAGTGCTGCAATCAGGACGCCTCCCTAACTTCTTTTGCAATGAGACCAGTGGAAAATCTTCCCTAACTGACCTAGGAAGATGTCTGATTTTTTGGCGGGAGCTCTGGTGGCTGGTGTTGGTCGGGGCGAGGCTGTGAACAGGGATTCTATTTCCTGCTCCTGACTATCTCAGAACTACTGTAGAAAAAAGATGAAGCCACCACAAGCTGTCCCAAACATCAAATTGAGCGCGGTCAATGGCGTTGAAACCGTTGACAAGTTGTCTTCGAAACGTGACCCACGAGGGTTCCAGCCGATGTCAGAGTAGGTCGCAGCAGCCCAAACCGTGACAGGGTGTCAGTTCAATCCAAGGGAAGATAGAACTGCGCACCCTGGGGAGAAAATAGAGAAGAATTCGCTTGGGTTGCCGAATGGAGTGCCGCTTCTTGGAGGAGGAGGGAGACTCGCAGTAGAAGGTCCCGATCGAACCCCGCCTTCGGATCTTCAGGTGAGCAGGCGTGGCAACTTCTACAAACTGCCTCTGGATGCTGATCAAAATCCTTCTACGCTGTCGGACCAGATTGCTTGTCCTGGATAGCCATGAACTCAGAATGAGATGAGACAACCATCATTGTGAATAAGGCTCGAAGACGCTTCCAGAGGTAGCTCTTGCACCTCCTGAATCACCTAGATGATGTTGCAGCTTCCTCTGCAATCTTCAGGTTCTCTGGGTAGCGAACTGGTGGACTGTGTCCTGCTCCAAAGGTTCAAGGAAGGGGGGTGGGGATGGGATTAATGGTGGGGGAGAGTGATGGAGTGGCTTGAGGGGAGTGTGTTGGAGGTATGGAGAGGTTAAGGCAGGGATGGAGGAGTTGGAATGGGGAGGGAGGGCATTGGAGAGAGAGGGAGGGGGGTCTGGTTTTTCTTTAGAGTGGGAGGAGGAAGAAGAAGAGTGAGGTTGGAGGAGAGAGGGTGGGGGGCGCCCTTCTCCCTCTTGGACTCTCTCTTGGGGCTCTCTAGAGTGTGGGAGGGATGGAGGGAGATTCAAACTTAACTATCAGATTCTGACTATTACATTATCAGGCGGTCCTCCATATAGCCATTTAGTAGCTAGCGCTTAAAATTCCCATTTTGATGATTTTTGTGGTTTGCCTTGGACCGTTCCTGTGCCTGGCGGTCCTCATGAGACCACGTTTCGGCTGCCTTTGGTTGAAATAATGACAGATCTTTTAGCCCTATTTTGCTGCATCATGTGCTTAATTGATAACTTTTTAGCTTGAATGGCTTATTTCATGGATGATTGCAAACCCTTTTTCATGATCTCCTGTAGCCTTATCACCTCTTTAGTCTGGCAGGTAAGTCAGGTAGGTATTCTGTATCCTAATTGCAAAATTAAAAAAGGACAGGGTTGAATAATTTAGCATGTACCTGGCTCCCCAATGATCCTCTCGGGCTTCAGAATGATCTGCTCGGATTTCAAACCGAGGGCCCTAGCAACCTTGTTGACAATAGCCAGGATGGCATTGGGGGTGGCAGCCACCTCCAAATCTGAGATATACTCCACGGGACCCGCGCAGCCCACGGCATTGATGATGTGGGCCCTCCAGTCGGTGAAGGTACTATCGGCGAACGCCCCCTATGGAACCGGCTCGGACAGTTGGGATTTGGTCCTCAGACCACAAGAGGCTTTCAAATCCTCTCACCAGGAGTAGGGTGCTGAAGGTCCATTGGCCGCTCCTCGGCGAGCAGACCCAGAAGTAGAAGCTGTAGTAGGCGTGCTCCTCAAGGGCTTCAAAGCCCCAGTATATTGGCTCCTGCCAATGGGAACGGGGAGTCCCTCCTCCCTCCAGCGGGCCTCTATCTCACGGATAGCTCTGACAGCCCCAGAAAATTGAGATCTAACAAACTCAGGATCTAGAGACAAGGGAGGCAAGTCCTCCTTCTTCAGATGTCGCTCCTCAGCAGCTCGAATAGTGTCAGCCTGTTGCCTGAAAATATTGCTGATCTTGAACCACCAGCGCGCATAGTGTATGCCAAAACAGCCTTTGCGCGTCTGCTCTGGAACGGGATACTCCTCCTTCACGTCGATTTAAGCCGCTCGTGATCCCCACGGCGTCGGGGGTGGTGTGACCAAGCCTAGACCGCAGGACATTGGTGCGGCCCTATGTAGGCCGTAAGTTCTCTGTGTGGTACCCTAGTGGCCGCCTTTCGGGTGTTTGTTTTAAAAATTGGTGTGGCCGCTTCTGGGCCGCAGGAGGTTTGAAGGGCCTGATGAAGGCCGCATGTTCTTTAGGTGGCACTATAGCGACCGCCTCTCATAGGTCGGTTAGTGAGGTTAGTGCGGCCGCCCCTGGGCCGCAGGTGGATTGTGCGGTCCGATGTGGGCCGCATGTTATTGTGCGGTTACTTATTAACCGCCTGTCCTACGATGGGTGTCAGGGTTAGAACGGCCAATCCTAGGCTGCAGAGGTTTGTGCGGCCTTATGTAGGCCGCATATTCAAGGTCGTACAGATGATTTGGGACCGCACAACCGTCATCTTCCCCGACGATGGCAATGGTCTTCCTCCACCGGCGGGAGCCATCCATAGGCCCCCAACTGGTCCCTAACCTTCGAAAAAGACAAAACCCCGCCCCTAATAAGCATGTAAAATTTTAATAATGACAATGGGGGGGCGGTTTTTGGTGGCCTACCTCGAGGTCCCGCGAGATCCTCCCCGACGTCGCTGGCTCGCCGGTGAGCTCCTCCGACGGCGGTACCTCCTCGGCCCCCTCGTCAGCGACGGGCTCTGCCGCGGTGGTCCCCTCCGCGACGACAGGCGACACGGTCGTCGTCTCTTCCTCTACAGCGGTAGGGGTGGTGGCCGGCGTCAATTCCTCCATGGGCGACAGCGGCGGCTCCTCCTCCCCGGTCGACGACGGTGGTCGGCAGGCTTGGGCTTTGGTTCTCATCGATGGAGGAAGAGAGTGGGGGTTTAAGAGCGGGTGAGGGAGAAGAGCTCGGGGGGGGGAACTTGGTGGCGTGACCCTTCCTCTCCCTCTCCCTCTACCAGTTATGGTGGAGGAGGGGGGAGACGAAGGGTCGAGTCTGTTTAAAATTCCCAGGGTTGTGCGGTCTCACGATGCTCACCTAACATGCCCTCATTGGTGCGTCATGCTTATGGCGGTCTCTGGTCCGACCGCCATGTAAGCTGGGCGACGAACGGGTTAAATCTCAAACCGCGTTGTGCCCCAGTCGATCAAATCGACGGGAATCAGTTACAAAACTTAAAAACAAGCCATCACCCACCAATCCCGCATACATGCAAGCCCACAGAAGTTCAAATAGGCAATTAAAATACATTTAAATAATTAAAATGGCATTTTTACACATTTTTGGGTAAAACCTAAATATGAATGAATCTAGGCCAATCGCCCGTGCATGCATGTGCAAGTGGTATGGAAATGATCCTAGCGAGGAGAAGTGTCCATCCCCCTACCTTTGACGGGACGGGGAAGTCGATTTGATGCCGAACGGGTGACGTGGGCAACGACAACCTTTTGACAGCACGCGCCTCCACGCTCCGCGGATCGAGGGAAGAAGGACGTCCATGCGATCCTCGCGACGAGACCTACCCAACGGTACCTCCCGTGCCTCGATCAGCGGCCGTTTCGATCAAAATCGGGAGAAGGGAAGAAAAACCACAAATTAGGCCTAAATTTAACCAAAAAGGGATTTGCATGGAAAACGAGGTAAACGTCCATCATTCGCGATGCAGGAGACGTAAAAATGCTCCTGGCAAGACAAGGATCATATTCCCCTACCTGGATCGTGACGAGACCCATAAAACGGTGTAGATCGGGTGACAGGACGTCGCGGCTCCTCTCAGCCCGTCTTATCTCCACGCTCCCCGAACCGCGGAATGGAGGATGCTGTCTCGACCTACTCGTCGAGCCCGTTCCAATGGCGCTTCCCACGCTTCGGTCCGACGTCGTTTCGACTGAAAATCGAGAAAGATGGGAGAGAGGAAGAGAGAGAACGTGAGTGAGAGTGAGAGAGAGGGAGAGAGAGAGTGTCGCGGGAGGAGAGAGAAGGGAGTGGCGGTGGGGTTAAAACTTGATTTTTTTGTTATTTATTTTTTTAAAAAAATTTAGTTAAATAACATTTTAAACACTCATGAGTGGTATAGAATTTATTAAACATGTATGAACCTTGACAAACCAAACACACATGAGTCCAAGTATAATCAAGATTTTTATTGAAACCACAAAGCAATCTCAATCATATAAAGTCCCTCATGAGTGAGCAATAAAAACATATCCAAGCATGCATGAAGTTCTTCCTCACAACCAAACATGCAACACACAATATCTTGTTATCATCAAAATCAAGACCAAGAGGGAGCACAACGAACCCAACACAACACGAGATACACTCTTCTTGTCTTGTGATTTTGTCTCTTCCTCTTCTTAGTAGACATGTTCTTGAAATGTGACAGCTTCACCTTCACTTTAGTAGCTCGACTTCTTGGCTTTAGATAGCTCATCGCATAACGGGCATACCGAGCAGAGAGCTTAGCTCTTCTCTAACAAATTGGCTTGGTTGGTGCAACCACTACCCCCAAGTCCTTGATGTCAATAACATCCCTTGGGCATTCATCTATAAGTAGTAATTCCCTTGGCAAATAAACATGGAAATTATCGGGGAACTTCTCCCATGGAGTGTGATGCCTGACATAACACGGCCCCTTTATAAATTCCTTTGATGGATAAACAATGTCAACTCATGGGGGTTTAACCTTTGGCATGGAAAGTTTAGGAGACATCTGATCCTTGTGTGGAAGTTGTATTGTAGATGAAACAGCCATGGTGTAAAGAGCTTCCCTCAATAGCTACCCGGACTTGCTAGTGAGCATACAATCTAATACGGGATGAAATGCGGACACGATGCCAATTTGAGATGCAACTTGAGACTCTAGCAAGCTCGAGTTCGTCCCTAACGAGGGAAGCGTTCGGACCTGCACGGTTGAGAAACCGACAGCGAGTCAAGGGTGGTCGGCTCACTCTCGTGCCCAGATCTGGTCACAGGATGGGTCTCGCTCTCTCTCTCGCAGCAATGATTGAGTTGGTTAATGAGCTAGGATCCTAACATGCTCTCTAGCAGCGGCAGTAAGAACTATACTAGGAAAGCAAGTAACTACGACTACAAGGGAGTACCCTCTGCTCCTCTGTATTTTCTCTTGGGTGTTCTGTTCTTAAGGCGTGCTCGTAGTCCTGGAGATACATTTCTCGAGATTGTTATTTCTCGTTGCCGTGGGTCATTCTTGGTGAGCTGCTCGATGCACGACTCGTCCCTAAAGTCGTGTGATCAGCTACTGTTGTGCCTTGATTGTGACCCAGCTTGCAGTAGTGTTCCGTAGTTTTGTGTCCTGTGCAGAGCCGGAATCCTGCAAGTATTGTTGTTGTTGTTATTTTTGCAAGTGTTGTTTCTCTATGATTTTGTCTGTCTATTATTAGCACTTTGTGGACCAAATCTTATCAGTTAGCTTTGTTGTGCTCTTCTTCTCCTAGTAGAGTTAGCTTGCGACTCGATCAGATGTAATTTCTGAGTGAGGACTGACTTGATTGTGCTCGTGGTCCGGTGTTGCCATCTTGCTGTTGTCTCTCCGTGAATCTATCATTAGTGTCCTGTGTGCCAGGTGCTCCCTATCACCTTTGGCACTGGAGCCGATGATGTTGTCAAGCTGTCAGCTGAGAGGACAGTGTTTCCTTGTTTAAGCTGATGCTTGATGTGCCTGTCGTTTCGTTTCCCCGTATTTATTATTGTGGCAGTCGTGTCTCCTTTTCCTGTGAGGCGCAAGTGACATTGCCTTGTTTCAGAGGTGTTAGACTTCTGTTCACTTGTGTCATGCTTAGTCTTGATTATGGTCTGACTGTGTTCCTCTGAGCTGTGTTTCTCGTGATTCGTATCATTTCGTAGTTGTGTTGTCGGGTTGCTCTTCCCTGCTTCTCCTTTGTTAGTCTTTAAATTTCGAGGATGAAATTTCTTAAAGGAGGGGAGGATGTAATATCCCGGATACTTAGCGGATCTTTGCTGGGTTTTTATTAGATCTTTCGGATCCTTTTTGGAGAGTTTTGGATGGCTTTTGTAGCTCCCGAGTTGAGTTTTACGATCTGTGTGGATTTTGTTCCTGTACAAGTTACGGAACCCAACGGTGAGTTTTTTTCTCAATTCATCGACTCGCCTGGTCAATTTCAAGGTTCCCGAGCTAACCAAACCATCCGAGCCACCGAGCGATCCGAGCTAGCCAACATACCCAAGCTACCAGAGTTAGCCGAACCACCCGAGCTGTCTGAGCCACTCGACCTGGCCAATCTACCTAACACATGCCCGAGCCACTCGACCTGGCCAATCTACCCAACATACCTGAGCCATCCAAGCTGTCTGAGCCACTTGACCTGGCCGATCTTCCCAACACACACACGAGCCACTCGACCTGTCTGATCTACCCAACCTACTCGAGCTATCTGAGCTATACGACCTATGCATCCAAGCTTGCCCTCCCATGCTCCCTTCGAGACAGGGTGATCCTTCCTCTATTGTCGATTATGATAATTACATAGTTATGACGCTACCAGCTCGGGGCTCACTTACCTATGCAAATATGGCTTTAGGTTGCCAACCGTTGGTGGGACATCGAGGTTTTCCCTCGTCTCGTTTTAAAATGATCACGTTTTCCCCTCACAACCCCATTTTGGGATTTAGACTAGTCTAATGGCCATGATGCCGAAGGGGTGAGGCATATGGGGTTTAACCCCAAATCGATCGATTCTCATACAGACTCTGATCTCCAGGTTTTTGACCACTTATGGACTCTCGGAGGCTTACTTCTTCATAGTGTGGACCCCGAGCGATTCCTATAGAAGAGTGGATATCGATGGTCGTAGCTTCGGTGATAGCTCAAGCCCATGTCTCGGTAATGAGGTCGTGGCAACCCATGGGCCATCAGGATCCCTCACAGGCTCAGCCTCGAGATCTCCATGCCCAAATAGGGATCATGGGTGTTGCCGCTTCTGAGCGCACCACGGGACGTTGTCCCTTCCGTGTGCCTCCCTTTTGTGTCGGGGCCATCTCGGAGTTCTCTCCGTGGATGCGTACCCAATTAACACCTCCGATCATCCCGAGTCCGAGAGAGATGCTGTCCAAATTTCGTCAGAAATGTAACTAATAAAAGAAGTAAAGGGTCAAATAATTTCAACCATAAAGATATGGATAAATGAGTCTACCAGCAGGCGTAAATCTGCAGTGCACTATTTGAGACTTCTTTTTTCGTGGCATTTCCAGGTGGCTGATTTTTTTTATTGTTGGTGACGCCCGTGCATGTTATCCTGTGGAGATTAATGTCATTTTGGCCTTCCCAGCTTGAATCGTCTAGCTCCTGAGGTGTTGAGGTCACGTCGAAGTGGTCGATTATATGCCTTGATTGAGAGAATGCTCGGGTGAACCTAGAATTTTCCCTTCTTGGTGAGCAACTATTAGTGAGCTTGATTCTTCTCATTGTGTTTGGTGGAATCTTTTTCAGGTAAGCCTTAGAAGTGCTGTCTTGATGAAGCCTTGTCCTATGTCTACATAAGTGTGGACTATGTTAGTTCTGAACCTGATCTTCTCTTTGTTCGATAGTTACCTTGCATTGGACCCAGTTTTGTGTTAAGACCCATTGTGCACCATGTTCCTCGTGCCGTGTCTGGCGGTTGATGTGTTGTGAAGGTTAAGTAATTGTTTCAGGATGTAAGGATACGCTGAGATTAGCATTCTCTTTGTGCTTTGTGCTAAAGCTGGTACTCTCCTTGGTTTGCACTTAGGTGACTTGTGATCGGTTATTGGCAGGATCGAAACTCGAGGTGAGTTATATGGTAGTTTGATGAATTACGATAGCGTGGAGTGTGTGCTGAGATGTGAATGCCGAGGTATTTTTGATGCATGTATGCATTGTACGAGTGCGCATCGGAAGCGTGTGGGCTAATAACCCATGGGTCTAGGATCATTAGTTGGAAGATTTTGGGCGATCGAGAGTATTGTTTCCTCAATCTGACTTCATCTTGGCTATGTGTGCCTTGATATTGTGTTTTGTCGTACCATTGTCGTTGGTGGCATTATGGTGTTGGCACTGGCATTTGTGAGAGTTGGGGAATATGTCGGCATATATGCGGGTTGAGTACCCTTCGCTCTTCTGTAACTCTTTCTTGGGTGTTGTGTTCTCAGGGCGTGATCGTGGACCTTGAGATGCGTTTGCCAAGATGGTTGTTATGGTTGCAAGTGAAGGCCTACAAGGAAAAAGGGAAAAGACAAAAGCCTAGAAGAGATCTAGACAGACCCAACACTACTAAAACATCGTGCACACAACATAACGTTGACCTTGAGCAAAGCCACGAGAGGGATAAGCCGAAAAGGTCATGACACTTGAGAAATACGAGAGTCACGGGGAAGTCACATGTCACGTGTCTGAAGTACCTCCCTCACTAGAAGAATAGCCAACTGCGTCGACTGACATCTTATGCTGCGCCTACTAGCGTCTTGTCTGCCTGTCGCCAAAAAGTACGACCGAGACCAAGACACTACCAAAACTAGAACAGAACTACAATCGCGAGTGACTAGACAGGGTAATGCCCACCGGCGCCTGTCCAAGCCCCTGACCACGTGTGCACACACCCACTCATGCCTAGAGCCGGGCCTCTAGCTAGTATTCCCCCCCTGCGGACACTGCAGTACAGAGCCGAGGGCCCACGAAACTAGCCTAAGAACCGTAAATCGGGAAGTGCCCCGCTGCAAGAGCCGACACGTCGTAACGTGTCGTAGGCCTATGACTAGTGGAGGATCACGAGACACAGACTCTAAAACGTGAGTACTGGAGTACAAACAGGTAAAGAAACACTGTCGCATGTACTACGAAGTACCAATGACAGCACAAGAAACTACTGACAGACTCAGGACAAGGCAACTAGACCTGAAACTATAACGATCCTTGAGTCTCACGACTCGAAGTCAAGATAGTCGTACAAAGCGGAACAAGCCACCAATCGGTCTAATCCTAAGCCAGAAGAAATGACTCACGGAGACCTGAGGGAACACCGAGAACCCTCAGCACACCTGGATGCGCAGAATGAGGTAAGACAACACCTCATTGCATCCAGAACTATGTCTCGAACTGGACAGAACTGTCGAGACACACACAAGGTCACATGTCAACCACTAGGCCACACTGGGTTGACCAAAACCAGACAATGACAATAAAAAGTAGCACAGAAGACTACCCACCGCAAGAACACTCCTGGCCACCTTATATCATGGTCATAGCCCTCATAGGACATCAAGAGACATGCACGGGACAACAAGCAACTCACAAGGTTAAGCCAAGATGAACGGAAACCAAGACATTGGGAAATGACGTTCCGCATAATGGTAGTCCTAGACTGAGTCGTTATGAAAACTGCAGTAGTCTGAGAACAGACTACACTCAGTCAACCTTCAACCGACCAATCCAACACACCATCGACACATAGACACTACCCTAGGACACAAACCTAAGACAGATGGACACAACACAGGCCATCACGGCCAACTAACAACTCAATGAACATAGCAACATGGGCAGTCAACACTAGGCCGCTAATGGGGATGAGCGGTCTGGATCGGACCACTCAAGGGAAGAAGAATGGTCCACAATGGACCACACAAGGGAGATGAACAGTCTAGAATGGACCATTCAAAGGGGATGAACGGTCTGGAATGGACCGCTCAAAGGGGATGAACGGTCTGGAATGGACCATTCAAAGGGGATGTACGGTTGGGATCCAACCGCCCAAGGGAACAGACCCCTACACACTAAAATAGATGGGCGGTTAGGGCTTGGCCACCCAAAGGCATGAGCAGTTAACGACTAGCCGCTCAAGCCAACTGACCTATTACAGTGTTGGTCAGAATGATTTTGACCAAACCGCCTATCTGAACCGACACAAAACTGTTGACCAAAGGTCAACTGGGATAAGCGGGCAGGACCTGGCCACTCAACCCAACGGGGAAGATAAACGGTCTGAGATGGACCACTTAAGGGGGATGAACGGTCTATTAAACAACCACTCAACCTCAAACCGACACGAGATAAGTGGTCCAAAGACAGCCGCCCATACACATGAACAGTCTCTGGTGCGACCGTTCAAGTGTCACGGTGAGCAAACCCAGGGGTTCGTCCGATCGTGACCTTTCCACGCCCCGTTAGTGCCGAAACGAAGGGGATACAGCCACAACCTCCCTAGCAATCACATAGACTCCGACCAGAGTCAAAACGACGCACGAATTGCAAGAAACGGGCGATTCTAACAAAATCACCCAAATGGGGTTAACAAGGTTCCCGGCCTCCTACCGGCCCCGATGGACCACCATTCGACACGAAACTAGTATCAATGGAATGTAGATGTTCCAGGGAGTCGAACGGTACTAACCATTCCAAAAATCGTCACCATTTTTCGACGAAGCCTATGAACGGCCAAAAATCACAACGAGTCTAAACTCACTCGTTCTCACACTATAAAGCGTGAAACCACGAGGAAAGGTACAGGATAGGTAGGTGATCCATCTCCCTACCTCCACCGACGAAACCGCCCGCCAAAGTGACTAATCCATGTCAAAAATTATCCGGAACATGAACGACGCCTTCTCGGAATCCACCAAGGGATCACGCCACGCCCCGCTCAAACCGCAGCTCTATCCCGCGTCCCGATCACTCCATCGCATCCTCGCCTCGGCCAACTCTGCAACAGTGTGCACCCCGCGTTGAGAGACCCAGAGAGGATAGAGAATGAGAGAGAAAAAGAGAGGTGTGAAATGAGGGAGGAGAGAGGGGGTTGAGAGTTTAAATAGAAAGGACATTAGGCATTTTCCTAATTTTTGAAAATCTGATATTTGTGTCAAAAATGCACTGATTCAGAAAAATATGAAAAAATAGTCAAAACGATCCTCGCGAAGAGTACATCGCAGTTGTCACGTCCACGAGTCAATGAATTGAGAAATAAAGTTATCGCAGGGTTTCGTAACTTGTACGAGAGAAAAACCCACACAGATCGTAAAACTCAACTCGGGAGCCACAAAAGTAATCCGAAACTCTCCAAAAATGATCTGAAAGACCTAATAAAGATCCGAGAAGATCGATTAAGGATCTAGGACATTGCACACGTGATCCAAGACTACCAGTTCACCAGAACGATCAACCACGTGGATTCGCTACTTCTTCAGATCTGACACGTGGACTCACTACAAGGAAAGTCAGTTTTTCCAATGTCCACATTCCATCGCAAATCCATCAGAAAGATGCCCCAAAGTTATGTTTCGACAAAATTCTGACAGAATACCGACCGAATATGGATGTCGAAACTTTTAGGTCACTAATTTCTAACGTATTTTTTTTCATCTCAAATTTATCAGAAATTTTCGACGTATGGGAAGCAATTATGGGTTTCATTCTGGAATCTTCCATGTATGAATCCTGATTTCATCTCCTACAACCTTCAAAATAAGGGGATATGCTGCCCAAATTTGCTCAGGATTTCTTTTATGAACGTTTAATTGATCATTTTGATCGAATGTCTCCTATCTAAATTTGAATTAAGTTAAATGTGGTGCTAAACTTACGGCTTTGAAAGATGCATCTTTAAAATTCTGCACTTGTGCTCAAGTATGAACCTCGCACGAAGGGCCAAGGACCGTGATGAATGTAAATATAACAAATACCAAAGAGATTGCTAAACCCCATTCACTTGTTCATGGTTGGTGTGAACTACTCCAAAAATATAAGTTGATGGCATCCTCTGGAGCCTCCACTATGTTAATACCCTTAATCAATCTCCCTAAGGTTCTAATCTAGGCTAAACTTGCCTTTAATTAGCCCTAAGCATCACCTGGATCAGTTCCCCAGCTAGAAAGTCACATTCCCCCTTTAAAACCCCTAATTTGACATCACTCGTACTGACCCAGCCTTGTAAATACCTTCCCTTTCCCTTGAAGGCCCCAAACATCCTTGGGTCAGCGGCCCTCCACGCTGAATCACATTGAGCTGGCACCCCTCCACGCCGACCCGCTCCACTCTCACTTGCCTACCTCTTCCAAAGGCGCTGATTCGTGCCTCGCCACGTCGACCCACCTCTTCTCCACGCCAACCTAGCTTTTCCCGTTTATCCCTTTCTTAAGCGTCGACCCACTCTCACCACACCGACCCATTCTGTAATGCCTTGGATCCTTCAGATCGGAATAAGAGAGATTCCGGATGCTTTTGTGGGTCCTGAATTGTGTTTTACAATCCACGTGGATTTTTCCCCTGTATAAGTTACGAAATCCTGTGGAGAGTTGACCATTGAGTTCTAAGACTCGGGGACCCTACAGATGCATTGTGCTCTTTCTGATGATTGCATAGGTTATTTTTTCATATTTTTTTGAATTTATGAAATTTTGGGCTAAAAATCAGATTTGAGGAAATTTCATTTATCCTTTTAAGAAAAGTCTGAAAGCTTCTGTTCATTGTCATTATTGTGGGTATGTTGGGCATTCCATGAATGACTATTCTTTGATGACATATGATGATGCAAGAGTCCAAAAGTTGTGGAAGGCACCCTTTAGAGGTGCCACTAACTCTACAAGACCCAAGACTTCTTGGGTACTTGCTAGTTCCAAATAATTGATCATTTTGCAGGTGTACCTTGGAATAAAAAAAGGGGGGAAATAACAAGGGCACCTGAAATAGCCCCAAATTTCTGAACTCTCTAGGTAATATTCTTTAAACTCTCTATTTCTCTGCTTCTCTGCATATCTCTTAACTTGTGAGTTGAATTCACTGCTTCTACAAGCACCACTCATATCACTTATGCATACATGTTCATTTGCATTCATGAAAATGTACAAGTAGAAAATTAAGTTGTGGTTAGTTAAGATCTCTACTTGGTTTGAGGGGGAGCTGATCTGTTTATCTCAAGGTTCCTGTGAGTTGTGGTTTGCTGGCTTGAGTCTGTCTTCTGTCAGATGGCTGAATGAATGAATAGTGAGTCTGTCTTGAGAGCAGTGACTGAATTGCTTGGAAGGATAGTATATTGGTTTTGGTTTGCTTGGCTCAGTAAGAAGCTTGCAGAGGTGGACTTGTGCTGCTAGGTGTTCCACCCTGACTCCTACCCTTGCTAGAGGACCCTCACAATCCACTCTTGACTCCTTGGAATTCAAGCCTTTCTCTTCTCAACTGAACTCCACTATTCAATCTTGAAAACCAAGATAGGAAGAGAGAGTTATACCTTGAATCTTATTATCTTTACCAAATCTTCTTTGGTTTCTAAGATTACCCTAGTTCTTATACAAACTGTTGAATCTTTAAATAAAATGTTCCTCTTCATATTCAGTTTATATCCTCGAATTAATTATTCAGAATTAGATTTTTTTTATATTTTCAAAGACTAGCAAAACATTCTATCAATTAGAGGTGTTCAGGTAAAGAAATCATAAATCTGAAAATTATGAGTAAGATGTCAAACAAATAGAGAAGGTGGTACGTGGCCTAGGAACCATTTTCCTGCCTCTACACTCTCTAAAAAATTAGTCTATGTCATTTTTTGACTCAATTTTTAAAAGTGACGTAACATGATTGGCAAGACTACACAATTCTTAAACATTATACAGACACGTTTGGTATGGACACGGCGATACCTCCATATCGTCCCCCATATCCATCTTCCTCATGCTACCGATGACAAAGGGGAACAGGCAGGGCTGCGTCTCAACCATCTCCACGAAGCCCGTCTCGCAGTCTGAGCACATGACGGCGTCGCCATGATGGGCTTCCCCACAGCAGCGAATTGGGAGATGGTCGCCAGGGTCCCAGGAGAGGGCCATGGCAACTGGAGAGCTGCCCTGGTCCCTGGAGCAAGAAAGACCCGTGGCCAAAGACGACCATGGCAACCGCAGACTGGCAAGCAACGGCGGGGGAGGGTGAGAGGGTGAACAGGGCTGGGGCGGCCTGGCGACTGGGGTCGTTCGCTGCCATTCGTGGTGCTAGAGGTGCCGGAAGGCAGCGGCTGTGCCCTGCGGCGGTCCTAGAGGACGTTGCCGGTGGTGGCGACTCGGTGGCAACGCCTGTGCGACAGAGGGGCAGAGGCGGTGGCAAGCCGGAACGGCGCAGGCGGGTGCGGCGTCGATGGGCTGGGCTGCCAGTGGGACGCCGGTCAGCAGCGGCAATGGCGGGATGGTCCCACGGCGGCAATGGCCTCGGGTGGTGACCGGCTGTTGCAGACGAGGGAGAACCAGTGGGGACGACGGCAGCGGTGCTGGTTCGCGGTGGCTGCCGACAGAGAGGCGGTCTGTAGACGACAACAATGGCGTTGCCGACGGGTTGCGGCAGGCGGGCCTCCGCGGTGCCCGTGGTGCGTGTGCAGTCCGGTCGAGGAGGAGGAGGAGGGGGAGCCGCGGGGGAGGGGCCGCAGGGGAGGGGGAGAAGCGGGATAGCTGGGCCGCGGGGGAGGGGGGTCGCACATGGGAGGGAGGACAAGTCCCGCGACGACGAGGGATCTTAACAACCAAAATGTAGCAATGTTAAGCACAGCCTTCCTCTGAATGTGATCATCAATAAAAAATTATGAAAGAATTCATCATGGCATTTCAAAATTCTAAATAACACATAATTAGCAAACAATAATTCAACCAGCATTCAAGCAGCATACTGAGGTCTACACAAGACAAGTTCTCTCCTTAAAGATGTAAATCTATCATTACTAAGAGGTTTAGTGAAGATATCTGTAATTTATTTTTCTATTTCAACAAAATGCAATTTAATTTCTTTCTCGTTGACCTCATCTCTTAAGAAGTGATGCCTAATTTCAATGTGCTTAGTCCTAGAGTGCTGAATGGGGTAGTTAAGGAGATAGCAATTGTATTATGACACAGTATTAGGACATATCCAAGATCTACATGGTAGTCTTAGAGCTGATGTTTTATCCAGAGTACTTGGGCTGTACAACTTTCAGTTGCGACATATTCTACCTCAGTAGTAGAATGAGCAACTGAATGTCGCTTCTTTGATGCCCAAGACACCAGACATCCTCCCACATACTGGCAATAGTCACTAGTGCTTTTCCTATCCAGTCTACATCCCACAAAATCTGCATCAGTGTAGGCTACTAGGTTTAACTCACATTGTGCACGATACCATAATCCAAGATCATGAGTCCCAGCTTGGTATCTGAAAATACTTTTCACTACGCTCATGTGGTATTCCCTAAGACTAGCTTTAAATCTAGCACAAAGACATACACTAAATTGAGTATCTGGATGAGAGGAAGTAAGATAAAGTAGGGATCCGATCATACCTCGAAAAGTTTTAACATCTACCATTTTACCTTTATTGTCAGCTGATAAGTGTACATTTTTAGGAGTTATTTTATGATATCCACATTTGTTATGAGCTTTAATTTCAATAAATATGCACTTATCACAATTAATTCTAATGTAGATCAAAATATTCAGTTTGATGGAATTAAGTGATTTTACTTATTTTTGTAGGAACAAAAAGGACGATAGTCGGAACCCCACAAATCCATTACTTAAATAGCCCACCCTGAGACACTTTCTTCCAACCCTCCAAGGTCAGAGGGGGACCTAATCAAGTCAACCAAGGGCTTTGGAGGTCTGCTGCACGCGTATATGGCCCACACACTCGTATTCGGCATTATTCTGAACACCTTGTGGGAGCACATCTTCCAGCCCTCCGACGTCAAACCACAGGCCAACACGTGGTTCTAGCACGCTAATTGGTTCCTACAACAACCCCCCAGTGATCCGAGGCCACCCCTGACCCTCAGACACGTGGCGATGAGCCACCCATCTTTAGCTCTCGAGCCAACCCGAGACTACCTTGTCAACCCGCCGTGCAACATGGCACGCAGCTCAAGGCACGGCCCGTGTTCCTAAACGGCCTCTCCTTAGCTCCCACGAGCTCCCATCCTCATCCCAAGGCCCACTTTGGGGTCCCTCGGCCTGCTACCCAAGCCGTTCGACAACCCGAGGCATGTCGGGTATTTACCCGAACACCTTGCGAGCGCCTACTACGACTCAAAGAACAACAGCCCCCACGGGCCCATCCCAGTCCCCCGAAGCCTAGTGTCCCTCAAAGGACACTCCCAAAAGATGAAACGAGACTCCGGGGGCCATCCCTCGGGGTTACAACTGGACCCGGGGAGGGTGAACTCCCTGGGGGTCGCGCCCTCTCTCCAGCCTGGTCGCCCCACGGCCCCGCTCAGTCCCGGTTCGTCTAGTTCGCGGCCCTACGATGTAGTTCGTGTGCCGTACCAGTTCGTGGGAGCAACACGCAGAAGCACAAGATGACAGCACAGAGGATTGGTCCTCAGTAGTCAACACACTTACAAGCCTCCACGTATCCTCCAAGTGTCCTTTTCTTCTTAGTCAATTTAGGGATAAAAAAGACCAAAAATAGGGATTTTATAGGTGGGGACCACCCCCACTTCTCCCTAGCGCCCAGCCCGCCTAAACCCCCCTGGGGAGGGGTTTAGATAGACCAGCTTGACCCCCCAAGCTGGTCTGCCTAAACCCCCTAGGGGGGGTTTAGGCGGACTAGCCCAGCCCCCTCGCCTAGGCTGCAGGCCTCCATCCCCACTCCCTGAGGATGCCTCCGTGGAGGGGTGATCCCCCTCTGCCGCAGAGCTTGTCAACAAACATAGCATTATACAATACCCCAGTTACACACCCGAAAAATAACAAAGTAAAGATGGGATGTGCTGAAAGAAAGAACCTTACCTGAAGCCTGGAAGGGGAACGGCAAGGGTACCAGCTGCTTCAACCCCAGCGATAGTGCTCGGGCTGCCTTCGCGATGGCCTCCCGAATGTCCCTCAAAGTGTAGGCACACTCGATCTGGGACACGGACTCCACGGGCCTGGCTGACCCGATCGCATGGCCGATGTGCTGCCTCCAGTCATCGACCGCTATGTCAGCAAAGCTCCCGTGCAGAAGCGCTCGATCTAGCGAACCTCTACTCCAGAGGCCGCAGTCGGCCAAGAACTGGGCCCACCAAGTCCTAGGAGCCCTCGGTCGATGCACCTTCATCCCAGTTGTTGCCGTCACTATCGGTGCCTGTCTCAAGGGCTTCAGTGCCCCTCCATTGCCTCAGCTCCCAGACAAAGAGCCCCGGCCACTCCGGGGCCACTGCTCTACAAGTTGCTCGATCTCCCGACGAATTTGAGTGGCGCGGGTCCTCAAGTAACCATCATCCAGTGGAATGGGAGGTAGATCCTCCCTCAGCAAGCTACTCTCTTCCGCCTTCCTGATTGCGGAGGCCTTCTGCCGATACAGGTGACAGTGCTCGAACCACCACCTGGCGTAATGGACGTCGAATCACCCCCGGTGTCCCTGTCCCAACATCAAAAACTACTCTGGCTCCCAGTGGTAGTATGATAAGTGTCTATTTCTATGGTAATTCATCACATGTATATCATTTTTTGTGCATATAATTTGGTAATTATGCATGTTCTATCGTTAATCTCAACTCCGCGTTCAAATTGGAGCTTTCACACAAATTGATTGATTTGATGATATTATTTAATAAATTGAAGTTGAGGGCCATGAGCATTAATTCTCCATTGCATAACCATGAGCATTTGAGATCCAACACCTGATGGATTATCCGTTTGGTCTGTCTTTAGAAGGCCCAGCTCGGGGTTAGTTCTTTGAATTGCCACAAGAACAAGTGGTGAATTTTCAAGTTGTACAAGAGAAATTTCTTCAGCAATTTCAAGACCAGGTTAGGCCCAAGTATTCCATGGTTGATCTGGCCCATGAGAAGATGAAGCCTAACGAGGAGTTCTCTACCTTTGCCGACCGCTGGCGTCGCTTGGCCGCTCAAGTCCCGGGACATATTCCATAGGGAGAGCAGATCAAAATGATCATTTCTAATGCAACGCCTGAGTATCGGATCATCTTGGCCTTGAATGATATTACCTCCTGGCAACAATTGCATAGCCGAGCCCGCTTCATCCGCCAACCGCTCCTAAGTTCCCTTGACCCCGAGTCTCCTTCACCTTCTATGCCTACGTACGCCTCCTATCCATCATCTCCCATCAGTCAGCCCTCCATAAGTCAGCCCTCCACCACATATCCTTCCATGAGTCGGCCTTCCACTCCCACATACCCATATATCTCCACATGTCAACCCTCCATGAGTCAACCTGTCGCCATCCACAGTCAGCCCTCTATCGTTTCATATCTGCACGCGTCTCCACCTCCAGTCAAGGAAACATACCACCCCGACTAGGTGGATGTTGTCCACTACATACCTCCTCATCCCACCCCGCATACTCCATTACCTAGTCCCTCTGCTAGTCACCATGCGCAATTGCCTATGCAACCCCCACAACTATCTCCATTACCTTCCCATACCCCTTGGCATCCACCTTGCTCGAAGCGGGCTCCTCATCATCCTCTATTACCAGAGTGTTTTACCAACATTTTTAGGGCTTTGATGGCTACTCATACATTACAGCTCCCTTCAGTTATGCCTTGCCAACCCATGGTCAAAAATTTGCTTCAATTTTGTGAATTTCACCGTCAGCAGGGGCATTTGGTCGAGGATTGTCCCAAGTTCTGGGAGTTTATTTATGGTTTGAAAAATCAAAAAAGGATCGATTGGTCAGAGATGCAAACAGATCTGGAAACAACTCCCTCCAAACCCCCACACCCTAGGCCGCCCCCCTCTCCAACCTCCCCATTCCCTTCTCTCTAGTGCACACCCAACCCACCTCTTCATTCCAACAACCCTAGCCCACTCCACACTCTCCTCCTCTGCCCCCACAGCCCTCCAAGAGACCCCGACCACGGCCTCCCACTCCCATAGCGATCAGCCACCATTCCCTTGCATTGCAGCCCCCCCTCTTGCTTCATTGGTCACCACAAGTTACAGCTCCAGTGGCTGGTCGCAAGCAGACAGCATGGGTCCTGAAGATTGTAGCTTCTATGGCACTTCCCCAACTCTTCTAGTGACAAATCATAGACCACTGGAAAGGTCGTCCAGAGGGCTTTCCAAGGACAGTGGTTTCATCTTCATCTGAGCTCCGAGCTGTCCGCGAGAGCGGTTCTCCCCTGACTATGCAAGAGCTCCCAGGTAGAGAATCAGAGCCCTAGAAAAGCTTCCACCACGACCACTCCTTGGCAGATCTGGGCGTTCCACTTGGCTGACAGCAACTTCTACCAGTCCTCTATCATCCCCAAGAAGCGGAACGAGATTTGGACCCCGGCATCAGAAGTTATGAATTTTCTACTGAAGTCGTGCCAGGTTGGTTCCTCTGTTCCTGAATGGACCAACCTCCACTCTTCTGGCAAGTATGATCGACCCTGACGTCCTCTGAGGTTGTCGTCAGTCCCATCTGAAATAAGACTCGTCCACGGTCATCTTGGTACCAGCCCTGCCTCCATCCGAGTTCAGGACGGCTCATGGCGTCTCCATCTTCCAGCAGTAAGATCCTGGGAGTGGTCAGCACTAGAATGGACCAGCACTATTCCATGACCTATACCATCCAGCATCCGACTCAGAGTTGATCCAAAAAATTCCAGCATCTTCTTGGGCCAGATCAGAGTATTTTGACTCTGGTTTCAACCCAATTGCAGTTCGGGAGCATCTATGGTGGCATACTCTTCGACCGGCTATCCTGCGATTCTAGAACCTGGCAGCATCGGCGAGGAAGAGATGAAGAAATCTAGTTGGTCTCCAATGCCCAGTCGGCACCGACGAACACACATCTGACATGGACCTTCCGTCCAGGGTCAAGAAGAGAGAAGAAACCACTTTCCTTGCGTTGGCAGTAACCCCGCACACATCTGACATGGACCTTTTGTCCAGGGTCAGGAAGAGATAAGAAACCACTTTCCTTACGTTGGCACTAACCCTGTGCCGACGAATCCACGAAGAGACGAAGAAACCTAGTTGGTCTCTGATGCCCAGTCGGCACCAACGAACACACATCTGACACGGACCTTCCGTCTAGGGTCAGGAAGAGAGAAGAAACCACTTTTCTTGCATTGGCACTAACCCCGTGTCGATGAATCCACGAAGATACGAAGAAACCTAGTTGGTCTCTGACGCCCAGTCGGCACCGACGAACACACATCTGACATGGACCTTCCATCCAGGGTCAGGAAGAGAGAAGAAACCACTTTCCTTGCGTTGGCAATAAGCCTGTGCTGATGAATATATGAAGAGACGAAGAAGCCTCGTTGGTCTCCGACACTCTGTCGGCGTCAACAAACCCTTTTAATTTGGACCTTCCGTCCATGTCAATTAATCAACAAACTCTTCTCCCCGTCCCATTGTCCAGGTCAATTAATCAACAAATTCTTCTCCCCATCCCATTGGGGGGAGGAATAAACCCCTTTGATTTGGACCTTCTGTCTAGGTCATTTAATGAACAAACTCTTATCTCCATCCCATTGGGGCGAGGAACAGACCCCTTTGATCCGGATCTCCCGTCCAGGCCAATTAATCAACAAACTCTTCTCTCCGTCCCATTGGGAGAGGAAAAAATCTTTTGATTTGGACCTTCTATCTAGGTCAATTAATGAACAAACTCTTCTCTTCGTCCCATTGGGGGGAGGAACAAACTCTTTTGATTTGGACCTTCTGTCCAGGTCAATTAATGAACAAGCTTCAACCAATGATTTAAATACCCATTTAATCCTGCACTAGCATTGCCTAAACCCAAAATCTAAAAAAAAATCATCGATCTACTTCATTTGCTCAGTTTGATCTGGTTGTGGTAAAGGGTTTCCTGATCGTTCTATAGCAATTCCTGGCTGTCATATAGTAGCTTGTTTTAATTTCGCACCTGATTAGCTGCTGTAGAAATTTTTATATAAGTGATTGATCTATTCACCCCCCTCTAGATCCACATCACGTGGTATCAGAGCGTAACTCTTCTGCAGGGACTAACATCCTGAAGAGATAGCTAACATGGATGCTAGAGGGATGATAGCAGAAAGACATTCCACGACCAAGCCTTCTTGCTTCGATGACTCCAACTATACATATTGGAAGAACCGTATGCAAGTTTTCCTGAGGGCGAAAGACTTTGAGATTTGGAGAGTGGTTAGTAAAGGTCCATATAATCTGTCTAAAAATGAGGATCTATGGACGAAAGAAGAAATTTGAAAGTCTACGCTCAACTGGAGTGCCATCAACGCGATACAGTGCGCTCTTCATCCCACGGAATTCTCGAGGGCTTCATCATGTGCTACAACTAAGGAGATGTGGGATAAGCTGGAGGTGATATACGAAGGGGCTTCCCAAGTCAGAGAGACTAAAGCAAATATGCTGGTCTCTGGGTATGAGGCATTCAAGATGAAGCCGGGTGAGACAATTACTGAGATGTATGCTCACCTCACAATCATCACCAATGGTCTTAGAAGTCTTGGGAAGATTTATTCTGATTATGAGATAGTAAGAAAGATCTTGCGATCCCTAACTTCGATTTGGCACACCAAGGCAACAGTTATTGAGGAGTCCAGGGATTTATAGAATACCAAGGTCGATGAGCTGATTGGTTCACTCATGACATACGAGATGAACCTGCCAAAGACAGATAAGCTGGAGAAGAAGAGAAGACCTATTGCATTGAAGGCCAGCTCCAGTCGATTGAGTCACAGTGGATCATCCAATGATCATAGTCTTTCAGGATTAGAATTTGAAGAAGATCAGCTAGCCATGCTGACTAGAGAGTTTAGAAGATTTCTGAGAAGAGATGGAAGAAATTTTGCTCGTATTCTGTCGATGGCCGAGGTGGAGTTTGGTGAGGATGGAGCTGTGAGGTTCAGAGGTAGGTTGTACGTCCCGGTCGAGGAGCAGGTAAGGCGTACGGTGTTGTGAGAGGCCCATGGGAGCCGCTATGCCGTGCACCCTGGATCGACTAAGATGTACCAGAACCTGAAGAGGTAATTTTGGTGGCCTGGAATGAAGAGAGATATTGTGGAGTTTGTGGCCAAGTGTTTGACCTGTCAGCAGGTGAAAGCTGGGCACCAGCGACCAGGAGGCACGCTTCAGCCCTTGGAGATTCCTGCGTGGAAATGGGACCACGTGACCACAGATTTTATGGTTGGATTGTTGAGGACATCTAGTGGGCATGACAGTATTTGGTTACTGGTGGATAGACTGATGAAGACGGCCCGGTTATTGCCGATCAAAGTCAGTTGGAGTGTGTAGAAGTTGGACCGATTGTATGTGAAGCGGATCGTTCCATTACATGGAGTTCCCATCTCCATTGTGTCTGATCGTGTTCCGCTCTTCACTTTGGGATTCTGGAGGAGTTTCCAGAGAGCTCTAGGCATGGATTTGGCATTCAGCTCGGCCTATCATCCTCAGTCAGATGGTCAGTCTGAGAGAACCATCCAGACTTTGGAGAACATGTTGAGGTTGTGTTGCTTGGAATGGCAAGGGAGTTGGACCCGCCATCTACCATTAGTTGAGTTTACCTACAACTACAGCTATCATTAGAGCAACGGTATGGCTCCTTATGAGGCGTTGAATGGGTGACCCTGTCAGACTCCGCTTGATTGGTTCGAGGTGGGCGAGCGTGTCCTGACGGGACCAGATTTGGTGCACCAGTGTATTGAGGTGGTGCATTTTGTTCCGTATAAGATGTTGGCGGCGTAGAGCTGGCATAAGTGTTATGCCGATCGGAGGAGGCAACCTCTCAGCTTCACTGTGGAAGATCAGGTGTTTCTGAGAGTCTCTCCCATGAAGGGTGTGATGCGCTTCGGCAAGCATGAGAAGTTGAGTCCCCATTACGTTGGTCCTTTTCCCATTGTCAAGTGTATTGAGAAATTTGCATATTGGTTACAATTACCATCGGAGTTATCTGCCGTGCATGATGTGTTTCATGTGTCGATGCATCGGAAGTATATGCCCGATGATTCCCATGTTTTGGAGGACACCGTTTGGCCTGAGGTGACCCCAGACTTGTCTCTACTGGAGTACCCCATCCGTATTGAGGATCGGCGTGAGCAGCACTTGCGGATCAAGATTATTCCTCTGGTTAAGGTGGTCTAGCAGCGTCATTCTGGTGGTGAGGCGTCTTGGGAGCGTGAGGATGAGATGCGGCAGCAATATCCTTACTTGTTCGGGTAAGTCTTCTCCCCTATCCTTGTGCTTCGTTCTTAAATTTTGAGGATGAAATTTACTTAAGGGGGGAGGACTATAATGTCCTGGGTTTTTCAGATATTTTTTAGATCTCGATCCGTGAGTTTCGGATCACTTTTGGGGGTCCCGGAGCGGGTTTTACGATTCACGCGTATTTTTCCCCGGCAGACCTGTGGAACCCTATGTAGGAAAAACTGTTACATTCTCCTACTCCGGGATGGTACCAGTGCGATCAGCATGTTCCGAGGATCGAGAAAATGAATTTTCATAAATTGTCATTTTTTTAATTTTTTAAATTTTCTATAAATACCACACTTTTTTTCTTTTTCTTTTTCTTTCTACTTCTTCCTCCTTTTTCTTCTTCTTCCCATTAGAGCTCTCCCCCTCTCCCAACCGTACTTTCTCTCTCTTCCCCAGGTGCTCGTGGTCGCGGCCCCTCCCTCTGGCGACGGCGTGGTGGCGACGGCGGCGGCGAGGCGAGCACAGCGACATTGTTCTCGCGGCGAGGGGCGTGGAGGTCGTGGGTGTTAAAGCTTGATTTCAAGATCGGCGGTGATCTGGTGGCTTTTGACCTTCTCTGAGGTAGGGGGACGGATCCCTACACTCTTTACTACCTTCCCCGTGATTTGTAGGTTGAGGAGAGGTCGAGAGGGGCATTTTTCAACCGGGTAGGGTAAAATCCATGATTTGGGGTTGAGCGTCAGATCCTGCGCTCCGTGTAATTTTTGACCGATTTAAGGGCATAGATGCATGCTAGGTGGGTTGGGGATGGATTCTCCCTTGTTTCCCCATAATCGAGCGATGATCGAGGCGTGGAACGGGGTTTTTGGGCGTTTCCCGCCGTTTCGCGCTCGGGAGAGCCTTGCAGCCCTTCGAGTGACCGCATGGCTCCCTAGGCGATCTCCAGGAGACCGCTTGGTGGCACCGTATTGTCAACAGGCCTTGCGGTCTGGCGATGGACCGCAAAGCTAGGTGAGGCGGTCGTGCGATAGATCACTAGTCGTTTCTGACTGTTGCGCCCTCGAGGCATGTGTTTTCGACCGTTGGGAGTCACGTGTTGGCAAACGGTCAAGGGCATGACCGTTTACCATTGCCTTGCGGTCCAGGGAGGACTGTTTGGCTTGCCAAGCAGTCCTGTGATAGACCGCTAAGCCTTACCATTGCTCGATCCCTTGCGGTCTTGGGTTTGACCGCTAGGCTGAGCCTCGTGGTCCAACGATAGACCGCTAGGCCTCCTTGCGGTCCAGCGATAGACCCCTATGCTGAGGGGAAGTATTGAGTGGACCACCGTTCCATTTTTCATTTGCCTGGTGATTCCTGAGAGTCGAGTCTCACCTCCGGTGACACGTCCACTTCGTAGCCTTCTTACAGCACGCGTATGTTGACCCACCCAGGAGTGGTGGAGCGGCTTACCCGAGAGAGACGGTTGTTAGACTGGTTACCGTAGGGCCCCCATGCTCAGCCGAGTCCGGGCTTCGGGGGAAGAACCAGCTAGAGGATCTGACCTAGGGCGCATGGTCTATGTATGCACACGTGGTTGGGGGCGTCGGACCTGCACTGATGAGTGCATCCCCAGCTAGTCCTGGTTCGTGGTATTGGTTATTATTGCGTCTCTGTCTCCGCTTGGGGCGTCGCAGCAAGACACTAAGACGCGGTGTAAGACGTCAGGGGACGCATCCGGCTTTGCTTCTAGTGGGTGGTTCTCCTGTCTCCTGGCAGGTACAGACTCGTGTTTTGTCAGACTTAGGTCATTTGTATGACACGATTAGATATAGAGAGCTTTTCCATTTATTTATTAATATTTGTCTTCTTCCCTTGTACACCCTACTCCACATCTCCCACAACCTCTGCCAGCAAGCCCTTCCTCCCCTAGCCATCCCCTCTACTTCAAACCACCCCCACATCCATCAAGATCCTTCTTTGCTCCACTTAGTTCACAGGCAGCAGAAGGAGCTCAGTTTGCAGAAGTTGCTGCGGAGTCATTCGGCATCATCTGGGGACTCACCATACATCGACAGAAATCTCATCGAGATAGCTTCGTCGCTGTGGTGGTCTCGCCAGCATTCGACTTCCTAGCTATCTGGGAGGTCCGATCTCCCTCGACTGCGTAGATCCAGACCAGTGGGCAACCTGAGGTGACTTCCTGGAGCTCCCATGGTCGCACCCCACCATTGCTGAAGGCGCTGTTCCGCCAAGGTCTTCTACAACCAATCGGCTTCCATCACAAAAAGGTGGCATCCCGTTCGGCATCCGGAGGGGCATCTACCAATTTTCTTCCCCCAGGTGTGTAGAACAGGTCACCCAGGACCAGACCCGACCCTCCTTCACTCAACGGGTTCGTCCTCGCCGCTCCGACATCGTCTGGTGCTCCCCCTGGTTGATGCTCGAAGAATACTCATCCAAGGTCATCCTTGACTTGGTCCTGTCATGTTTGGACTTCGGGAGCGACCGTGGTGGCTACAACCAGCTGCTGCTACACTCTGGGTTCAGCCTGAGCCAGAGCGCAGAGAGCCTGTTCCAAGAGCCACCCCCGCCGGTGGCGATGACGGGTCTGTCCGCGAAAATTCTCCAATGTACCAGGGTATGCTAGCGACGAATCGACACTAGTTTTGATGACTTTTGAGTTCGGGGGAGTGCGCAGCGGCTTCTGCATCGACCCCCTATCTTGTTGTTCCAGAACTGGATAAGACCAAGCAAAGTTCCCATTCGAAGCTAATTTAGCAAAATTTCCTCCCCGCCTGGCCGGCTTAGCGCCCCTCCCTGTGAGGAGGTAGTGTTTGGTTTGTAATATTAATTTTCCATCCCCTAGTCCAACCCCCCTGCGAGGGGAGTAGTGCATGCGTTACAGCTTTCATCAGTGAGGAGTAGAGAGGGAGAGAGTTTTTTTTATTTTATCTTTACCAGCTCTACCGCCCTTCCAGGTTTTTGTCAGAGTTGGCGCCCTTTTGCTTTTTCCGGTGCACCCTTGTGAATTTTCACACCGAGGGGTCACCCGATTTTGCTTGAGGCTCCCCCGCGGGTTTTCAACTCAGCTGGGTTAGTGACAATTTTTGCCGTCAATAATCCTGTGGAGGGAATCGCCTGAGGCCGCCAGTGTATCTCTATTTTTAACCCCATTTTATTTTGTTATTTTTTTTGAATCTGGAGATCGTCGTCCATAGCACACTGCTGTTAGGGGATGTAGCCTGAACTGGGAAGTGTAGATGGCCAAACATGATCTTAACATTACCAAGGGCTCTTATAAGTCATTAAATTATGGGACTGGGGGCCATGCTGCCATGGCACGATACAACTGGGATTATGGCTGGCGAGTCAGAGATGGCAAAGGGGAATTGAGATTTCGACTAGAATTGTGGTGACTGTGCCGAGGCTAACTGGTAGTTGGGGACTTTGAGCTATAGAGGCACAGAATGCAGTAGCATGCACCAACGGAGATCTTGGGTGAACTGAGATGGGACTCTACTGGAATGGTGACTAGAACGTCGCATAGGGACTGGGACCTACCGACCCGACGTGACAGGGTAGAGGCCAATGGTAAAATGGGCTGGGTAAGGTGACAAGGAGGGAAGTGTCGGGCTAACGGTCTGGAGATGTGGGTTGATCAAGAACCAACAACGGGAGAGTCCCGTGGCCTGCTGAGGAGTGGGTGGAAGGCCACCCTAACTGGTGGGAAGAGAGGCATTTTTTCGTTATTGACTCTACTACCCTTTTGGGTTTTCGCTAGAGCCGACCCCCTTTAGCTTCTTCTGACGCGTCCTTGTGGGTTTTCACGTCGAGGGATTTCCCAATTTTACCTGAGGCACCTTTTCGGGTCTTTACCTCAACCGAGTTGTTGGCCATTTTGCCCCCAGCCATCTCCTTGCGATGGGGATGAAAGACTAGAAATTGAAATGAAGATTAGAAAAGTATGTAAAGGGCTAAGCAAGGCTAAACTCTCAAGAACTTGTAATAAAAACAACTTAAACTTACAAACTATCACTCCTAAATAAAACCTACGTAAAAAGAGAGAGAGAGGGAGAGCCTTCCCCAGCCCCTCTATTTATAGGCTCCAAAGCTATCCCTTTGCTTCTATGTGAACACCCTTTTTTTTCTTTACAGCTTTTATTGAAACTTAAAACCCAAGACACCATTTTTTCTTCTCCACGTGAAGGAGCCGTAAAGGTTGAAGTCGCAAAGGGTGAAGCCCGCCATGCCAACCTGCTAGCTGGCCTACGTGTGAAGCTACCCTGCTCCCACGTTGTGCATGTGTTGAAGACTAGCCGGCGGCGTGAGAAGCTCCCCTGCGCGCTCGTCCACCATTGCTGCCACGTGGAGCCCGGTCGTTCTGACCCGTCGCATGTGCGCCCTCGTTGCTGACCACCCATGGGCCTCCACCGTGATTGCCAAGCATTCGCCCATGCTAGCTGCCTTGGCAGCCTTGGCCGTTACTTTCTTTTTCTCCTCCCGCGTGAGGCATGCGGCTTAGCCGCATTTGAAGACTTCGCCGCCTGCATGCGTGATGACCGCGCCCGAGTCTCCACATTCGTGGCCGACAAAGCCCTGTGTGGACCCGCCTTCGCCATGTTGACCATCCTCCCTCCGCATTCACCGCATCTGCTTTCACCGTGAGAAGGAGCCCATCGTGGACCCACGAACCGCGCATGCATGGCGTGTTGAAGCCTGGCCGTTCCCGAAGCCACGTGGAGAGCCCGCCATGCAGCTTGCCACCTTGTTCGCGTGTGCCATGCATGCCACCTCGCGAACGTGAAGAAGCCATCCGTGAGAAGCCGCATGCAATGTGAAAAGCCTCCACGTTGAAGCCAACCTACATGCAACGTGAAAGCCTCCACGTTAAAGTCAACCTTCCTTTGCATGGACATATATATATATATATATATAATATACACACATATATGAATCTATATCTATCCCCCAGGTCGTTAAAAGCTACATCAGGGATGGCTACCTTGTCGTCTCCCTTTGCTTCGGGAGTTTCCCTCCTATGGTGGACTTCCCCAACTTCCTTGGGGTAGCTTTTGTTAACATATTGGACGTGGAAGCGTCCGACAGGCTCGAGATCAACACTCCCATCCTGGGCGCCATTGAGGCTGCTGCTGGCCGAACCCTGGCCAAGAATAACAACCGCAGCCCGCCCGAGATGCTCAGCTGCAATTTGCACCACGTGCACCCGACCACTGGCTCGCCTCAGCAGGGATCGGCATCCCACCGGAGGAGGTTCCGAAGGAGCCGTGCAGCCACCACACCAAGAAGTCGATTCTCCAGCTCCAGCAAGTCTGTCGTCGTTGAAGGCATCAGAGTCCATCTTAATGGACAAAGGTCTGAGGCTATCCCGGACTGAATAATACCGAGCATTCCAGTCCGTAACTCCTTTAAAGGACTGGAGAAGATGAAAGAAAGGATGGCGCCCGCCATCCCGACCGCGGCATTAAGAGACACATCGGCTCACAGGCTGACAAAGCTGCAACAGGCCTGGGTTCCCAAGGAAGCCCAACGCACGACACCAGCCCAGGTGGGACCTAGCCGTGCCCGCCGCTTAAGGGGGGGAAGAGACGAAAGGGTAGAGGTGATGGCCTCGACCCACCAGCCGACAGTCGCTGCGCCAGCGCCGCCCGAAAATGCCCGCCGCCGATGCCACAGGTGTCGTCACCATGTTGACCATCCGACGTGTGAAAATTACACTTATCATGATGTCGCCACCGACACCCAACCACCGACTACTCTCCCCGACCAGGAGTGGGAGGGGATTGAGCAGGCCATGAGAAACTACCTCCATGGCCCAGGAAGTACTCCCTTGGGTCACCAGAGATTGCTGGGGGCAGTGGCTTCCGCCTTCTGAGAAGAAGAAGAGGCTCGACCCGTGCCTAGCGCAGAGTCAAGAAACCAATCGGAAGAGCGACGTCAGTTCCCCACATGGGAGGAAGCGCCACCTCGACGGTCGGTCTCATAAGGGAATGAGTCGATGTCATCCTGGATCCCCCGGGTCAGTGGTCGGATCGATCCCATGTCTCTAGCTACTGCCCACCGTCTCGCGATGGGGATCCGCTCCGGGTGTACCTCCGTCCCTCGCCCTAAGCCAGGGAGGTATAGGAAGCTCCAAATCTGCACAAGTCAAATGTCAACATCAACACCTAGCAAGCATAATCATAAGAACAGAAGCATTTAGAGTTTAGAGTGGTTACCTGTAGGAAAGGCGAGAAGTCACCCAGCATCGTCTGCCGGTCGGTCATGCTCAGGGAGTCAAACAGGAATGCCAGCACTGCTACTCCCCAAGCAAACCCTCCAACTCTGTCCAAGTCCCTTAGCAATGGGAGGAGCCTGCAGCTCACTCCGTCAGCTCTGGTCGCAAACAAAAGCTTCCCGAACAGTGAGATCAGGAAGCGCCATAGGATGATGTCTCCTTCCGGTCCTAGTCCCGCTGTCACTCTCGGTCGGACCTGCTCCACCACTCTCCCGATGTGCTCCTCTGGCAGCTCTCCTACGGAGATCGCCACCCCTCTCAGCCCTAGGCTCTCCTGGAGCGTCGCTCCTGTAGCTGGGGCGAGTGGTGTCCTGGCCTTATCAAAGTCCAATCCTAGCAGCTCCTGTGCCATCTCGCAGTAGTTTGTGTAGGTCCATCCTGTCACTGGTGCTCCATGGACTCGTAATCCAGTGATCCTCGCTATATCTTCCAGCGTGGGGATCATATGGCCCCACGGGAAGACGAATGCCCTACTGACTGGATCCCATCTCCCGTGCAGGGCATATAGCAGTGCTGTGTCTATCCGCGTCACTTCGATGCTGAGTAGCTCTCTAAACCCCATGGCGGCTAGTCTCTCTCTCTGGTAGTCGGGCAGTGCCTGGTACACCGCTCAGACTTGCAGCCACGAGATCCGGGTCCGTCTCTTCCCCTGCACGCATTTAGAACATAGGTCAGTCATCTTCATTGCACTAATATAAAGCAAAACCACAGAAAAAAATCAAATAAGACGAAAAATACAGCAAGGCAAAAAGTGAGCCATCTTAGAGAAACGATCAACAACCACAAAAATAGAATCGTGCCTCCGAAAAGTCTTTGGAAGCCCAAGCATGAAATCCATGCTCACGTCCTACCATGGCCGATCGGGCACTGGGAGAGAGGTGTAAAGGCCTGTAATCTACTTCGTCTGTTTTGCCACCTGACAGATATGGGATTGATTGGTCAACTTAATGACATCCCTCTTCAGACTTGGCCAATAAAATTAGCCTTCAACCAACTCAATGATTTTACTCTGGCCAAAATGGCCAGCCAGACTGCTAGCATGAATCTCCCACACAAGAAAGTCTCGCATAGAAGTACATGGGATACAAAGGCGGTTGGCTCTAAACATATACCCATCCTAACAAAATTCTCCACACTTCGAGTTCGGCCCTCTTTCAAGTGGGTGTAGATGTTGTCAAAATCAGGGCATGACTCATTCTTCTTTCACACGCTCAAATCTCATGACTTGGACACTCATGCCAGACAACAACAATACCTGACGACTCAGTGCATCAACAACCTTGTTTTCTACACCAACTTTGTGTTTGAGTACAAATGTGTAGGCTTGCAATAACTCTACCCATCGAGCATGGTGTGGGTTTAACTATTACTGAGCTCAAGCACTTTAGGGCTTCATGATCAGAGAAGAGGACAAATTCTTACGGTAACAAGTAGTGTCACCAATAGCGAAGTGATTACACTATCACATAAAAGTCCTTGTCATAAGTGGTGTACCGTTGCTTAGCCTCATTCAATTTCTCACTAAAGCACGTCATTGGATGACCTTCTTGACTCAACACTCCTGTTTCAATGCTTGATGCATCGCAAGTAACTTCAAAAACCTTAGAGAAGTAAAGCAAGCGCATTACTGTCCCAAAATGCCTTTAATGCTGATGGGGTCCATCGAAATGCTCCCTTCTTTAGGCAGTCAGTGATAGGAGACATGATAGTACTAAACCCCTGAACGAAGCGACGGTAGAAGGTGGCGAGACCATGAAAAGTACAGATCTTGTGAGCTCTGGGTCGTTACAGTTGGTATCAGAGCAGCGTTGAGGATGTATATAAGGAATAGAAATTGCATAGCGTCAGTCAAGAGCAAGTCCACTTGAGTCGTCTACTACAGGTTTAGGGTGTTTTCCATGATTATTGATGTGGTTTCATCGACATCTACTTCTTAGGTTTCGATGGCGCGTCACAGGAAGGCGCGTGTTTCCAGGGAAGGAAATGGTGCTCCTCCTCCGGTGGTTGTCATGGTGGTTTATGCGTCTGCGCTGAGTCAAATTTTAGCAGTTTCTGCCCCTGTTGTGGAAGACTCGCCGGATGTTCATCATGGAACGCAGAGTGAAGCCGTGCTGCCTCATTTGCCATCAGGAGTAGGGAAGGTGATATCTCAAGTGCCTACCCAGGTTGATTCCGCTCAGCTAGGTGTGCAGCATCACCTTATCCCTCAACCGATCGGGCAGTTGCAGTAGGTTTATCTGCCGAGCATCCCCGGAGTTCCTTCTATTATTCCCACTGCCGATGGTGCTTCTTCTTCCAAGTCCAAAGGCAGGAAGTTCCGGTGATTCAAGAATAAGAGGTGTGAGAATCGGCAAGGCAGCCAGCCAAATGTAGCTAGAACCTCCTCTCTTCCACCAGTTGATCGTGGTACACCTCCGTCCATGAATACCAGGAGCAAGTCAAGGGAGCGTGAGAAACGGCATGCTCAACAGTCTTCTACCAGTGCTATTCCATCGTCAGTCCCATCTTCCCAGTAGCGTCAGGGATCTGCTTTTCGTCAGCCAGGATCGTGTGGGAGGTGTGGTGGTAGCCACCCTGGCAGGCCATGTTCTTTGCCGGTGATTTATTTTCGCTGTGATCAGTTGGGCCATGTTGTTTGAGACTGCCCGTTCATGTCGAGACCGGTACAGTTCTCTCCATTCGTCTAGCCACAGCTGCCCCAGTTCTAACCTGTGCCACCACAACCTCAACAGGACTCACCAGCGTCTCAGCTTCCTCGTGCTGAGTAGTGACGTCCTATCTTTTGAAAGGTGCGTTTCTATTTTTCAGCTGATCAAAGAGCAGAATCACACCTTCTATAAGATAAGACGTCACTGCTCACCATAGCGAAGCTGAGACACTAGTGAGTCTTGCTGAGGTTGTGGTGGTGAAGATTGGAACTGAGACTATTACGGCTGGGTAAACAGCAAGAACTACACTGGTCTAGGCCTTAACGGACAGTCTCAGACAACGTAACCTGACTGATCATAGCGGAAATAGATTACCGGCAAGAAACATGGCACGCCCGGATGGCTACCACCACATCTCAGACATAATCTCGACTGACAGACAACGGGTCCCTAAAACTGTCGAGAAGAAGGCAATGATGACGTAATAGCACTGGCAGATGACTGCTGGGCAAGCCGTGCTTCACGCTCCCTTAACTTGCTCCTGGTATTCATGGACGGAGGTGTACCATGATTAATCGGCATAAGAGAGGAGGTTCTAGTTACAATCGGCCGCCTGCCTTGTCGATCCTTACACGCCGAGCGTTCTTAGATTTCTTGAATCGAAACTTCTTGCCCTTGGGCTTAGAGGAAGAAGTACCATCAGCAGGAGGAAAAACGGAAGGAACTCCAAGTAGATTCGACTGATAAACTAGCTGGAACTGCCCTGTCGGCTGAGGGACAAGGTGATACTGCACACTTGGCACACTCGGCTGAGCTAACTCGGCCTAAGTATGCCCTTGGGGTCTCACCTGCCCTTCACCAATTGGCATTCTGACCTGATCACCCGATAAACCTTCCATAACTTGAGCGGGAACCGCTGGGACTTGCCCAGTTGCAGACGCATAAACTAACACAACAACCACTGGAGGAGAAGTACCACTTCCCTCCTAGGAAACATACGCCCTTCTATGACACACCATCGGAACCGATGAAGCATACACCGACAGAAATCACATCAGCAATCACGAAAAACATCCTAAGCCAGCAAAAGACGACTCAAATGGACTTGTTCTGGACAGGCGCTATGCAATTTCAATTCCTTATACAAATCCTCAATGCCGCTCTGATACCAACTGTAACGACCCAGAGCTCCATTCGACTCGTATTTATCATTATACTCAAAGCTTAATTTTAGAGTAAGTATGGAATTTTCGAAATTGAGTCCACGAGTTTTTAACGATGAGCTTCGCGTTCGATCACCTTTTGCCTAAGCCAAGTTGTATGGCGTCATGACTTTACGTCTAAGACGTTAAATATTCTTGTCTGGCGTCATGGCTTTCTATTTAAGCCAGTAAATATTCTGCCTTGGCATCATGGCCTTCCGCCAAAGTCAAGTTGTATGGCTTCATGACTTTACATCTAAGCCGTTAAACATTCTTGTCCGGCATCATGGCTTTCTGCCTAAGCCGATAAATATTTTATCTTGACGTCATGGCCTTCTGCCTAAACCAAATTTATGACATCATGACTTTACGTCTAAGCCGTTAAACATTCTTGTCCGGCGTCATAGCTTTTTACCTAAGCTGGAAATTATTCTGCCTTGGCGTCATGGCCTTTCACCTAAGTCAAGTTGTACGGCGTTATGACTTTACGTCAAAGCCGTTAAATATTCTTATCTAGCGTCATGACTTTCCACCTAAGTTGGTAAATATTCTATCTTGACATCATGGCCTTCCATCTAAGTCAAGTTGTACGGCGTCCTGACTTTACGTCTAAGCTGTTAAATATTTTTGTCCGGTATCATGACTTTTCGCCTAAGCCGGTAAATATTTTATCTTGGTGTCATGGCCTTCCACCTAAGCCAATTTGTATGACGTCATGACTTTATGTCTAAGCTGTTAAATATTCTTGTTCGACAACATGACTTTTCGTCTAAGCTGGTGAATATTCTGCCTTGACGTCATGGCCTTCTGCCTTAGCCAAGTTGTACGGTGTCATGACTCTATGTCTAAGCTGTTAAAAGTTTTACCTTGGCATCATGGCCTTCCGCATAAGCCAAGTGGGGCGGCGTCATGACTTTATGTCTAAGCTGTTAAATATCCTCCCTTGGTGTCACGACCTTACGTCTAAGTCAAGTCATTCAGCGTCATGACCTTCGATCTAAGTCGACAAACCCCTTACCATTGGTTTGGGATGTCGCCTCTTGAGAAGAAAGTGGGCATTGTTTTGGAGGTGGGATTGATTTGTCCTCAGAATTTTGCTTTTGCTCCAGGCCGACTCCTTGGGAGCCCTGGTTTTGCGACTTTTTCTGGGAGTAACCTTTGTCCAGTCGGCCTCCTCCGGTTGCACCTGGAAGGTGACATTGATCGTCTGGGCAATTATTTCGGGTGACAGCTCCTAGAACGCTGCGAGGCCGAAGTGGGGCCCTTGGAGACTTTGCAATTCCACCGGTCTTGCTTTAGTCGGTGACTCTGCTTGTTCGAGCTGCTGAGGTCTCTCTACCATCGACGACCTTGTTGGCTCGACATGAGGTTTTGCTTCGGGCTCTCTCGCCCTAGCTTTGCCTTTATTGTTTGGCTGAGGGTTTCCCCCAATAACCATGCCAGGTTGACTCAGCCTAGAAAGGGGTTTGGAACCTCCTCCCGCGACTTGGCTTTTTGGGCTCTGGGCCTTAGCCCCCTCGCACCGCCTTGCCTTTGGAGTTTGGCTGAGAGCTGTTGCCTGTAGACTTGCCCGGCTGGACTTGCTGAGAGGTGGGCTTAGTCTTTCGTGGCTTGGTCTGCTCCTGTTGAGCTTGTCGGAGAATCTTCTCAGCGACCTCTTTAAGACGTCGCCTCGTCTTCGAATTTTCCTGCGCATTGATCTCCCCTTTTTGGATGAGGACTTTAATGCAATCCCGAACCTTTGGGCATTCTCGAGTGGGGTGGGACATCCTGGCATGATATTTGCAATAGCGGGAATGGCTCTTGGCTGTTTCATTGTAGTAGGACGGCGAATCACGCGCCATCACTCGACCTTCTTCCAGGAGCTTGTCGAAAATCTTCTCAGTGTCCTCCTTGGGGAAATAGCACTGATGAGAGGGTCGCCACCCTGCATACCACAATGTGGATTGGGGCAGTTGGGAACTGACTCCTTCCTCCCTCGGCTCCGGGAGTTGGAAAGACCTCTTTAAGACGTCGTCTCGTCTTCGAATTCCCCTGCGCATCGATCTCCCCTTTTTGGATGAGGACTTTAATGCAATCCCGAACCTTTGGGCATTCCCCAGTGGGGTGGGACATCCTGGCATGATATTTGCAATAGCGGGAATGGCTCTTGGCTGTTTCATTGTAGTAGGACGACGGATCACGCGCCATCACTCGACCTTCTTCCAGGAGCTTGTCGAAAATCTTCTTAGTGTCCTCCTTGGGGAAAGAGCACTGATGAGAGGGTCGCCACCCTGCATACCACAATGTGGACTGGGGCAGTTGGGAACTGACTCCTTCCTCCCTCGGCTCCGGGAGTTGGAAAGCAGCTGAGGCGTGTGTGACATTGATGGAGAAGTTTAAGCTCTCCCGTCCATGTGGCTACGACGGGTTGACCAAGAAGTCACCCATATTGACCACTCCTCGCCTAATCAAGTCTTTGGCGAGGTCCTTGAAGGCCTGGCAATCATGGATAATATAGTCTATGACCTCGTGGTATGGGCAATAGCCCTAGTGTAATGCGGCCCCTGGTGCCTGTTGACTGGGTGACGTTGGGAGGTTTAATAAGCCTTCTCGTCGACACGCGAAGAAGATTTGCAGGGTCTTCTCGCGAGGGAAAGAATATAGCTTCTCTGGCTCCTCGCCTTCAATCAGAGGATTCCTCAGAGAGCCAACCCTTGAGCGGAGTCTGGGCAGTGGATGATACACCTGCCTCCCATATATATGTTGGGGCTAGGGTAAATGGGCCAAAGGGGTAGGTGGTCAATTGCTCATCAATACTTTCCAAGAATTGCAGTATGCGTCTTTGTCCAGTTGCAGTTGCCATATTTTCCCTCGGATCTTCTGAATAGTCCTCCTCAGCACTAGGCATTTAGGGAGTGAGGAAGGAGCGGCTTCGCGGCCGGCATTGGGCTGTCGATTCGATGGCCCGACTTCGGAGGCATTGGAGCTCGAAGTAGTCGCCACCGTATAAACCACATCGGTCGACCGGTTTGGTCGACTCCAAACATGGGGCTGTGGCGGATCGACCGCATGCCCCAGCATGTTTATCAAACTTTTTTGAATAAGCTCTTCTGCTATGTTCTTGAAGACATAACAGTCCCCGACAGTGTGACCCAACCTTTGATGTGATACACACAATAAGTAGGGTCATCTGTTCTATCCACCTCTGAGGGCTTCCGTGGATCCGGTAGGGTGATGAGTTTTTCTTTCATGCAGATCAAAGAGGATCTTGGTATGCTCCTTTAAAACACTCTACTAATAGAGACACATTCACCTTGGCATCGGGCTTCTTGCCATTGCCTTTTGATTTTCCTTCCCCTTTGTCTCCATTCGTCGAGGAGAAGTCCACATCATTTATCTCTTTGCCACTGGCTAGGCGGTATTTAGAATATTTGCCTTTGGTAGAAGCATGTTCTGGGTGATCAGCAAAGAACATCTCAATCTCTGCCATCACCGTATTTAGCTAGTTGAAGCTTCTGATTTTTGAGCCTCAAAGCTTTTCATTGACTTCTACCGATAGACCCCTGCGGCATATGGTGATCGCGTCTTCGGGCATTGGAGGATTATGGCAGCGCATGCTGACATCCCTCTATCACTTGATGAAGTCCAACGTGGTCTCACATTTTCTCTGTCTGAGGGCTGTTGGCCACAGAATTATATAAATATAGATTCATAGGTGTATAGGGTGTTGCTTTTTAAAAGAAACATCTTGTATGAGAATTTATTCCGTGGATGCATATTGTATCAGATGATTTGAGTTTGGGTGCTACATCTTTCCCTGCTAACTGCAGTCAGTGTTAATTTACATCGGCCTAACGTCTAAACACTTTTGTTTAACTGTCAAAGAAACACCAAAGTCCCCTACATAGGTTCAGATGTTGAGGGCCTACTCATTGGGTGACTCGCAATGACCACTCGTTTACCACCGACAGACTGACTAGACTAGTATTTCATCAAAGACCTCTTAAATTTAGGTAAAACTCTTGAATTTAGGCGCATGAGTACAATTTTGCAAAAGCCATAGGCATTTGAAGTGGCGGGAGATTTCCTAGACCCCGAGAGTATTTTTGGTAATTTTACCTTTCCAGGGGTATCTTGATAATTTTATCGGGTCAGGGATATTTCTGAAATTTCTAGGTTAGAATGAAAGTAGGGTTGGACCACTGACTTCCCAAGGTACTAGGGACACTACCGTCTACAGGGCGTTATTTAGTTTTAAAATGGTGACTTTATTTCAGGCGTTATTTATATTTTTACCTAAAAATTCTACTTGAAATTTCAGGGTTGCTACATCCCGTCTTGTTCGGAGGTTGACAGTGAGTGTTCCATTGCCCGCACTATGACTGCGCCAACCTGTCCTACAAGGCAGATCTGCGCAGGATGACTTGTCAGCTCCGCCCAGCCCACCAGTGATGTCAGAACAACACCAAATTTCACACAACATTGCTTCACTTCATCAACGATGATTTTATGCAAGCAGTACCTCGTTTTGAACTCTGTGTGATGCGCACCAGTCGGCACACTTCGGTTCTGTCCTGTAGAACAGCGTGCATGGAGTGAATTAAGCCTTCCCTTCCCCGTGTCCCCCCCCTCCTGCGCGAGGGTAGTGCTTGTACTGAGTACTCCTTCCCCTGATCTCCCCCTCCCTGCGTGGAGTGGTTTATGTGATTGTACTAGTAGGTCTGATGGAAGCGTGACCGACGCAGCGTGTCCGCCAGGTGCACACGCTCCCGACTAGCCCTTGTCTCCGATCGGCTCTGGTCTCCTCAGACCTGGCAAGGTATAAATCTAACCCTTGCTCCTTCGCATTGCTTTCCTAGTATCTTTTCACGCTCATGCCGAAGGTGAGGAGAGCTTGTTCCAAATTTCCCGAACATTGAGTGTTGATCGTTGCCATGTGAGAGAGCGTCGTCATTCCCACCCTCAGGCACTGGCTCTGCCTCGGCTGAGTTAGGCGACCTTCAAACCTTAGGTCTGTCCTCCCCCATATAACTCTTAGCGGCTCTGACCGTGTAGGCTGCCCGTGGGTCACCGTCCACCCATCCATTTTCGGGTCACCCCCAAATGTGAGTGACGCGTGTGGTCTGTCCGCTATTGCTCGGGTCCGTAGATCAGGTCGTGCTTGCTGTCTCATAGGTCCCAGGGTGTCCCATAGATCATCCCACGTCAAATTTGGTATCAGAGCAAGTCATCCGATTTGTCCTATCCAAATCGGGATCCTATAACTCAATAAAGTCCCAAAATCCTCTAAAATATTTTAATAAATTAAAAAATAAAATAATAAAACCTTGATTTTTATGAAAACGGACTAAATCGGTGCCACCAACACCTAGTGCGTCTTAATACAACGTGCCCTAAAACGACGCACCCTATTCCTGCGTGCCCAATGGGTGCCGCTCCATTTTAACAAACTCCCCTTTACCTACATTTTGGTGGCGTCATTTTAGGCATTTAGCCCCGTCTAGACCACGTCGTTTAACCCTATACCTATGCGTGTCGTGCCAGTTTCGTTCCGAATCACGTCGTGGCACCGTTTCGATCTCCTCCTCATCTCCGGGGTGATTTCTAGTGCTAATAAAGGAACCAGATAAACTCTATCACCAATAAATTGAACAAAGAATGACTTGATTAAGCGTGACTTGATCATCTTCATGAGTCTACCACCTTGCTTTATGCTTGAACACACATATGCCATAGCAATGCATACTTGATTGCACAAACCCTGGTATATCAAATGGCGTCGGTGGAAAGCTGGGCTATGCCCAACAGGAAGCTTATGCTATGCGTGAGGGTGGTCTTAAGACCTAAAGTTCTCCGCCAAGTACTGAGGGTTCCCCCCTTAATAAACTATGCATGGTAGTTTAAAATGCCTCGCATGATCACATCATTTGCATCCTTTGCACCTTATTTCGGCCTCGGCATCCTGCTATCTCAGCAATTAATCAAAGGATTTCCCTCCTCGCGGGGGATATAATTAACATCATAGCCTTTATGGTATGACGGACTACTGGTCCCGACTGAATCACACTCTCGCCCGACACGGGTCAGAATGAGCACATAATAAACTCGTCACTCACGTGACTGGCACGCCTGCGCAGTTAATCAGTCAGTTAATTACCTGATGGAGGCATCACCCATGACTCCCTTTGGCTCGGGTCCACTTCTTCACACTCGGGAGTTGGCTGAGTTTGGGCCTCACTCTATAAAGGCCCCTTATCCATTTTGTGGCTTTCCTTTGAGTCATTTTGATGTAATTGGCTCGGCCATGGGTGGTGAGCCTGGGGCCTTCCCGACGGTGCCCAACTTTCATCCGAATATTCCTCTGAAGTAGGCGGTGGCTTCCCTGGAGGTGGAGAAGAAAGCCGCCCTTCTTCAGAAGAATCGCCGATCAACTGTCGACTTGATGACCGAGGCAAATATTGAGGAGTATCCCTCTCTGCACATGGTGCTTCCAGGTGAGGTCTTTAGGGTCTTATTTCATCTTTGGGTCGGATAATTAAGCCCTCTTCTTATGATCTACTGCTCTTTTGTGTCCAGACTCGAGGCAAGTGGCTGATGAGGGGGCGGCGTCGCCCGAGCTGGAGGTCATCAACTTTGAGGAGACGTCCATTCCCAGCGGACCTCAAACTTTCGAGAGTGCTTCTCGTGCCTGAGATAAGGGCAAGCAGGTGGCCCAGGATGGCTCTTCCGAGCATCGTGGGGCCAAGCGCAAGGACTCCATGGAATAGCTACTATGGTCCTCGATGAGGGCCACAATCGTTGAGCGGAAGCAGACGAAGAGGGCGGATGCCTCCCGTTCGGTCGACGAGGGTGTGTAAGGATCGCAAGGGGACAGGATAGAAATCAGAGATATGATATCACAGCGGAATTTAAAATTTCTTTTATCTTCAATCCCCACGGCCCTTGATCAATTTCCACAAAATAGAGCGACAAAAGATCGGATCTTCACCTTGCACGGAGTCAGATCAGCGACCAAAGGTTGATTCCTACTGAGCGATGCCACTAGCCATGCAGGTGCCCAGCCTCCAGCGGTATCCACGTAGTCCTTAGGTTGAGGGATCGTCCTCATCTTGTCTCATAGCGGCTGCTCTCTCGCTCGACTCCTCGTCACAATCACTCGGGGTGGCATGCGACCTTGTGCTCCCACGGGAGAGAGAAAGGGCGACCAAAGATAAGAGATGGCGGAGGGGCAGTTGCCACAGACGTGGGAAATCCTTGGAGCTTGGCCCAGGGTTTCTCTTTGGCATGTATTTATATTAATCCATTCCACTTTTCATAAAAGTCCCTGGAAAAAAATATGATAACATGGAAGATTGTTACACTTCCCGAAACTATAATAACTACCCCATTTTAACTATTTGACTACCAAAATTAAAACCAGCCATAATGAGGCCCTTCGTCTTTAAAACTTCAACTCATGAGTAGTTGGCAGAAGTTAGGAGTGACCCTTCGCCTTCCACCGACTTTAGGTATTCCACTGACTTTAGTAAACAAACGGCAGCCGGAGTACGGGACTGCAGGAGGGAGAGACGTGTGCCAAGAGCCACTATTTTTTCTGTTTGTTAATGACCCCTCTCTCCCTCTCTCTCTCTTTGTCTCTCTCTCTCTCTCTTTCATTTGACACCACTACAGGTTATTTTTCACCCTTAGCCACCCATTTGTCACCACTACAAGCTATTTTTCACCTTTAGTCACCTATTTAGTACCCTTAGAAACTATTTGTCACCCTTAGAACTTATTTGTTACCCTTAGAAGTCATTTGTCACCCTTACGACATATTTGTCACTCTTACGACCTATTTGTCACCCTTAGAAGCCATTTACTTTTCCCCCCTCGTCGTAGACCATCGCCACCTTGTCGCCGTGTGCCCACGGGTGCCTTGCGCACCCTCCCTCTCCTCCGCGAACCAGCACTGCCGTGAGTGTCGGCCAACCCACCGTCGCGCACCCCCTTGCAGCCACGCCGGCAGAGCACAGCTACCCCACCAGTGCCGTGCTATGGCAGCCGACCGCTGTTCCCGTTGGACCTTCCCACTGGCTGCCATCCAGCACCTCTGTAGCCGCCGTCCCCAGCCGCCCATTGCCATTTCGCCACCGCCACCCGCGCAGGGCCTATGCTGCGAGCCAGCTCCCCCACCGCCCCTTGCTTCTGCTGATGGTTCCTCCCCCCTCAGTCAGAGGTAAGTATCTTGTAATAACTCTACAACAATTAGGTAATTAGGTAATTTTAATCGATGTTGGGTACTCCACAGTAATTAGGTGATTTTAATATATTTATATAGAATGCTTAATGATGAATCCCAATGCCATAGTATGGGTACTCCTATATATTATATAGATACTGACCCAACATCATGTCAGAGCCAACAGCAAAGGCATAAGGCCTAAGCCAAAGGCAGAATATAAGATAGGCATTAACTCAATGTCCTGTCGAAGCAAATAAACTTGGCAGAAGCATGAGGCCTAAACCAAAGGCAAAATATAGAATGGGTGTCGACTCGACGTCTTGTCGAAGCCAACAAACTTGGCAGAGGCGTGAGGCCTAAACTAAGGGCAGAATATAAGATAGGTGTCGACTTGACGTCCTTTCAAAGTCAATGAAATTGGCAGAGGTGTGAGGCCTATGTCAAGGGCAGAATATAAGATAGATGTCGACTCGACGTCCTGTCGAAGCCAACGAACTTGGCAGAGGCGTGGGGCCTAAGCCAAGGACATAATATGGAACAGGTGTTGACTCGACATCATGTCGAAGCCAATGAACTTGGCAGAGGCGTAGGGCCTAAGCCAAGGATAGAATATGGAACAGGCGTTGACTCGACATTATGTCGAAGCCAACGAACTTGGCAGAGATGTGAGGCTTAACCCAAGGGAAAAATATGAGATAAGTTTTGACTCGACATCATGTCGAAGCCAACGAACTTGGCAGAGACATGAGACCTAAGCCAAGGGAAGAATATGCGATACGTGTTGACTCGATGGAACGTCGAAGTCAATGGGCCCTGCCCTGATAGAAGGTTTGGGGCAAGCGTTGACTAGAATGCAGGCGTATGAGAGGCCCAAACCCAAGGCTAAATATCACTGTCAACTCGACGATGTGTCAGAATCAACTAACCTCACTTAGACGAAATGTCTGAAACCAAGGTAGAATGTGTAGATGAAGATGTCAACATGATGTCATGTCAATGTTGACCAACTTAGCAAAGACGTGAGGTCTAAGCCAGGATAGAATATGGACGTTGACCCGTAGAGATGTCGGGATCAACAAACCTTGCTCAGACAGAAGGTCTAGGACAAAGTGAAGAAATCTTTTGTTGGTTTATTAGTTTGGATTGTTTATGTTTATTGAATTTGTTTGGTTTAGGTAGTGCAGAAACTTAAGCACTATTTCTTAGCTCACGAGGTTCATCTCATCGCTCGCATGAATCCTATCAAATTTCTTCTCAAAAAATCTGTCCTCACTGACCGATTAGCACGATGGCAAAGCTTCCTTTCTCAGTTTGACATCACTTACATTCAATAGAAGGTGATTAAAGACTATGCCATCGCAGAACATCTTGCTCATCATTCCCTTCCTCGGTTTGACCCTGTTCGCTTGGAGTTTTCAGATGAGGAATTATTGCCCATTAATCAACCTTCAGATCTGATGTAGACATTACATTTTGATGGAGCTCTGAATTCTCATGGGAGAGGGATTGGCATGGTCTTTTTAACACCGAAGGGTATCACCATTCTATTTGCTTCTCAGCTTGCCTTCCCTGTTACAAATAATATAGCTGAGTATGAGGCTCTCCTGGTCGGACTATAGATCGCCCATCAATTTGGTGTTACCCAGTTACGAATTATCGGCGATAGTCAGCTCATTCTGTGCCAAGTGCTCGTCAAATGTCGCACGCTCGATCCCCAACTCAAACCCTACCAAGAACTTACGTCTGCTTATGCTAAGCTCTTCACCAAGCTAATCTTCGTCCATGTTCCTCACAGTCAGAACATCTTAGCCAGCGCTCTTGCTTCACTTGCTTCTGCCTTGATTTTTATCCCCGAACGGGACTTCCATTCTACTCTCATTCACAAGCGTCACACCCCCGCCATCAAGGATCCTGCATTTCTTAGTGTTAAGGAGAAGGTGCTTAAGAAGCTTAAGGACAGATAGATCATCCAAAATTAGGAGATCATGCTTATTAATCTAGAACAAGAGCTGACTGACGAAGAGAAGTCGTGGTACTATGAGATTGCTAAGTATTGTCATGATCAATCCTATCCTGAAGAAGCCACTATGAAAGAGAAGAAGGCTATCAGAAGAGTGGCCCAAAGGTATACCTTGGTTGGAGGTGTGCTCTACAGTCTTACCGGTGTTTTGCTTAGGTGCCTTGATGATGAATAATCTTGAAAGGTTAATATAAAAACTACATGCCATGACTCAAAGAAATGTGAAGAACACGATGGTACATGATGACGATCCATCCGAGCTTCAAAAAATGTGGAGGGGGTAAATGATGCCCCCATTAGAAACTCTCACACCTTGCACCCAATATGAGCAGTGGCCTCTGGCCATGGGGATGACATAAATTCTTCCTAACACTTCATGGAAGCTTGAATCCCTGCACTCACATGAAGCGTAATCTTGAGGAAAAAACTGCCTACCCCCTTCAAAAGAAGAAGAAGAAGAAGAGCAAGAAAAAATGATGATAAGGATAAGTGGAATGTGAATCCAAGTAGTCAGAAATCTCCATTGAGACATATGAGGAGACTCGCGCAAAAATGATGCAGCAAACTCCACGATTAAAAAATAAGGATGAATCCTAATAGCCGGGAATCTTCATTGTGACGTATGAGGAGATTCGAGTCAAACGGTGAAGTCCACCATAAAATCATAACAAGGGATGAATCCAAGTAGTCAGGAATCTCCTTTGAAACATATGAGGAGGCTTGTGTGAAACAGTGAAACCCACAATAAAATCAAAACAATGGATGAATCTTAGTAGTCAGGAATGCCCATTGAGACACATGAGGAAACTCACACCGAACAATGAAGTCTAAAATTAAGAACAAACAAGGGGGATGTGCGAAGCTACCAAAAGTCCAGAACCCCAAATGCATGTGTAGGCAATAAAATAATCCTCTAGTGTTACTTAGAAGGTCTACATGTCCCTATGTTTAGGGCTCACTGCCCGTATAACTGCACTTTCATTCTACGGAGGAATAGTCTTGGGTGTGGATCGTGGTTTATGCTATGCATATACTCTACGTAGTTTCCTCTTCACGTATGCATGCTTCCCTTAGTTGTGCTTCGTGAGCTGCACTCCGTCCGCAAATCTTAGGCATTGTCCTTATCCTATCCTTGATAGAGGGGATCCATACTAATATGTTCTATGCCTGCTGGTGATCAGTGCTTGCGTGTTTGCGTGAGAATAAAAATGACGACGATAGTTTTTAAATAGGGAGATTCATTCACCCCCCCTCTGAATCCATAGCACCTAGGACCCAACAGGGGACTCTCTGGTTCGCCTTGTGGGATGCGAGGTGGCAGGCTTGGGGGTCGTTGCTGCTTGTTGTCCACGGACCTGCTCTGCAGTTTTAGGGCTGCGTGACCCGGCGAGAATAACTACTGCGATCAGACCCAATGTCGGATCGATGCAAGACTGGCGCTGTTGCGAAGCTCCTTCAAAGATATACGTACATCGGTTGTTACAGGAATTTTCCTACCTGTATATTTTCCTTGGTGAAATTTAGAACTGTCGGACTCCTCTAACTCAGAGCTGGCTGGGCAGATTGGGATCTGCCTGAGAACTTGGTTTGACCGAGGGGGAAATGATAGATCTGGGTCATGGAATTTTTATGGAAGAGATAGGGGGATGTGGGGATGACACTCTAATATTTTTGGTGGGCAGATTGGGATCTACCTGAGAACTTGGTTTGACCGAGGGGGAAATGATAGATCTGGGTCATGGAATTTTTATGGAAGAGAGAGGGGGATGTGGGGAAGACACACAAATATTTTCGAATGTTTTGGACGTGGTTTAAGGGGTAGAAGGGATTTTATGGTGGACAGGGGTCATTGCTGCTTGTTGTCCATGGACCTGCTCTAGAGTTTTAGGGCTGCGTGACCCGACGAGAATCACTGCTGCGATCAGACCCAACGTTGGATCGATGCAAGACTAGGGCCATTGCGAAGCTCCTTCAAAGATATACGTACATCGGTTGTTACAGGAAATTTCCTACCTCTATATTTTCCTTGGTGAAATTTAGAACTATTGGACTCCTCTAACTCAGAGCTGGTTGGGTAGATTGGGATCTGCCTGAGAACTTGGTTTGATCGACAGTGAAATGATAGATCTGGGTCATGAAATTTTTATGGAAGAGAGAGGGGGATGTGGGGATAACACACAAATATTTTCGGATTTTTTCGACGTGGTTTAAGGGGTGGAAGAGATTTTATGGTGGACATGGGTAGGATCTGGATTTCTTCCTTATTGGGCAAATTGAAGAGAGTCGAGAGGGTATTGCAGGAGAGAATTATCTCCTTCTTGGCCTTACCGGCCTCTCTTTTCTTCTTTTGTTTCTTCTTCTTTTATTTAGCTGGTGCTTGCCCCCAGAACAAGCTACCATCTTTTTCTAATGCTTTGTCAGCCTCCCCTTGTTGTTCCAACGAGAGCTACTCCAATTCTTGCCATGGGACATGGTCCCGTATTAGCAAAGGCTTCAATTTGGGATGTACCTATTCATCTAGCCCATCTATATAGCCTTGCAGTCACCAGGCTTCTGGGCTGATTTTCTTGGCCATAGGCAATGAAGTTTGTCTCCTCCGGTTGCATGTATGTGTTCTGATGACTACGGGCGGGTTGATCCACATGGGTGCTGTCATCGGAGGAGCGGGTCACGGTGTGACGCCATGGACATGTGCCCCCACCTTCAGGCGAGGTATGACTTTCTTCTTAGTCCTTTCAGGGACTTGCTGCCATCCCTGCTGCTCTTTTATTGGTGTCAAAAAGTAAGCCTTATAAGTGTGCTGAGTGCTGGCTTCTGTGATTTCTTCGGACAATGCCTGATATAAAGAGACCATATTGACCACAGCTCTACTCAGAGGTGCTTCATGAGGTTGTGGAGGGTCAACCTTGTACTCTCCCAACTCTATTTCTTCTTTCTTTACAATGCCTTCAATGATGTCCTTAAACACATAGCAGTCTTTAATCGGGTGCCCTAGCATCTGGTGATAAGGGCAAAACCTCAAGCTGTCTCTTCTTTTCAGGTCCTCTGGCCTTTTTGGCTCAGGTAGAGTGACCTTATTATGCTTGGTAACCCAGTCAAATAGGATCCTGGTCTTCTCCTTTGGAAAAGAATAGGCCTTCTTCATTTTGTCCCGGAGTGAGGGGCCCTCTTTATTATCTTCGGCTTTAGCAGGTTGAGGGGCAACCACCTTCTTGCCTTTATCTTTTTGTTGTCCAAAAACCTTGATGTCAAGAGTGTTTACTTCTTTAGGCATTGAGTGCCGCTCTACTGCCCTGTCCTTCTGTGCGGTAGCAGAAGTTGATGTAGAGGTGGGCCTGGCCAGGAAAGCTTCCACCTCGACCACAATATTGTTTAAGCGGTCGAATGACTGTATCTCCATACCAATCATCTTTTCTAGCACCTCCCTCCCGAGGTTCTATTTACAAATCTGCACAGCGTCGTCCTGATGTGGGGGCCGCTTGCACCTCATTCCAAGATTTCTCCACCTCTTGATATATTCAGGGGCTAAGTCATCTTCCCTTTGTCTTGTTAAGTAAAGTTCAGCACTGTGACCTCCCTTTTGGTGACGTGAAATCTTTCTCTGAATTTTTCTGCATATCTGGCTAGTAGCTGATCGACCTGGCCGGAAGGCTAGAGTACCATTCAAATGCGAGTCCCGTCAGCGAGGACCCGAAGAACTTCAAGAACTATGATTCGTCTGTGGCTAGGTCACCCATGACGGTCATATAGTATGCAACATGTTCCTTCAGGGATCCCTTCCCGTTGAACTTGTCGAACTTGGGCGGCTTACTGATCCCTAGAGGGAGCCGCTTGGCTGCATGGTGTGGCAGGTATGGCAACCGATAGGCATCAAATGCGACATAGTCACCTTCACTTCGCTCGGCGAGCTTCAGCTCAATCATCCTTTCTACCATCATCTTGTTGACAGCGGTCAGATTGGCCAGCTCCGAGTAGATGTGTGCCGGCTGTAGGTAAGGAGTGACCAAAGTGGTCACCTGCGGAGGAGGCCGCACCAATGGAGGTTGCTGATGCACTTGCGGCAGAATTCGTGGCATCAAAGGCTGTGGTGGGCACTGCTGGGTGGTCGCCATGCTGGGCTGTACCGACTGGGGCAGAGTATATAGTGGTGGGAAATCGCTTGGGTTGGCACCTCCTCGTGACGATTCAGCTTGCATCTCATGCCGCTTAGAGGCTAAGGCTTGCTCTATCTTTTCTATCAGCTGCCTCCTCAAGAGTTCTATCTTCTACTGGTACTTCTGGAGTAGCATTAGCACCTAAGGATTCGTGGTCACCGTGCTAGGGATGGCTTCTACGATTTCCCTTGAAGCTCCTTCAGACGAGATGTTCAGCAACACCTCCTCCTCTTTAGTCGTCACCACGTTTGTAGTGAGGGCGGTGACTTCTTCAGGCAATGTCTGCTTTCCCTTTGCTGTCCGTAGCATCTCCCTTGCGCTTCAGCCCTTCTGGTGTTCGAACCTGGCCTTTCGGCTAATTGAGCCAATTCCCGGGAGTCATCAGGCAAACCTCCGTATTTATCGCCCACTCTGGCCATGCTGTAGGTGTAAACCCGCATGCACTTCCTTTGTCTGTGAACCTTCCTTCTTTCATGACTAGGGAAGGTTAGCCTCTCGAATATGGAGACTCTTCTTATCTCCCTCTGCCGGGGGGTAGCTTCTTCGGCTTCAAGTTCCAAGCCATCTTCATATCCATTGTCGTCGACCGATGATGCCATTCTTTTTTCCTCTTCTTCATCAACTGCCATTTGTGGGCAGTTGTCTTCTTCTGCCATGGCTACTTGCAACAGCCGTTGTTGGCCTAGTGAGCAGTTGCCTAGACTCCTAAAATAGCTTCTGACCATATTGGTCATTTCTTCCTGCCCTAGTCCCTGATGCAGGACTACGGAGAGCTGTCGACCTCCAATTGGAGGGATGTAAGCTAGCTGGGATCTTCTAATGGGTTGCTTAAATCTTCTCCCCACTGTGGGGACGTCAGCTTGTCGGGCACATGCCCTTAAACTTGCGCGACATGAAGGATCAACAACAATCTCTTCTTTTCTCGGGGCCAGCCCCCTCTCATTCTTCTTCCCCGCCTCGGCGGGCTTGGAGTGGTAGTAGACAGGTGCCTCTTGGCGAACAAGTTGGATCCTTTTAGGAACCTAGACTTGTTTAAACTTCTTTGGCCTTGGGGCCAGCTCCTTCCAGCCTCGACGACCTTCTTCTACTTTCTCAGCTCTCCTCCTAGAAAGTGTAATGCCCTGGATCCTTAATGGGTCTTCTCGGATCTTTATTAGGTCTTTCGGATCCTTGTTGGAGAGTTACAGATCGCATTTGTGGCTCCCGAGTTGAGTTTTACGATTTGTGTGTGGTTTTCTCTCATACTAGTTATGGAACCCTACAGTGAGTTTATTCCTCAGTACATCCAAAGGTGACTTCACCATCAATTGCTAACCACAAGCTGATGTCTGTCCAAGAAGAGGAAGATGGAATGGCCGCCAGTGCTGACAAGCTAAGCCCTCCAGTAACTTACTTTTCAGCCACTGTCCCTTCTGCCACCGAGCCTTCAGGAGCTACTTCCTGAACAGGTGCGAGAGATTGCGTAGGCTCTAATTCTATCACTTGCACAAACGGGATCGGAGGCTCAGACGCAATAGTCATTATGGCCACTGGAACAAAAGTAGAGCCTCTAGATAGATCAACTTCGGCTCTTAACTCTGAAGCCCTTGCTAGGGTACAACTCTCTACTAATGAGCTCAATTCCAAAGATGGTGTCTCGGCTGCTGGCTGTATTCTCACTGGCACAAGACAAAGCACAGCAACCACCTCAGAGGAGGCTACAGTTGCAGGAGGTACTACATCCTGAGCCTATGATGAAACAACAACGTCTGAAGATGCTATCAGGAGATGATCGGTGGTGCCAGACTCCTGGAACAGGACACCAATAAGCATCAAGATGACAAAATAAACAAAGACCATACAGATCAACAAAGGGACTGGCAGAACTTACTCGGATTGTAGAGTCCATCTCCTCAAATGCCTGTATGGAGGATGATAATTCTACAGACAAAGTTACAAATGGAGGGACTATCGCCTCCTCCATGTCGATTCCGGCAAACTCTTCTTTTGGTGCTCCCTCAGATGATGGTATTAATAGCTTCGGAGGGCTAAATATTGAAGGGGTGCTCAGCAATGCAGGAGGCATTACTACCCCTTCGCTAGCAGTCCTGGATGCTTCCTCCTCACCCTCAGAGGAGCCATAGTCAACTTCTTCGCCAGAGAAGGAAGTAGAACTACTGGAAGAGATATCTATGCTAGGCTCAGGCTGGCTCGCTACTTTCGCCGCTGTTGGGTCCCGTAGTGCAGGAACACGGTTCTAGAGGGGGGGGGTGAATAGAACCTTCTACTAAAAGTATGTCCAATTAAAATCTCAAACAACCTTACAGCGGAATTAAAGAGAAAAATAAGAAAATGATAATGATGAAAATAACAATAAAACAAGGGTAATAAAAAGAATATGATAAACATGAATATAATAATAAATAAAAGAAAACAACAATAATGATACTAAAGAAAAGAAAATAAAAATGAATAAAGATAAACATATTTCTCAATAAAAAAAGGAAAAAGTCGTTGAAGCACTCTCTCCTCCCCCAGACCCTACGTGAAGGGGGACATTAACAAGGCCGTCGCAGGTCGTGCTTGGGCCCTGGGGGTCACCCCATCATGGCCATGGCCGACCCTGCTCTAGGCCGGCATTCTATGAGTCTGACTCATTCCAGTCGGGGTTCAGCCCCGTTTCTCTCACATCAAACTTGCCATACTTCTGGCAGACATTCGTTATCAAATTTGGGCTCCTGCCCCAAATATGAAATGCTTAGCAAAACAACATGTTCACCCCTCGATGGGGATGTCTTCTCGTTATTCGAGATTTTAGTGTCTCTTTCGTTGATATTAATCTTTGGCTTGTAAGGCCCTCAATCTCTGACAAGTAATCAAGGATTTTCTCCCCTTTGGGGAGATGTAATTAACGTCGATGCCCATACGGTGCGGCGGACTTTTGGACCCGACACGGACATCACATTCGCCTGGTTAGTCAGGTCGAGCGCACAATGAAATTGTCACGGAAGTGACTGGCACGCCTTTGCAAAATAAAATATATAATAAAATGAATAAAGTTTTCACTCCCACAAGTACCCGACTGTGAAAAACTTGATCTAAACCTGTTTTACGAGGTTTTCCACAAGGGCTGATTTTGCCTTGTCTGGCAATCCAATCTCTTATCGACTTAATGTCATTAAACATGATGCCTTCTTATCGACCTAATGTCGTTGAACATGATGTCTTAAATCGTCCTTGACCTTTTCTTACAACTACTTATAATCTTGTACTACTTGTTCCTTGAATGATAATTTTTGCTAGATCTGTACTTTATTTCATGAGCTTTACATTGAAATTCTTTGGCCATACATATTATATGGTTGTCTAAATATAGAGGCTCACCCCAGACTTTTCAGGTGTGGCTACTCTTCTTCCTCGTGGTCTGGATGTGCGAGGCGTGGTTCTTAGCGCCAGCTTTGCCAGTGTCGGGCTCCCTCCGACTTGAGGGTACATTCTCTTTCCTGTTAGACTGTACTTTATTTTAGTTGGACTGGACTCTACTTGTTGTCGTAGTTCAATTTATTTTATTAAAAATGTAATTTTTTTGGCTATTTTAGCAATCCTGATTATAATATAGAATTGTTACTGCATTATCTGGAAGTTCAATGTACTTATACACTCTTTTTTATCATTTCTGAGCTTTCCCGCTCTTGGGAGACCTCTCAGGATCCAAGTGGTAGCGGGTTTACCCGGTATCCGGGTTCTGGGTCGTCACACTGGCTATTACAAGTCAATGATTAGCCAGCTTCAACATTCGGCGACATACCTCAGCAGTCAGCTGACACATCTTCAGTGATACCTCAGCGGTCAGCCAACAGAATGACTTTTTGCCCACGCACCCCCAATGGTCGGCCAATGTCAGTTTTGGCTATTACAACTTAGTAGTCAATCAACGACGACTCAAACTGATAAGCCTCATCGAGACAGGCCTATATCAATTTTGGGCCAACAAGCCTCGCCGAGGCAGGTCCGCAGTGACTCCGGGCCAACATGCCTCGCCGAGACAGGTCTGTAGCAACTCTAGGCCAGCAAGCCTCGTCGAGACAGGCCTACAACAACTTTGGGCCAACACACTTCGCCGAGGCAGGTCTACATCAAGTACAGGCCAGCAAGCCTCTCTGAGGCAGGCCTGCATCAACTTCGGATCAATATGTCCTAAGGGCCGGTCCGCATCAACTTTGGGTAGTCATGTTTGTCCGGCCGAAACGTATCGGTTTCTGCCCTAACCGATACGAAATCGGGGAGTTTCACTATAGCAAACCCGACACATGTTAGGTTTATTGGTTTCGGGCGAAACCGATATTGGTTTCGCCCGAAACCGTTCGGTTTCGGCCGAAACTCACGTGAACTCCCCTTTAGGGAGTTCATCGGCGGCCTGGTCTGCCGTGTAAGCGAGCTCGCGGATGAGGGTATTCACCCGGCCCTTGCTGTCCTCGCCGATCCAGTAGGAGCCAATCGGCTGATGCAGGAAGCAGAGGTCGCCGTAATCGTCCAGCTCGCCGATGTAGAGCGAGCACGTCCCGAACACCGCCGATTCAAACAGGGATTCTTGAATCTCCTCGTAGAAGTTCGAGGGCTCGATAAAGGTCAGCGTGATCTCGCTGCAATCGCGATACCACTTGATCGAGTCGTCATCGTCCTTGAGTTCATCCGGCGGCGCGAACTCGAACCATTGCTCCTCACGCGGCACGATCAGGGAACACAGCCCGTTGACGAAGATATTGGCGCTCTGCCGGGGCGTGGAGTCGAACAGCGTCTCACTGTCGATGATCTCCATCGCATCCATATTGATGGTGCGGAAGGGCGTGAAGATCTCGCACAGCTCGTCCCAATGCGACTCAAGCGGGGTGCGTTGCCCCGCGAGTTGTTCCTTGAGCTTGATGACTTCCTCGCCGGTCATTTTGGTGCTTGTTGCTGACGGATTTTCCATTCCGTCTCATAGAGAGAGGGGAATGAGTTGTAGGATACCGACTCTTGAGCATGCAGCGGGTCAAAGGAGAGTGCTTGGTCGCACATTGAGATCATTTCGTCACAGATGTCCCCGAGACGCCACGCCATGGGATTACGCTTGCGAGATTCGGCATCCGCTTTAATGCGCTCTGACTGACCGGCGTATACGACGGCAGCCATGCTGGCCACGATGGCGCTCCCGAAGATCATCCCAAGTAAGCCCTCCCGCTGGTTGCCACTCCTGCCGGAGCGCTGTTTCCGCCGAGATAAAATTGGTCAACGTTTCTGGCGGGGACAATTCAACCCCCCTTCTTGTCCATACGAGACTTAGGGACAACATTGCACAAAAACCCAAAGACTCCTAAAGAATGACCCCTTTGGCTACTAAAGCCCTATAATTGCACACCTATTTATGCAAGGACATAAATAAAAATAAAAGTACATAAATACAGGAACACCCCCTCCCAGACCCCCTCATAGCTAGGGGTCACCCCCATACCCATCCATCTCACTTTCCCTCCCATAAATCCCATTTTTCTCCCATCATCTTCAATCTACAGTTCTCAGTTTGGAGGTAGCAGAGAATTAACAGATTGTAAAGGAAGTTGCGATGTCATACAGGTGATTCAGGAAGCGCATGAGCTACCTCTCGAAGCGTCTTTGAGTCTTCTTCGCAACGGTGATCGTCTCGTCTCATTCTGAGTTCGTGGCTGTCCGGGGCAAGTAATCTACTCTGACTACGCAGAAGGGTTCTGATCAGCATCCAGAGGCGGCTTGTAGAAGCTGCCATGCCTGCTCACCTGAAGACCTAAAGACGGGGTTTGACCGGGACTACTGCGAGTCTCCCTCCTCCTCCATGAAGCGGCACTCCATTCGGCAACCCGAGCGAATTCGTCTCCATTTTCTCCCCAGGGTGTGCAGTTCTATCTTCCCTTGAACTGAACTGACACCCTGTCACTGTTTGGGCTGCTATGACCTACTCCGACATCAGCTGGCACCCTCGTGGGTCACGTTTCGAAGGCAACTCGTCAACGGTTCCAACGCCATCAACCAAGCTCAATTTGAAGTTCGGGACAGCTTGTGGTGGCTTCATCTTCCTAATGTTGCGGTGCTGAGACAGTCAGAACTAGAGAACAGAGCCTCTGCTTCCAGTCCCACCCCGACCAGCACCGGCTTCCGAAGCTCCTACCAAAATTTCAGCACCTTCTTGGGTCAACCAATGAAATTTTGGCACTGCTCTCACTGACAAAGGAGTTCGGGAGCGACCACAACAATTCTAGCAACGACTATCTGTCCTCCACTCCTGAGAGAGGAAAGAATTGACTTCGCCGACTGTTGAAGCTTCTCACCCCTTTTCTTCCCCTCCCCGCTTGGCCGGCTCAAGGCCCCTCCCTGCATAGAGGTAGTGTTGGTTGTATGAAATTAACCCCCACCCCAAGATCCCCCTCCTGCGAGAGGCGTAGTGTTGTAAACACTTTGAGCAGGCCAAGCTTCTTCAATTTGATTGGCTGGAATATAAAAGTAGTTCTTTGAATAATAGATCTGTAGTATCTTCTCCCCATTGACTATCTGTAGAAGGACATCCTTTCTATCCTAGAAAATCTTCTGGATAATATCTCTGATTAGTTGGATACAAACAACGGTTGCCCCAAAAGGTGACCTTTCCCATTTTTAAAAACTAACAGAATTGTCAACCAGAAAGATTGTTATGGTAAGCCAATGATGACAAGGACAATTGGCTATCCCAGGAGTCTTTTCCTGACCTCAACTTGTTGGAGGAGCTTGTGGAGTTGATTCCCGAGCACGATTGATCAACTCCTGAGCATGATTGATCAACTTTCGAGCATGGTTGCCATAGACTTCTGAGCATGATTGCATCGACTTTCAAGCATGATTGCCATAGACTCCAGAGCATGATTGCATCAACTCTTTCTAAAGCCCGAGCTTAGTTCCCACAAGAGTCTGAGCTTTATCCAGCTTGGTCTGAGCTTTACCGAGTTTGGTCTGAGCTTTGCCGAGCTTTATGCAAGATGGAGTCCGAGCTTTGTCGGGCTTGGTCTGAGCTTCACCAAGCTTGGTCTGAGCTTTGCTGAGCTTTGTGCAAGATGGAGTCTGAGCTTTACCGAGCTTGGTATGAGCTTATCCGAGCTTGTCTGAGCTTGCTTCATGGAGTCTTAGCATCATGCAATCCGAGCTCTGCTTCATCGAGTCCGAGCTTAGTTCATGGAGTTCGAGCTTGTCCAACCTTATCAGCTATTTGTCACCATTCTTAGCTATTTGCCACCCTTATCCTGCATTCCTTTCTTCTACATGTTTCCTTCATTTGTTTGCCTTGTTCTTCATTTGTCGGCCTTCTAATTTATTTTTCACCCCTGAGAGCCATTTGTCAACCTTGTTGCTCATTTGTTTCCTTTGTGAGCCATTTGTGACCTTTGTGAACCATTTGTCAGCCTTATGAGCTATTTGTTAGCCTTGTGAGCTATTTATAACCTTTATCGCTCATTTGTTAGCTTTGTATGGTATGTCGCGCCAGCGTTCTTCAACCCGAAAGGCATTCAGGTGTAACAATATACGCTGAAGTCAGTGATGAAGGCTGTCTTCTCGATGTCTTTGGGATCCATCTAGATCTGATGGTAGCCGGAGTAAGCATTCAGAAAATTGAGCATTTCATTGGCAGAGGTCGAGTTGACTAGTTGGTCAATGCTAGACAGTGGGTAACAGTCCTTTGGAGTGGCCTTGTTGAGGTCGGTGAAGTCCACACACATTCACCATTTGCTAGAAGCTTTCGGTACCAAGACGACATTAGCGAGCCACGTTGGGTAAAGGATCGATCGAAATAGGCTGATTTTCTTTCCCTTAATAATCTGCTCTTTGATGATCATCTGCTTCTCAGGGGCATGCTTTCTTAAGCGTTGCTGGACGAGCTTCATTGACGGGTCGAGGTTGAGCTTGTGTACCACCATCTCTCCAGGAATCTCGGGAAGATGCTCATCAGAACAAGCAAAGACTTGGATGTACTCCGAAAGAAACTCTTTATATTGGTCTTGTACATTATTTGGTAGATCGGCTCCTATTTTGACTTCGAGAGCCTGGTCGCCTTTGAGGAAGACGAACAACAATTTGCCACCAGGTCCTGATGTTGTCGGTTCATCCTCGGCTCCCCCGACCTCTGTCTTTTTCCCTTTTGACTTTATGGCATCGACCGAGATTACGTAGCACCTTCTGGCTATTGCTTAATTACCCTGAACTTTCCCGATGTAGTATTTAGTGGGAAACTTTAGTTTCTGGTGATAGGTGGAGGGCACGCCCTTCATTCGATTGAGGATACCTCGGCCAAAGATGACGTTATAAGCTGACATCTGCTTGATCACTATGAAGTTAACCATAATCGTGACGGTCTTAGGAGGGGTAACGAGAGTGATCGGCAGGGTTAGGGCTCTCTCGGGATAGGTTGCCTGGCCATTGAACCCGCAGAGGGGGGGTTCGAATCGGGTGAAGCTTGGATAGGTTTTCACCCATCTTAAGAAAACACTTGTACGAGAGTACATCAGGGTTTGGGCCTGGCCCGCCCTACGCCTCTGCCGCCCCCCGCCCTCCATACCTAGCCCCCCCCCCCCCCAGCGGCACAGCCAGGGCACCACCAGCAGTCAGCCGCCGGAGCTCTGCCGGCCAGAAGCTTCCCACTGGCCACTGCAGCACCATCCCTGTGTGTCACGCCTTCCATTTGGTACTGGTACCAGCCGGTACAGACTGGTAGAGCGAGAGAGAGAGAGGAGTACCATCGATTGCCGCCATCCACCGATTGCTGCCATCGTCAATCGCCGCTGGCCAAGCCACCGAGGAGACACGAGAGCCTCTCCCGGGGAGACGTAAGAGCTGCCGAAACTCTGAGGGGGGGCTACGGCAGTAGGGTTCGAATGCAGTGGGGGGGTCTTTTATTAAGGCCAATATGCCCGGGCCCAATCCTTTTTTTTTGTGTACAAACACCACAACTAGGCCCAGCCCAGTGCCCAGTTGCCCACGGCCGAGGCCTTAATGGGAAATGATTGAGGAACCGGGTGGAGGGGGAGGGGAATGGCGAGCCTTGACCAGTACCTACCAGTACTGGTACTGCAAACCTTGAAATCAGCCTCCGACAAAATGGATGCCAAGGGAATAGGCTAGGGCAAGAATGGCCAACAACCTTGGATGCAAAGGTTTTCCCACACAAATGGCATGAAGTTCTTCTACACCTACTAATCCTTGGGAAGATCCATCACATTTCCACTCCTGGACATAAGAACACCTTTGATAGTGCAAATAGCTCCAAACAAATTGACGCGGCGGCGACGTAGAAAGGATTGACGGCACTCCGAAGACGCGAACGGGGCGAGATAACTACTGCCTCGCGCAGCTCGGTCTCACACCGGACGGTCTCTCATCGGGCAACACTCTCTTCTCACAAAGGAGTTAGAGGGAGGGAAGGGAGGCAAGAGAAAACTCTCCCACATACAAACTCTTTCATTCATTTTATGCATATGAAAACAACACACTAGCCCCTTTTATATAGGAAAGGCCATATCCCTCTAGGATAAAAATACCCTTAGTCATTGTCAGTCAAGAAAAGAACAAGAGTAGCATCACTACTGACTCCGAGAGTCCAGATTAGAGGAGTCATCGCCCGGCCTGCTCCGCCCCCTATAGTTCCTACCTGGCATGAAATAGCCCCTCCTGTGGCTATCAAAAGGCCACTGGACAACACAAAGAAACAAGCCCCGATGTGGGTGCATGAGGGCTGTGGGTGCATGAGGGAAATAGCTCAGCCATGGAACGGCTACAAACCGTTATAGACAGGCTATACGAGCATGAGCAACTCAAGAGCCAGCATGTGCAGCAAGCCCCTCAAAGACGCAATGAGTCCCACCGACTAATAAAAATGATTAAAGAAAAGGCAAGGGTGTTCAATGCATAGAGTGACCCACTGTGGTGACAGATGCCAGCCATATGGGAGAAGGAAAAGAAGAATTCAAAGGCTAAAATAAGATATGTTGCTCTCTCCTACAACATGCTGTCGGTATCGTCCAGTGTGGCTCAAGCTATTGATGAGGAAGATGAAGAAATTTACTTTATACCGAAGGGAGCAAATCAAGTTAAAGCTTCTGTCTCCCATCATCCTGCTGGATCTAGGAGAATATCAAGACATCCGCCAGCCAACAAGGGAGCACAATACCACTTTCCTCCTCTACACGGAGGCGTGAAACCCAAGGAGTTCATCTCAAAGAAATTAGATGCGTCCAGCAACAATAACGAGAGGCCACTCATTCCATGCAAACCAGAGGTGAAAGATAGCACTCCCGACCCCTCCTGGCAAGGCCCCGCTGTGATGGCATTACTACACCACAAGCAGCAGGAAATTGAAATGCTGCAAAGGCAGCTAAATAAAATGAATCTAAGTCCACCTATGCCGCAACCGGCAAGACATGTACATGAGGCAACACAAGGTAGTGCTACCTCACCTGAAGCTTCAGCACGGCCAGTCATCCCCCGAATAGTACATGATAATACAGGGGGCATCCTCCCTCAACCACTCAAACATACAATCCCTCGGGCATGTTAGGGGGCAACTAAGGCATCTCCGAGGACATATCTTGCCAGTCCTTGATAGATCGGACCGATAAGTTAGAATACCATTCAAGGGCAGGTCCTGTCAGTGAAGACCCGAAGAACTTCAGCAGGTATGACTCGTCTGCCGCCAAGTGCCCCATGACTACTATATAGTATGCAATGTGTTCTTTCGGGGAGTCCTGCCCATTGAATTTGTCAAATTTTGGGAGTTTGTTGACACCGGGTGGCAATCTCTTGGCAGCATGATAGGCTGGATATGGCACTTCATATATATCAAAGGGGGCATGATCATCACCACCCCTCTTTGCTAGCCTTGCGTCGATCAATTGCTCCACCATCAACTCATTCACCATAACTGGCTCTGCTGGTTGAGGGCGGAGGTGGACGGCCTGAATCAATTATGTGGCTGGAGCCGCAACATGAGGTGGAAAAGGTTCTGACGAGGGAGCCTATTGCTGCATTTGAGGAGGCATTAGTCGTGCTGGCTAGAGCCATTGGGAATAATGCTGGGAAGTGGCCCAGTTCTGATCAGTAGTTTGTAGAACAGCCGGTGAAGGAGCACACGTGGGGTTGGAACCTCCTCGTGACGGCTCGACTCATGCCCCCAGTTGCTCGGGTGCCATACCATGCTCAGTATTTTTATTTAATTATTTCTTCAATAGCTCTATCTCCTGCTGGTACTTTTGCAGTGTGATCAAGATGGTGGGGTCCATAGTTGTTTTGTTATTGGTGCCCTCGATTGTGCTATTGGAGGTGCACTTAAATGGAGGAAACAAGAAGGCTCCTTCTTGTTCAGACGCCATCATTCTAACAGTGACAGTAGCAATGCCTTCATCAGCAATCTTCTTGCTCTTGACGGCTTGCAATAGCTCAGTGGCAATTTTGCCCTATCTTATCATCGGGCCTTTTCTTCCAGCGATCTCAGCTAGCTCTTCTTGTTCATTTGGCAGGCCGTCAGGCATACTCATCACCCCTATCATATTACAGGTGAGGATCAGCATTCTTCTATTGTACTTTTCGACTTCCCTTCGGGCCTGACGGGAGAAGGTCGAAGAGAGGAGGAGCCCGACGGTGAGAGAAAGCCGCCAGATGAAACTTTGAATTGCTTATCTGATCATGTACCAACTCGTGGATGAAATCCAGAGTTATTGTGCTCCTTGGAGCTACATTTGTTTTCCTTTTTGTCTTTTCCTATTTTAGGTGTTCTCTTCACTTGCTTAGTTGGCTTTCCGATACACTGTTTTGAGCTCGGGGTTCCTCTTGTGCAAATAGGAGAAGGAAGATTTATCTTTGATTTCCCCTCCGATTTAGAGGAAGGGAGGACTGGTCCTCCAGTTCTGATCTTGCTGGGGCAAGGTAAGGGTTCAGATCCTATGGATTGTAGGATTAGTGTTGAGGGATTTGTCTCCCTCTGGGCAAGCTATAAGGCAGCGGTTGTTAGTAGAGTAAGTCTATGGTTCTTAATTACTTAGAGCAAGGAAACCTTACTCCAACAGAGTAAGGGGTGGACGTAGATTGCAGGTCACAATCGAACCACCTTAAAAACTCTCTCTCCTATATGTGTGGTTTGCTTGGATGTTCTCACATTTTATTTTTAGCTCGTCAGCTGTTCGATTACTGGTTCATCATAACTCTCTATCGTTAAGCTTCTGTCCATCAGTCTGCTCCGTGACCAGACTAGGAAAGTTTCCTGACTATGACTGAGATTACATCTCTCGTAACTCAAATTATTTTGAATTGGGTGTGATCTATTCAACCCCCCCTTCTAGTTCTCGTTCTACGTGCTATCATAAACAACTCCTATAAAGTAAGGAAATCATTTAGACACAAAGCACAACAGATTGAATAGGAATGGCTCAAATGACAACGGAAAGGCATGGTCCTATGAGCTTAAGTGTGCGATGGAGATAACCAAGATTACGCATGATGAAACACGCACACCAACCTGCGAATGGGTGATAGAGAAGATGGAGCAATCCCACAAGATACACAAATCACAACACATGAGCTTTCAAGGTGGTACGGTTGCAACCCCGCAACCTAAATCCACCCCTCACCAACCCCGGTGAGGCTTACCCATGCAAACATGCCCATCGTCAATTTTTGGTTTTCACCCCATGAACATTATTTTTTATGTTTTAATCCTCCACGGGCATTGTCGCTGCGTTTTACAACTATAGAACGATGTTGTGGATGCATGTGTTAGTAGGGAAACAGGTTCCAGCGCAATCCCCGTCGATTTCGATTCACCAGGGGGTGCTTCGGTCTCAAATCGAACCTGTTCGCAACGCAGACAGTGTAACGGCCATTCCAGTGACCGTCACACTTGTGACGCCCCTCATATGGTGCGTTACGTTATTGTGGCAGACCAATGAAGGTGCATCACAGCTCGTGTAACAGCCGGGCATTAGACCGTTACAGCCCCATTGACTTAGCTTTACATAGATAGGTGGTTGGTGTGACTGCCAATCATGCGACCGTCATAGCCTTGTAGCGCGCCACTATAGGTGCGTTACATCTCTGTAAAACTGTGGATTTTCACTTGTTCGGGTAAGCTTAACGACCCTAAGGAGGCGTGTCACAGTATTATAGCGCACCTACCTTAGACCGTCACAGCCTATGACGAGGCAGTGTTGATGCGTTACATTCTCTGGCATTCTAAAAGTTGTAAATTCATTTCCTGATGCATTCTACATTGCATATCCGCCATGTTTAAGTTATTTTATAATGCAATGGCTCACTTTTAGATCCCAGTAGAGTACTTTCTCTTTCCTTGTAATAAAATCACTAGTCGTAGCCCAGCGACCCCTAGTGTCGGCCCACTGGGAAGAGGTGAAGGGGTATTTCCCATACACGATTTTTAAGCTAGTTCTGTGGGCCCTCGGTCAATAGTAGCGTCCTACTAAAAGGGAAAACTAGCTAGAGAGCCTGGCTCAGGCAGGAGTCAGTGTGTGCACATGTGGTCAGAGGCTTGGACTGGCACTGACAGGTGTTACTCTAACTAGTTACTTGGTTTGGTACTTTTACGCCTCTCACTTGGAAACTCTAGCCATGTGAGTTGCTTGAGACGCAGTATAAGCCGTCAGTGGACGCATCTGGTTTCTACCTTCTAGTGGGTCGGCCATGTAACTGACGTAGGGAGAGGGGGAAGAGAGAAAGATAGAGAACGGGTAGAGAGAGGATGACGTGGCCGTTGACTCCACTCTGCTAATGGCCTAAATCGGAGGGAGGCAGAGATGCACGCCCATACAGCTCAAACCGATGTGTTCAGCGGGGGTGCCAGCGTCGTGCTCGGAAGCCAAGATGTATGAACAGTTGCCATGCGCTAGGGATGATGGTGCAGAGCAGCGACCGTGGAGCCCGTTGTTGCTGGGGTTGGCGATGGTTGGCATGCGGCCGGGGCTCTGCTGTGGCAGTGAGTCGGTTGACAGTGCAGCGGTGGTCACCGTCTAGGGGACACACAATGGCGTTGCTGAGGGAGGGGATGGGCACTACCGGCAATGCCCGACTATTCATGGTTCTCTGTATGGGGCTTGGTGGGAAGGTAGGTCGAGCAGAGTTACACAGGATAGCGATGATGAAAGCACCTTGAGAGGAACTTGGCACTTGCTCAGCACACCCGACAGAGGGCTTCACGGCTGTGAACGGCATAGGTGGAGGGTGCATGGTGGGGGCTGGATGGGTGCGGTGAGGCGAGCGGTGGCTACTTCGGACGTGCATGATGGTCGCGGAGGGAGATGATGGCCAACAAGATGGATGGTAGTAGGTGGGGCGCGGCATGCAGGAAGCGGAGTGTTGTGAGGGGGGCTGGGGATCAGGATTTTTAGGGTGAGGGTGGAGACAACTACAGGGCTGGAGGTGGATGGAGACGATGGTGGCATGCTGCATGGAGGGGGGGCCGCGGTGGCGTTTGCACGTGGAGGGGCAGGCCACATGGAGCCTGCACGTGAGGGTGTTGGGGAGTGGGATCTGTGGGGTAAAAGTAGAGAAGGCTATGCTGTATGGAGGGGGTGTGGGTTGGTAGGAGGGTGGAGTGCAGGTTAAGTGGAGGTGGGAATGGCAGTGTGTTGGCTATGCAGGGTGTGATGGAACAGGGGGCCGGCGGCTGTACATGGCGGACGTGAGTAGAGGAGAGCGGGAGGGGGGAGTTGGGGTCATGCTGAGGTCTCGCCATTTTTTGATGAAGTCGAGGGCGCTCTCGCCCTTCTTTTGTCAGAGCGAGCAGAGCTCGACTAAGGAGATTTTTCACTCGACCATTTGAAAATAGTTGAGAAATTTCTTCTGGAGGACCGCCCAGTCGATAACTGAGTTGGGCTTCAAGTAGGAATACCACTTGAAGGCCGTCCCTATCAGCGAAGTGGCAAAATAGCGAAGGAGATATGATTCATCCAACGCAAGCTTGCCCATGGCCATAATGTAATAGGCCAAATGTTCATGCGGTGACCCCTATCCAACAAACTTTTACAGCTTCGGTGGCTTGGCATACTCCGGAGGGAGCTTCTTAAGCTGGTGATGCAGCGAGTAGGGGACACTGTAGAGGTCCATAGTTGCGACCCCTTCCCCAAATTGGGCGAGCTTGGTCTCAACGATCCGCTCGATCATCTGACGATGTGCCATGAGATTCTCCAGCACCGGCGTGTTGGATGGTCGTGGTTGAGCTTCGGCCATGGGCATACCGAACCTGACTACCGTCGGGGTTTGAATGGCCACAGCTGAAGCGTTAGCACCATTTTGCCCACCTAGCGGGACCGGTGCTTCAGTCAGAGGCCTAGTAGGCGGTTGAGGATGAAGGTCGTGTTCCTGAAGAAAATCTTGCAGGAGGGTCTTCAGATGTTGGTTCTCCTTCATAAGAGTCTCAAGAGTCACCTCTTGAACCTCATTAGCTGGGGGAGCGTTATTAATCGGCCCCGCATTGACAGGAGTGGCACGATTCTCTATGAGAACTTCCTCCACTCGAGCCAACATCTGAGGCCCGACAAAAGTGCCGACATCACCGACTAGAGCTGGCGGTTGAGCCGGGTAACGCGGCCTCCTGAACTGAGATATGGGCTAGTTCAGGTCATCAGTCTGTGCCTCAGGCTGGTGTTCGGTGGCATAGCACGCGAACACTCTGACCGCATCATTAAGGAGCCAAACCGCCCGCTGCTTCTGAGAGTGCCTCTTGGGGTAGACGAGTGCCCCCAGCCTCTCGACTCTTCGAAAAAAATGAGTGCACGACACTGCTCAGAGAAAGATACGGTCATGAGAGAGAGTGCCCTAACGCGTCCCGTTCCGACACCTCTCCCGTAGCTATATCCTACCCCTCACCCCGGTCACCGCACACACCACGCGTCGCGCCGGTGGAATGAAACCCCGCCCCCGCACGCCCGCGAACATCTGGTTAACATGGCGAATTCATCATTGTCCACTTCTGAGCTGGAATAGCTGTGCTCACTTGAAGACCCTTTGCTACTGGAATTGGCCTTTAGGGCTATTGGTTTCTTCCTCTTCTCCAAGTCATCTGATCTCTTTAGATTCAACTCATAAGTCATGAGTGAACCAATAAGTTCATCTACGGAGGCAGTAGCCAGATTTCTAGACTCCTCTATTATAGTGGCCTTAGTGTGCCAAATGGGAGTCAAAGATCGAAGAATTTTTCTCACCAGCTCATAGTCACTATATACCTTTCCAAGACTTCTCAGACTGTTGATAATTACCATGAGACAGGCATACATCTCTGAAATAATTTCTTTCGACTTCATCTTGAAAGCCTCATACTCTGAGACCAGCATGTTCGCCTTGGTCTCTCTGAGTTGCGAAGTCCCCTCATATATGACTTCCAACTAATCCCACATTTCCTTTGCCGTAGAGCAGGATGAAATCCTGGAAAACTCTATGGGATGGAGTGCACACTGGATAGCATTTTTGACACTTAAATTCAGGGTGGACCTTCGAATCTGCTCCCTTGTCCAAACCTCCTCATCTTTAGGTAGATCGAAGGGTCCCTTGTTAACTACCTTCCAAATCTCATAGTCCTTAGCATGCAGAAACACTTGCATGTTGTTCTTCTAGTAAGCATAGTTGGATCCATCGAAGTAGGGTGGGTTACTAACTGATTGTCCCTCTGCAGTCAACCCTCTAGCATCCATAGTGACTAACCTCTTTGGGATGTGAAGCCCTACAGAAGAGTTAGGCTCTGATACCAAGTGATGGATGAGAAAATGATTAGATCTAGAGGGGGGTTCAGTTGACTCCTTCGAACACATAATTATCACCCATTCATATTTTGGATGTCAACAAATACCCACCAAATTTGGACGTCGCTAGTGAGGGATGAGCGGAGCAGGGTCCGCAGATGTGCCTGGTTCATATGGCTCTAACAGGTAGGGCCCACGTCGCCTTGAGTCGGTGTCACGACTTGAGTGGTGTGAATCGATGACGGCCCTAGGTGGGCTGATTCGGTGACACTTTGGCCCCTTGAGTCGGTGGCATGCGTCGCTGCTGATTCGGCTATGTCTTGGCCACTTAATTCGGTGGCGGGGCTAAGCCTTGAATCGGTAGCGTGCCCTCGATGCCCTGAATCAGTGGCGTGGCTGGCGGAAAGGCAGAGCGGTGAGTCGGTGATGCTGGTACTGACTCACCCTCCCCTTCTTCTCTCTTTAAACCCTCTCGCATGGTTTTCAAACCTTTCATTTTCCCCATCTAGATTCCTTCTTCAGCAAGGGTGAGGGTATTTTCTTCTGACGATGAGGGCTTCCTCTTGGCAGCGGTGGCCCCTTCTTATTTGACGGTGAGGGCTTCTGAGTGGCCGATGAGTCTTCTCTCCCCCTTCTCTTTGCCGAACACGGTGGAGGCGGTGAACTGTTCCTTGCCCCCCTCCTTCTTCTTCACCGCGGAGACGGTGGCCATCGTGGGGTTTCAGATCGGTGGTGCCATAGCAAAGCAACCAGGGAGCTTCGAAGCCCTATTCATTATCTTTCAAAGGGGCTCGCCCTTCTTTACTCAATGGCTTTGGGGAGGTTTGTAGTAGGCTAGCCCTCAGAACCAGTATTCCCCGTTGTCTATTCAGCCTAGGTGCATCACCTATGGCCCTGTTTTTAGGGACCGTCCCACCTTGGTGTGTGGACGTGCTCCCCTATTGTCCTGGGACGCTCCCAACTAAGGGGAGACTCTACCAAATTTTCTTCAGAAATTTTCTTTGAGCATATTTTTATTTTCTAATTTTGTTGCCCCTTTTTATTGTAGCTATAACAAATGGCTTCAACAACTTCTTCTGGGGAATAACAAAGTGGCTTATAAAGCCTTACAATTGTAAACTTACTTTCCCAAGGATATAAAAGTAAACTAAAAGGACACAAATATAAAAATAAAATATTAGTGTCCGGTGTCGATTCCCATCAATATCCAACGTCAACATCTCTTCAGAGACCACACACACAGGCACCGTCCATTGTCCAATCGAATCCAATCTCATCTTAATTACTCTAAGTGGACGCCTGCCAATCCCGATTCTGCTCTCATCACAGAGCCTCAGGACACAACCTATCACGATCCACGGAACACTTCTCCAGAACCGACAAGTGCCGCCTGCTACCACAGCAAGCTAGTTGAAAATGCCACGATCAATGTACGCGGGTCCCCCAGACAATACACTTCTTACCATGGTCGACCACTCGGTCAATCCGACCAACCGCTCACGGCCACCAACTGGGACCCATAATCTTGTCAGAGATCACTTCTTCAAAAATACGGTCTCACCCAATAACATAACTTCCAACATAGAAACAGGGTACTCATGCGACAACCTCGCCAGCACGTTTCCCCAATTCTCAATCCAGCCGGTGCCACAAACCACGATGCCTCAAGCAATGGCACAGAAACAACACGTCTCACACAACTGAGACAATCTTACACCGAGGAACCAATTCGCCGATGCTCTACACATCCTCGAAAATCCACCCGTAGCATCCGACGCTACGACCTTCCACTGCGCACTCAGATCCACGTGCACAGCCACCGCAATGACAACTCGAGATCCTCCATCCTGACAATCCTCTGTGACTCCGCAGGCTCCGATTCACAGCACCTCAGAAAACACAACACCGGTCGCAAATTCTCGCGAACACCGCCCAGCTGGCATGCACCCTCCCGGGGCAACGCCAACACCCTCACACATCGGGAAGTGGGCAACGCTTCTCACTGGCAACCACCTTGCCAAAACACGGGACGTGTCTCACACGGACTTCATGGCACACGAAGGCCAACTAATCAGAACACATGATACAAGACGACGAACCTTAACCCAACGCGGCACGCCGTGGTTGCAAGAAGACTCTTGACCCCGTCCTGGCTCGATCTAATAATATTATCTTTGAGTACTTTTTATTTTTTTTTCTTTGCATTCATTTTGATGATTTCTTTATTTTAGCCCAGCATGCATCATGACATTTTTGAGCACTCATGTCTCAAATTCTCTCAAGGTTTCTCCTCAACAATGGATAACTACACTTCAGCTCTCCTGAATAAGAGATTTTCATTCAACTCTGAATTTGAATGACTTCTCTGATCTTGCCCGCTTGGTCTGGTTGGCCAGCGTGATTTCTATCTAGATTTTATCTCACTTATCTTCCTTTTTCCAGCTCTTACGCTGTGTTCCTTCTGATCCCCTCATTGTCTGTGGATTGTGTCCCCGAAGAGGTTGGTCGTGTTTTCTTTTCCTCCTTTTAGTTTAGTTCTCTAGACATGTTTCATTCTGGTCAATCACTCCGGGTGGTTAGTTCGGCATTTTCGGGAGAATTCCTATCGCTTGTTGGTTGTAACGGGTGTCTTTTGCCTTGATGTTCGCTTATAAGTTCTCTCCGCTTCATCTCTATTCCCCATCGTTGTCGCCTTCACTCCATCTCCTTTTCATTTCGCCTTCATGTCACTTTCACTTATTCCCTTACAAAGTGGACATCAAGGAGGGGCATCTGTTGACACATGTTTTAGCCTACAAGTTGCATCATTTCTCTTATTCATCATTTTTGATGTCCCAAATTATCCATTATTTTGGAGCCTTCCTTGGGTGAATTTCGAGCCCATTTTCATTATTCCATTCCCTTTTAACTTTGGAGATCATGATTTCGTAGAGCCCTAGAGCTTATCTTATCAACTTCTGGCTTCCAAGTCGGCTTCCAGCCTATTTAGGATGGCTTCCATCAAACATTCGGCTCTCTCTCACTGTGCAATTCTGAACGTGACCCTTTTTCATCCTCTTTCAATCCTCTATTGAAAATGTGCCCTTCATTAACGTTGTTCAATTTTTCGAGATCTACAACTTCATATTCTATGCCATTAGCAAATTCAGTGAGCGGAGGTGAAGCAAAAGTAAAATGAAACATGGAGATGAAGCGAAAATGCAACGAAGTGGACTGAAAAGTGGGCATTAAGGTAAACAACACCCGTTCTCAACCAACGAGTGATAGGAATCTTTCGAAAAACTCCAAATCAGTCACATGGAATGGCCAAACCGAATGACGCATGCCTGGGGGAACTAACAACTAAAGGAATAAAACATGACCAACCTCATTAGTGGAACACACAGATGATAGGCGATCGGAGCAAGTGAAAGTAAAAGAAGCGAGCAACTAAACTCTAGATAAGAATTGTTGGGTCCCGTAGTGCAGTGACACGGATCTAGAGCGGGGTGAATAGGCGTGATCTTGATGGTAACGGTCCCATAACGACCGCCAAGTGGATCTTAACGATACATCGCATGACCGCTAGGCCCTGGGTGATTTCAAAAATCGAGGGGTGATCGTTCGTCTCCCCTCTCTACCCTCACTCATTCCCTCACCCCGACCGGCCACCACCGGTGACGACATTAGCCAAACCCATTGCCAAGCCCGTCGTACTCGCCTACGCGATCGAATGGTGAAGAAGAGGGCTGTGAGACGTTTCCTACGTCACATGGCAGAGGAGGATGCTCATGCGGCGCCGACAGACCAACCAGAGGAAGAGATATGGCCGCCGACCCAAACGAAGGAAGGAGGTCCTTCCACGGCCTCTGCGGCACCTGAGGAGGAGGTTGAGGGCGCTCAAGCGGCCGAGGAGGCGCCCGAGGTGACGGCTGGAGCTCCATCGTCCGAGGAAGGCTGCGAAACTCAAAACCCAATTTTTAATTTTCAAAGCATGAAAAGGGAATAAAATAGGATGGGCATGGGTCATGGGGACCCATGGGTGAGTTCTGTAGGCTCCTAAGGCCATTCCCATGAGCGAAAAATAGGGGGAATGCCGCTCGTTATGGTGAAGGCGTAGCGATCCTTCCAGCGACCGCTAGGGAACCAAACGATCGTCCACGAACCATCAAGTAGGAGCAAACAGTCCCAGAAGGGCTACTAATTTCATTCTTATTTATTGAGATATGAAATGAATGCAGGGGAAGCGGCGGACCCAGATTTCATGGCTGCAGGTCCGAGCGGTGTATCTGGCATTGTCGGACTTTCAGCGAGAGAGACTAGCGGTGATGGGATTCGCCGAACTCCTAAGCATTGAGGTGTGTCACTTTGACACACCTCTACTTTATGCTCTGCATGACCACTGGGACCCGGTGAGTCGGTCCTTCCTCTTCCCGTGGGGGCATATGGTCCCCACGTTGGAGGATGTGGCCCGGATCCCGGGCCTATGCGTGCATGGGTCTCTGGTGACCGAGAGTACTTATCCTGATTATCGTGACATGGCCCGGGAGTTACTAGAGTTGGACCTACTGCATCCTGAGCGGCAGTCCACCACGATGGCGAGAGCAGCGCTCCAGGACAGCCTGGGGCTTAGAGGCACGGGGATAGCGACTGGCGAGCTGCCCGAGCAGCACCTTCAGCGGCTCGTGGACTGAGCCAGGCTGAGAGTTGCAGTGGCGGCGGGAGTAGAGGCAGACAGAGTTCTTTGGCGATTTCTGATGCTGCTGTTTGGGTGGCTCCTCTTTGCGACACGGGTAGACGTGATCAACTGTCGATTCCTTCCACTCCTCGAGGACCTCTCCCACGTAGGCGACTACGCATGGGGAGCGGCGGTCCTCGCCTTCCTGTTCGATACCCTGAGCTCGTCGACCCGGCGGACGATGCTTGGGGGCTTCTCTCCCTTACTCTAGGTACACTCCATCTTCCTTTGGTTCCTGCAAAATTTATTCACATACAACCAAAAAAAAAATGCTATGCAATGTAGGTATGGGCCTACGTCTGGCTACCCAGGCTTGGGCGAGGGGAGATGGCCTTCCCCGGTGCGATTCCGATCGCGAGGCGTTGGGTCGCACCTCGGGAGATAGGAGGGCTTAGGAGACAGGTCTGTGCCCTCCAGGACAACCTAGACACCCTACCGTACACCTCGGTACACTTCTAAACTTAGACTTCTAGTTAAAAATTCTACATGCTTATGATGATAAGGGAATTGTCTCTAGTGTTACGGTGAAAAGTTCAACAAGATATATATATAGTCATTCCTTTTAATCTGGGACAGTTACAGAGAGGTATATACGTACCTTTTTTAGAGAGAAGAGAAAGGGATTTTATGAGGAACTCACAAAATATTTAATGTATTTTCAGAGAAGCACAAAGAGAAAGAAACCATCAAAGGGCAAGAAAAGAAGGGTAAGGAAATCTCCAGTGAACACCAGAATCTTTCCCTTCTTCCAAGTCGACGGAGCAGAGAAGCTTTCAAGGTAAAGGAAAGTAGATCTAGATCAGCCTCCTCTAGATCGCAAACTCCCTTCAAATACAAGGAGACATGCATGCATGCGGTCGTAGGAGAGGCGGATCAGTGGAGAGAAGAAAAGAAAGGAGCCATAGACTAACAAGATCTAGGATTCTAGGTCAACCTTGCCGCAGTCAGGAGGCTTCAAAGGCAAAATGTCAACCACCCTTCCCATTTCCCTACAAGCATGAGGATCCTCCATTCGAAATATATATCAGAGGGGTGTGGACAACGGGGAGGATGTGTGGCTGGCAGGAGCAGAATTTCTCTGTCCTTTGGAAAGGCTTACAACCTATTCAGCGGTGCATATATCAAACTTTCAGAATCCTTTTAATGGGTGTGAAGGAGTCTACCTTGCTGTTGTGGTAGACGTCAGAATCCTTTGTACGTACGGGTCCAATCAATATTATCATCCTGCCGAACAAGTACAAATCCTGGCTAGAGCTGAAACAGAAGTACGTACGGTGCTCCACATTGAAGGAGATGCAAATGGGGCAGCAAAAACTGGCAGACAAGGAAGACTAGCTATAGCGGGTAAGATCTCATCCGCCTGGAGGACAGTTTCACCTAGGAGTTCCTGTGAGCAGGACAGATCGGCTTCTTGGTGTATTTGTTGCTTTTACCTGGAAGTGAGCGGGTAGCTAGGTTGATGTTTTTGTTTTCATAGGTTTGCAGGTTAGATATATAGCGGGTGATCTTTACTTTCTTCTCCTGCGTTGTTCGACCAGCTTCACCCCCTCAAGCTAGCCCTCCTAAACCTATTCCAACTCTTCAACTTCCCTATAAATTCCCCCCTTTGGGAGCCCATCAACGATCAACGATCAAGCATCAAGGAGCTCAGCCCCGGACTACAAAGGCGCACTAAGGAGATTTATCTGTATTTGCTAGGCTTACACCGAGGGCATGCCGCATGGTCATCCCTCACACGGCATCTAGCCCAAACACCCACCTCCGGGAGATTTGTGTGTGTGTTTGCTAGGCTCACGCTGAGGGCATGCTGCATGGGCATCCCTCATATGGCATCTAGCCCAAACACCCACCTCTGAAAAGGCAGCCCCCAGTGGTGATGAATGTATGTCATCTCGATAAGCGTGTACGACCCTAGATCTTGCTTGGCAAAAGCACTCTGCCCGAGCCCTGCCTCGATAGTCATGTGCCCCCAAATGTCGCTCTACGAGAACACCCGGCTCGACCCTGCCTTGGCGTTCGTGCATGACCCAGATGTCGCTTCATGAGAGCACCCCTACCAGTCCCTATCTCGATAGTCGTGCACCCTTAGTCATCACTCGATCGAGGCACCCTGCCAGATCCCTACCTCGACATTTGTGCACGACACTTACATTGTTCGATGAGAGCACCCTGTCCAGTCTCTGTCCCAAGGGTCGCACACCATCAAACACGGCTCAATCGAGGCGCCCGGCCTGGTTCCCTGCCTCGATGATCGTGTCTCACTTCGGTGTCACCTCGATAAGTGTGCCCTCAGTGCTGTTACACGGACAATGGGCATACTTCACAAGTCCCGACGCAAGATGAAGCGCCAGGCCCCAACCCCTATCAACGGGCCCCGAGCACATGGATCAAGGCCCAGTGCCGCCCATCAACTACAGTCACAACGGTGCCCCCGGCACCCGACCACCAGCCATTTCAGTCACAACAGTGCCCCTGGTGTAATGCCCCAGATTTTTTTGAATATTTTTTTAAGATTATTTTTATGGGTCTCAGAGTGTGTTTTGTGCTTTACGTGTATTTTTCTCTTGAAAATAAAATGCACAGAAAATAATACAAAATTATGATCACCGTATTTAAAACAATTTGCACGGAATTAAGTGAACATGCATGGACTTGATAGATGGAGAAGTGCACAACGTGCATGGACTTCATCTGTTCACGGATGCACAATGGGCACGGATGCACAATGTGCACGGACTATATGCACAATAGAACGAATGTGCATGGACTAGTTTTGAACGTGCACGGAGTTAGTTGTGTGGAAGCCTAAAATGTGCATGGATGCACAATGTGCACGGATGCATAATGTGCATGGATGCAGTTTCTCTACTAAGTCCAAAACATGCATGGACTCATAAGGACATGCACAGACTTTGCAACAGAAGAACCAATGTGCACGGACTCAATTTTTCTATTAAGTCCAAAACATGCATGAAGTTAATAAAGAGTGTACCTATATGCACGGACTTGGAGAGTAAGTCGTGCAGCAAATGCACAGACCATGCACGGACTTGGAGTGTAAGTCGTGCAACAAGTGCATGGACCATGCACGAACTTTAAACATGCGAGTCGGTGGAGTGTGCACGGACTTAGAATATGTAAGCCGGTGGAATGTACACGAACTTTATGTGTGTGCACGGACCATGCACGGACTTGCTGAGGTGTTGCTCGGACTCTATATGGCTAAGGCACATGTGCTCTGACCTTGCTACAGTGTATACTCTGACTTGGATTGAGCCTAAGACTGTATATGTATGGACTTGCTACAGGAGATGCAAGGATTTTTGTGTATTCACGGACCATGCACGGACTTAGCCTTGAAGGCGTGCAACATGCTCAGACTTGCATCGAGTATATGCACTAACTTTAAGTGTATGCTAAGACATGCACAGACTTGTCAGGCGACGCACAGACCCAAACGTGCACGGACTAGCACAGACCAACATAGACTAGCATTGCCTCAGACTTAAACCAACTGGCACAGACTAACATGGACTCGGTCTATACCTTAGAGGAAAAAACTGCACGGACTATGAAAATGCAAGACGGAGTTAACACTGCCTACCTCCCATCTTCAGCCTGCAATTCCCAGTTCGCTGGCAGCAGAGCACCGATGACATGCAGAGCCGACCATGACTTCATACCAATATCTCTGAAGGCTCAAGTGGTATCGTCGGAAGTGTCTCTGTGTCTTCTTCGCAACGGCAGTGGTTTCGTCCCAACCTGAGCTCGTGGCTGCCCGGGGGAGTCGATCTCCCCAGACTGCACGTCTCCCTCAAGACTGCCAACCTGAGGCTGCTGCAGAGGCTCCCACGACCCGCCACCTAAAGATTTGGAGGCGGGACTTCGCCGAGACCTACTACGATGAGTCATGTTCCAGTACCAAGAAGCAGCTTCCATATTGGACCCCGGACAAGTGAGTTCCTAATTTTCTCCCCAGAGTGCACAGTTTTGTCCCCTCTTGGACTGAACCGACCCCTGTTCACTGTTTGTGAACTCCTGATCTGCTCTGACATCCTATGGCATCCCTGTGGGTCTCGTTTCGAAGAGAACTCGACAACGGTTCTAACGACTCTATCCACACTTGATTCAGAGGTCAGGAGCGCTCGTGGCAGCCTCATCTTTCTGCTGCTGAGGTACCGTAGCAGTCAAAACCAGAACTCAGGGACCCTATTCACGGCCCTTCCCCGACCAGCACCACTGACCATGGAATTCTCCAAAAATCAGACGTCATCCTAATCCAACCCCGAATATTTTCCCACTGGTCTCATTGACAACAAAATTCGGGAGTGACCGCTGTAGCGTCAACTTCAACTGCCTGTCCCCTGTTCCAGAGAGCAGACAGAACTGGCGTCTTCCATCCGTTTAGTTTCTATTTCAGCTTTTCCCTTCCCCACCTAGCCGGCTTACCGCCCCTCCCTATGGGAGGTAGTGTCGAATGTAATTTTGGCTTCCCTTCCCCAAGCTCAACCCCCTTGCAAGGGGCGTAGTGATCTAAAATCTTGAACAGGTCAAAGCTACACCGGCACGGCGTGTGGGGAACACATGCTTCCCCGCTCGCCCTCGTCTCTGAACGGGACTGGCTTCTTCAAACCGTTGAAAGCCCATGGAAAATGCCCTGGGAGGAGAAGAGCCGCAGGTGGTCAGCTAGAAGAGAACGCAGTGCTAACAGGCACCACGTTAACTAACGTGATGCCACGACCTAGTGCGTTAATAAAGAGTGTTTTTTTTTTTGGTAAAAGGAAGGCTGACTCTCTCTCTCTCTTTTGTTTGTTAAATGATGCAGGGCGCAACGTGTACCCAAATCTCATGGACTCTCATCCGGGCCGTCTTCCTTGTGTTGCCAGAGTTTCAGCAGACTCGCCTCCGCCGGATGGGCTTTGGTGAGTTTTTGGACATAGAGGTGCTGAGGATAGATGTGGGGTTAATTTAGGCTCTAAAGGCTAGATGGGATGTTGAGTGCAAGGCCTTCATCTTACCTTGGGGTCACATGATCCCAGCCTTAGAGGACGTCACTCGCATTATAGGGTTGCAAATGCACGGGGCGACAGTGAGTGGTTTCACGTACCCCTGCTATCAGGAGATGGCACGTAGGTTGATAGGATTGGAGTTGGAGGGTACGGGACAGACCTCTCTAGTTCCCAGGGTAGCCCTACAGAAGATCCTAGGTCTGTACCACACACAGAGGGAGGTAGGGGAGTCTATAGCGGACTATCTCGGGAGGTTGGTGAGCGAGGCGAGGGGGAACTTCTCTACAAAGGCGGGGTCGTAGGTTGACAGGGAGTTACGCCTGTTCCTCATCCTATTGATTCAGAGGTTGTTACAAGGATCACGGGGTGATGCTGTGAGCTGCCGATTTCTGCCCCCGCTTGAGGACTTAGAGAGAGTCAGACAGTACGCCTGGGGTGCGACAGTGCTAGCCCACCTATTTGACAGTTTGAGTATCTCCACTCACCTATCCTCTCTTGGTGGTTTCTACCCTCTTCTTCAGGTAAACTCTAAACCCTTAAACTCTATGAATTTCACACTTATTTGTTTACGTTAATCAAATGTGAAGTGTTATTCAAGTTTGGAGCTATTTGTCCTTACACACCCTTGAGCGTGGCTTGGAGGATCGAGGAGATCTACTCAGCAGATTGTTGTGAAGTGTTCTCCACAGTCTTGCGGTAGCAAGGGAGGCCTCACTCAGGTTGAGTAAGGGATGGACGTAGATCTGCGAGTGGCAGATTGAACCACCTAAAAAATTCTATGTGCATCGTGGTTTGTTGGTGTGCTTGATCCCTATCTTCTATCTCACTTTGCAGGTAGACGTGTGAGCAGAGTCTGTATTGTGATCCTATTGTGTGCTTAGTGGTGAGTCCTACTGTGAGGTTTATTTGTTCAGTATTGCAACCATCTTTATTCACCAAGTTTTTGAGAGTTGTTCTAAATAGGGTGTCAACTTTGTGCTCTAGTGTTGTTTGGATCAAGTCATGCTGAGTCTTCAAATCTATTTAGTACAAAGTGGTCCGAAGTGTTAGCTTCCATTGTGTTTGAATTGTGTGTGTTTTAGTTGAGCTTAGTTTTTAGAGAGGGATCTATTCACCCCCTGCTAGATCTCATCTTTGCACCTAACAGAGTCGATGCAATCATGCTCGGGAGTCGACCTCATAAGCTCCTCCAACAAGCCTTCAAGTAGCTTTCCTAGCTGTATCAACCTCAACATCGTGATGTTTTGATAACAATCAACTGTCCTTGTCATCATTGGGTTATCATAACAATCCTTCTGGTTAACAATTCTGCCAGTTTATAAAATGGGAAAGTTTACCTTTCTAGGCAACCTTCTTTTTATATCCAACCAATCAGAGGTGCAGTCCAGAACATCCTCTAGGATAGAAGATCATCCTTGGTGCACTCAACCAATGAGGAAGAAGATCGAAAAAGCTCCAGGATCAAGACTATCATTTCTGCCTCAGTCAAACAAATATAAATCTTGGAGGGAAAATAGCCCAGCCTCTGCTCTGCTGCCATATGGTCATCAGATTACGGAAGTAAGAAGGGGTGAAGAAAAGAAATATTCTACTTCCCATAGGGCCAATCAAATTGCAGTATGGGAAGATCACTTTTCTTCTGGTTTCCCATATATGCTGGACCGATCAGAGAAGAGGTTCATTTCAAAGAACCCTTTTACTGCTTTCTAGCATAGTGTTACAGCTTTCTAGTGTAGTTTTTCCTACTTTACTACCTGCAGTTTTACTTGTTCCGTGTTACTGCATATTTTTCAGTGGGGATCCTCGTGACCCTTACTGAGCTAGTGACACGAGGCTCACCCCTGCTTTTCAGGTGGGTGGCGTCATTTTACTTTCACAGTTCCTAGTGTGCGAGTTCGTGGAGGCTAGCTGGTACCTGCGTCGGGCTTCCCCCGACCTCAGTGTACGTCTTTCCTTTCTATTGACTGTACTTGCCTTTAATTTCTGGGATTGGACTCTAGTATAATTGTTAAATTGAAAATGTTAATTAAAAAGTAATTTTATTTCTGCTACTTTAACAAATCGATCTAATGAAATTTAATTGCTTATTGTTATATCTCTGTGGCTTCAATGTACTACACGATAATCCTTTTATCCCTTCAGAGCTTTACAGCTCTTGGGAGGCTTCGTGGGTTCCAAGTGGTATCGGGTCTGCTCGGTAGTCCTATCAGGTATATCCGATATCTGGGATCTGGGTCGTCACAGGTGGTATCAGAGCATTGTTGTGTGAAGTACATGGGAATCCGAGATATACAGTTTCCAGAGTCCTAAAAGTCTAGTACAGTCATTCGCTGGCATTAGGTTCATGATTCAAGATCGCTTAGTTTTTGTGTGTCGTCTTGTGCGTGCTGGATTAGCACTGTGCGAGATGGCTTTGCTCTTGTCAGGATGTGACGAGGTCCTTCCTTTTCATCATGGTGTCTGTTTCGATCATGTTGTACTTGGCAGTATTCGCTGAAAGGCTTGAATCTGTTGTACATTGTTCGAGGTTTTTCTATCATTTGTTTAGGTGGCTGGTGACTTTTAACGTTGGTGTGATGGTCGTACATGTTCTTACGTTGTTTTGGTCATCCCAGCTTAAGTCTGTTCAGCTCTTGATGCGTTTTGCTTCTGTTGAAGTGCTCGATTAGATTCCTTGGTTGAGAAGATGCTCAGGCGACCTAGGATTTTCCCTTCCTGGTGAGCTTCACGCCCTTAATTCACGTGTCTGGATTATAAGACGCTTCAAATAAACATTCGAAAAAAAGTAAAATAAATAAAAAGAAGAAAACAAAAAAAGAAAACAAAAGACATGGGAACGTCTAGTTACTCAGACGCATCAACTTGAGGCGTCCTCCATCGGAGACGCATAAAAAAAATAAAACAAAATACTACACATTGAAATCCTTCATTTTATTAAACTCATCAAGACAAATGAGCTACATCATGGGTTTAGGCACTTCAGGCCTCAAATTCCCTAGTTTGGTTACATAAGCTTTCCACAGTTCGCGTCCTTCTTCTACGTCTATCATCACCTTCCATGGTACGCTGGTCTTCCATGATGCTTTGATGGTCTTTACATCTTTTGCATCTCCCTCTGTACCCAAATCTCTCTTCCGCAGAGGAGGAACGTCTGATAACATTGGGAATGAATGACGAGGGAGGCCGATTTGAGTGTAACACCAGTGTACATTGTAAAGAGTAGCCTCTCTGTAATCAGAATAGGTGATACCACTCACCGCCTCGCCATCCACTTTGAGGCCCGTGATCTGAACCACGTCTTCCAGGCTAGGCACCATATGTCCCCAAGGCATCAGGAAGGCCCGACTCATCGGGTCCCACCTTTTGCGTAATGCTTGGATGAGGGTGAGGTCGAGCTTGATTGGCTCGATTTGGAGGAAGGCCCCGAATCCCATCACGTGTAGTCGGGCCTTCTGAAAGTCTGGAAGACCCCGATACGCGACCACCACAAGTTCCCACGAAATGTGTGATCTCATCATGCTCTGCGCACAAAAAAAAAGAGGGAGTCTTGTCAGAAGAAGGGGAGAGTGCAACGGAAGAAATGGGGTAGGATTCACTCACCAGCTGTGACTGAGTCCTCTCACTCAAGTGCCCTTCAACGTTTGACAGTCTCCTAGAACTGCCACTAGATCTGCTCCTCTTCGAAGAGTGAGAAGATTTGTCCTCCATTTTTGAAACTTAAGAATTCTCAGCTCCTCCTTTTCCTTATAAACTTACACTCCTCGAGCTGGCTTCCGATGCCCCTGGGAGAATGAAGGAGGGAGGTATTTATAGGAATGAAAGAGGTCCAAGCCAGAACCATCATTATTACCACTAGCAATGGCCCTCATGATAAGGCACCTTCTTCGCGGCCTCATGTGTCACTTCACCACTTTCACAGGAGAGTGACATCACTACTCGCTCCCTACACGATATAGGGGTGGCGTGTGTCACTTCACCGCTTGCACAGGAGAGTGACATCACTACTCGCTCCCTACGTGGTATAGGGGTGGTCAAAAGGAGGGAGAAAGAAAGAGTGAGAGGAAAATAGAACACCCTAGAAAAGAGGGGGGTTGCACCTGTAGGAAGTGTGAAATGCTACATAGGAAACAGGGTTAAAACCCGTCATTGTTGACCTTGATGCTAGATTCCCGTTGAAAAAATGGCCATTTAGGAGGTAGCGCCTTGTCAGAACACATCACAGGGGAACAATATGGCCAAACAAAGCGTGAGGAAGAAGGAACGCACAAGAGAACAAATAGCAGGGAACCAAATCACTCCATTCATAGGTTTACAGAAATAGTCATGAACATCATAAAAGGGGAGCGGGTGTGCCAACTGTCTAACTCTCGCCCTCACCTTCATGCTCATCCCTCTCCTCTCCCCTGGGGCGAGGGTCTCTAGTAGGCCTCTTAGAACCCTACGAGATAGTGCTCACTTCACCCCACAATGCCTGCTCAGCCTCAGCAACTCATTACTGCTCTTGGATTGGCAAAGAAGCTGCCTACAGTGAGGTAACCAGACTGACGAAGGCGCACCCCAAACTCTCATGCCCTCTCGTAACGTTCCTCCATGTCCTTCAGCCTCTGCTCCACCAAACGAAGGCCTCGCTGGAGCTCCATAACTTGGGCCTCAAGGGTTTTCCTATCATCTCGATCACATTGTCACTCGGTCCTCCTTTCCTCTCTCTCCTTTTCCTTCTCTGCTCTCTCTCTCTGCCTCTTTCCTCGCCACTTGGAGGAAAACCCTCAGCTGCAACATCTCGGAGGCGGTGTCCCTCCGTCTGGACGCTGCAGCTCTACTACTATGGCCGCCCAAGCGTCACGCTCCTCCTCAGCCCGGACTATGTGAGCCAGTGCATCCTGGATCTCCAATGCCTACCAAGGTCAAAGCGTTCCAAAAGGTTAGTAAGAGAGCAGTGATTAGCTAACTTCCAAGCAAGGCAAGCACTTACTCGAGCGGCAAGCTTGCACTCTACCTCACTAGCACGGGCCATTGCACTGGCAAGTTGCTCCCGGAGCAGGGTGACCTCCAGACGAGGTGCCTGGGAGCTAGAAGAAGCCCCGCCAGCCATTGTTGCTGTTGTTGCTTGCTAGACACGCTAGAACAAATAACAGTCGGCTACTAAAATCTCATGATAAAAAGTAAAAAAAAACTCACAAGTACGTCCAGTTCTTGACGGGTAATAGCCAGCTGCTGCCTCGCGTCTGCCAGTTGACTTTACAGCCCGGTAATGACCCTGACTAGTCACTCATTACTGTTGTTCCTTGTGCTTGGTTGAGTATCTCAGTTACCGCCGTTCCAGACGTGTGGGAGATACTTATGGCGCAGTGTAAGATGTCAGTGGACGCATCTGACTATTCTTCTAGTGAGGAGGTGCTTCCGTCACTTGGTGCATGACTCTAGTGTTTCTCGAAGTTTGTGTCTCTTTTCGGATTAGTCTATTCTTGACCTTACCCGAAGTCAGTTAGTAGAGCGTGCACGATGCTCTAGCCGTGTATGCGCTAGTGTTTCTTGTCTGTGTAGGTCGTTTGTAGGGCTTTTGCCTATCCTCGTAGGTTTTACCTTTAGACCTAGTGCCTAGTTGACGGATCGGTAACTCCTGACTTTGTGAGATCAGGGTTCACCCTTCTGTTGCCATTTGGAGTAGCTTAGGGAGCCGTGTGTTGTCCGATAGCCATGTTTATGTCCTTTATAGCTTTTCCCTTTTCTTTTAGCTGTTTCTACTCTTGCTTTTACGGCTTTCTTTTACAGCTTTTCTGTTGTAGCTTAGCACTGTTGTCTTCCTTGTTCTTCCTACTTTGCTATTGTTTAGCTGTTGTCTTGCGTGTTACTGCGTTGTTTTCAGTGGGGATCCGCGTGACCCCTACTGAGCCAGTGACACGAGGCTCACCGGCAATTCACTACACGCACTACCCTCGCGCAGGAGGGGGAAACGAAGGGAGGGGGAACCAAACAACGACCGTGCGCCTCGCTCCGACGTCCACTCGAGGTGCTGTCAATGCCTGGACAAAGCTTGAGGGATGCCGAAGGATGCCTGCAAGTCCAACATTGAGCCGATGTCGCTGGATGGAGGAGGTGGTCGTAGTTGGAGACCTATGCAGTTCTGCCTCGTAGGACAAGATGGCGTAGTCGAGGTGCAGTGGCCGGTACGCTCGCTGATGAACTCCAAACGTGGCGGGACCAAGTCGTGGACGTAGCAGACAGGGAGATCTACGAACCCTCAAAAGATGGCAGCCATCAGATCTTCTCACAGTTCGTGGTCGCTCAGACGGTCAGCGTCAGGTTTCTGGGTGAACAACAGGACAGGCTGCCGATGGTCGTGGTGGAACTTCCAGGGCTGACGTTGGAATGAGACGAAACCACTGGCGTTGGTTTCATATCGTCGAAAGCTGCAACTTTGCTGAAGACTGCACGACCTGAAATAGAGGAGAGGAGGGGGTGTCGGGGCCGACTTGGCAACAATCTATCCTGGGCGAACAGGGGGCTCCACGTCTGGCGCGACTGAGGGAGATTGGATGCCCTGGACGGTGGCATTGTCGAAACCAGGCGGGACCACCTCTGGTTCATCGGTGCTTCAGAGAAGAAGAACTCTCGTAAAGAGAGCTCTGACCGATTCGCATAGGGGCGGGTGGTGGAGCTGCTACCAAAAGGTACTCAGGTTCAGACCCAAATCTGGTGCAGTTGCATGAGAATGGACAACGCGAACGATGCCGAGGTCGGATCACAGCGGGACCACTTCGGGAGCGAAGCTGACTCGACGAAGAACGATTCCACAGAAGACAACTTTGGCTGGTTCACACTGGGGACACCGGGGTAGTCTCTACAGACGTGACCTCTGCTGCAGGCTTGTTGTAGAGAGCAGCAGAGAGGTCTTCCTGATCCACGGGAGGTCGTAGCAGCGACGGGCGACTCCGGGAATGCCGTGGGATTTCTTGTTGGTCTTCGATAACTGAATCTGAACTTTCGGACTAAGCTTGGATTAATAGTGTGTAAGTTGATCTGAGAACAATCATGTGTGAGTTGTTTGAACATGTGTTGCTATAGATGCTCTGCTATTTGTATAGATGCTTTATTATAGGTCTGAGGTGTAGTTTTGGTTATATTCCTTCTTGGAGCTAAATTTGTTGTCATGACATGATACAGTGGTTCACTCATATTGGTTGTTGTAGGATTTGTTTGGATTTGCTATTTGGGCCACATGAATGGCCATCCTTGACTTGAACTGAATTTAATCTGTTACTCACTTGAGGTTTTAAGTTCTACTGACAATTTCAGCTTGCCATGGACAGTAGGTGGAACCTATGTAAGGTGTGATTGAATTGCTTGCTATATGAGCTTGGGGAAGCATTGTACTGATGAAAATTTCTTGTAAGTGCAGGCTCTTAAATGTCCACAAGTATTGAATCCATGGTAAGCCTCCACTCTTACTGTAATCCATTGGATCATTCTATAAGTTCATGCTCATGTGGTTTTCCTAGTGCCAAGACTGAGCTGTCTCATGTATCTTAACGTTGGGGGTTTAATTAGTTGTTAAATTGCCCTTTTCAAATAAAGCCTAATGTTGCATCATGCTTGTTTTGCTTGCTAAAATTACATCATAATCTGGTTTGATTTGTGTATTGGAGACCCCTCATGCATCTAATTACATAGTCTTTTAATGGAGTTTAATAGTATGATGAGATCGGTGTATCCACACCGATCAGGTGAGCTCCTGAACACTTCTCACTGCTGGGATTTTATTTGCTTAGTTTAGTATTGCATTTGGGTTGCTCCGTCGGCAGTGAGAGAGTGCCTGATCCTGACTTCGATAATATTTGAGTGACTACCGCGGGCGAGTTGCGAGAGAACCATTACATCCCTCCCCTGGCATGTTGGCCGCCCGTGAGAGTGGGCATCCCTGGACCCTTGGGGGTTCAATCCCAAGCTAGCCAACCCCCGGAGCCACGAGGTCCCACCCCGAGAATGAGCGACTTGTGGGACGACATCCTTGAGCACAGCGAATCACCACGCTACTACGGCAAGGTGCAAGGATTCACTCACAGAGGTAGCGTCACCCACAAGTCATGTGCCGACACAGTGTCGATTCAGATGCGAGTCGAGAACGGCGTGATTCAAGAGGCTCGCTTCGAGGGTGACGGCTGTGTCGTTAGTCAAGCGTGCGCGTCCATGTTGATGCAGTTGATTCAGTTCAAGCCGCTGGCCGAGATGCGCAATATGTCGCCTCTTGATTGGCTTGGACGTTTTGGCGGTATCGCTACGCCCAGAAAGCGGCAGTGCGTCCTGCTTGCGCTAGAGTCGCTAAAATCAACTGTAAATATTTACACCTGAGGCGATATGGCAAGCACAGAGAGCTTGTTGGCGAAGAAGAAGGCCCTGAAAGCGGCACTAGAAGCCGTCAATGAGCAAATCAAGCTCAATCAAAAACTGACGGTTGTTCGCTGTGGCAAGTGCGACAAAGGCTTTCGCATTTGCAACTTGGAATACATCCAAACGCATTGGTATGTCCATCCTTATAGTTGCACTGGTGGTGACTACTGGAAAGAAGGCGAGGGTGTGTGGCAGTGTCCGAGGTGCGGTTTTCGTAATCGTCTATACGACAAGCCTGAAATCGCAAAGTTGAAGCCACTGTTCAAAAAGGTAATCGAGGAACATAAGCGTTAATGGCAGATATTGCAGGCCCGTATAGCTCGTTGAAGATTTTGCACCACCCAGAGCGGATTGCAGCGCTGAGACGTGGTGAACAGATAGTGCCGACGCAGGTACAAATGACGCTTTCTGCAACCTGCAATGCCAGTTGTAGTTTTTGCGCCTACCGATGGGATGGCTATACTTCCAACCAAATGTTCGTTGGAGAGTCTCCGCTTGCGCAGTATGGGCACAACAACCCAAAACGCATCATGCCTTACGAAAAAGCATTGGAAGTGCTGGATGACTGCGCCGAGATGGGCGTGAAAGCAATCCAAATGACAGGCTCCGGCGAACCTACCGTACACAAAAATTTTCAAATTGTTACATATTGTCACGGAGAGGATGCTGGAGGGAACTGGAAAATGGGGTTTACAACTGCGTAGGGGGGTGAACGATGGGGAACGGTTGTGTTCTTTGCTACTGCCGGTGAGAGGGAGAGGGATGGAGGCGTAGCGGTGGGACTACATGAGGCCAGGGCTCTGCATGTCGCGATCCCTGCTGTGGCGCAAGCCGTCGACGTCGGTGGCTATGGCAGCTGTGCCGCTGCTGCTGCTGCTGGCCGACGGAGGGTGAGGACGAGGGAGGCAAGGGCACAGGCAACCGTGGGCGCAGGAGGGTGGTCCATAGTGGGGTTGCAAGGCAGCGGCGGAAGACAGGGAGGGCCAGCTTGGGGGCAGAGGCCGGTCGCTAGGCGGTTGCAGGAGCAGGTAGCGGCGATAGTGGAGGGGGTTGCGTCCGGCGCTGAGGTGGAAGTAGGTCGGCCGAGTGCTCTGTCTGCACATGGTGAAGAGGGGAAAGAGGAAGAAGAAGGGGGCAGCGGTGATGAGCAGGGCCTCTCCCTCTCTTCAACGCAGCTAGTGGTGCCGCTGCTACAGCCCTACTATACCAACAGGGGGAGTTGGGGTGGTCCACGGTCGGCACAGGGGGGAACCAGCATTGGGGCCGTTGCTATTGGACGCGAAGACCAGTAGGGTAGCCAGTGTTGCTGCCGATGGAGGGTGGTTGGGATGGATCACCGGCACGTTGGGCGGCCCCGGGAGGTCGGTCGGGTCCAGGTGGGGGGCAACAGCGAGATCGACTGGGTGGACCGGAGCTCCTGCGTGGTTAGGATGGGGGCCGTGGTCAGCGCAGGGCAATGGCGCTGGCTCATGGTGGGAACAGGAAGAGGGAGTAGCGGTAGCGGGTTCCCAACCAGTGCGGCATCAGATGGCGGGGGAAGGAGGTAGAGCGAGAGTGAGTGTGTGCCCAGAGAGAGGGGGAGAGAGAGAGAACGGGAAGGTAAAATGGAAAATACATAAATTAACGGGGTAGGGGAAGGAATATTCTTCAAAATATTCTACTCCTCTCACCTCCCTGGCCCCCTCCCGTCGCGAACTCTTCCTCATCTTCTCCCTTCACCTCTCCGCCTACTCAAGGCCTCCGGAGCCGCCTGGCCTTTTTTAGGTCCTCGAGAAACTGCCTATTTACGACCGGCTGAAGAAGGAGATCCTCACCGGCGTCACCGGCGGGATCCAAGAGGTGGACATCCAGGGCTTGGGCTTCCAGGAGAGGCAGAACCTGCTGGAGAAGCTGGTCAAGAATGCTGAGGAGGACAACGAGAAGTTCCTCCTCAAGCTCCGCAACCGGATGGAGCGATGAATAGTTTAGACACACACTCCGCACCTTCCCTTCCCTTCCCCCCACAACCCACACCTAAATCCTTGTCACAGATCAGTTCCATGGTGATCGATCAGAACCCTGATTGCTTCCTGAGCCGTTCTAATTGGCTTAATTTGTCATCCACTGCCAGCGTCAGGATCGATAACCCCTGCACGATCGAGGTCCGGTTCGAGCACCTGAACATCGAGGCAGAAGCATACGACGGCAATCATGGAGTGCCCACCTTCCTCAACTTCTTCTCCAACAAAGCAGTGGTATGGTTTTCCTTCTCCCACTCTCTGCTCTTCTCTTGCTCTGTCTCCCCTTTTCAGATAGAATCCTGCCACACAATTGAGGGTACCTTGTTCATGAACTTATAAGAATTTGCTTGGGCTTGTTTCGACTCTCTTCATCAGGGGATCTTGAGTGCGCTCCATCTGATGCCAAGCGGAAAGAAGCCGATCTCGATCCTTCACGATATCAGCAGAATAATCAAACCTTGCAAGTACAATGCAAGATCAGATTTGAAGATACTAGATTTCTAACCGTGGGTTTTGTGTTGCCAAATTCTGATCTTCTTAGGTCTCTTACAATCATATGCTTTGCAGGATGACTCTGCTTCTTGGACCACCAGGATCTGGGAAGACGACCCTGTTGCTGGCTCTGGTAGGAAGGCTCGACGAGGCACTCAAGGTAAAGGCTTTTGTGATTTTAATCCCTTTGATGAAGAACCTTTAAGTCAGGTAAGTATCTCGATCCGTAGTCCCTTATTGCATTACTATATACCTATGATATATTATCTCGAGAACCAGATAGTCATTCATGTGTTCTGGGATCTGATGTTCCCCTTTACCAAAAATGATGATGATCTAGGTGCACCTATTTAATCGTTGGATAGGCCATTTGGTTGGAAAAGTTGGGGGATGATGGTTCTATCTTGCACATCGTGGTTGCAGGTAGTATCCTAACCTTGATTCATCCAGTCTAGCAATACTATTCTCGAGTATCTTCTTATTTGAATCTTTTCTTTGCATTCATTTTAATGATTTCTTTTTCCTTTAGCCCAGCATGTATCTTACGTATATTTGAGCATTCATGTGCCTTTCTCTGTCCAAAGTGTCTCAGTAATGGTGGATAACTGTGTATCCATGGTCTTGAGTAAGGAGAGCCATGCCATTATGAGTTGGAGGGTTTCCTTCGGTCCTGTTGCTCAGTCTGGTTAGCTGAGGATTCTTGTTTGGAGTTTAGTTACTCATCTCTTTTCTTTTCCACTTGCTCTGACTGCCTATCAGCTATGCGTTCCAGTGAGGTGGTTGGTCGTGTTTTTACTTTTTCTTAGTTATTAGTTTCTCCAGACATGTGTTATTCGATTTTGCCATTCCTTGTGATTGGTTCAAAATTTTTTGGAAGATTCCTATCGCTCGTTGGCTGAGAACGGGTGTTGTTTACCTTAACGACCGCTTTTTAGTCCGCTTTGCTGCATGTCCGCTTCATGTCCATGTTCCATGTCACTTTTGCTTCACCTTTGCTCGCACCCCTGCAAAGAGGACATTAAGGAGGGGCATCTGTTGACACCCATTTTATGACCAATAAGTTGGGTCTTCTCCTTATTCTCTCTTATGATGTCCTGAGACATTCATCACTTATTGGGCCATTTTGGTCAGTATTGGGGCTTATTTTATGGGTCCTCTCCCTGGTTGGGCCTCGCTTCCTAGACTTTGCCATCGTTTAAAGCTTATTGGGCCTTCATCTCTTTGTTCCATGATTATTAAATTATTAATTAAAAAGTAATTTTATTTTCGCTACTTTAGCAACTGATCTAATGAAATTTAATTACTTACTATCATATCTCTATGGCTTTAATGTACTGCACGACAATCCCTTTATCCCTTGAGGAGCTTTATCGTTATTGGGAGGCCTCGCGGGTTCCAAGTGGTATCAGGTGTATTCGATAGTCCTATCGGGTATATCTGGTATCCGGGGGCTCAGTGACATGAGGCTCACCCCTGCTTTTCAGGTGGGTTGTCATTCGTTCTGTTTCCACGAGTGCTGGGGTGTGAGTTCATGGCTGCCAGTTGGCACCTTCGTCAGGCTTCCCCTGACTTTCTGGTACGTCTTTCTTTTCTGTTGACTATACTTGGTAGACTATTATCTTCCCTTTGGACTTGACTCTGGTGGTATAATTGTTAATTTAAATTGTTAATTAAAAAGTAATTTCATTTTTACTACTTTAGCAAACTGATCTAATGAAATTTAGTTGCTTACTGTCATATCTCTGTGGCTTCAATGTGCTACACGACAATCCTTTTATCCCTTCAGGAGCTTTACCACTCTTGGGAGGTCTCGCGGGTTCCAAGTGGTATCAAGTGTATTCAATAGTCATATCGGGTATATCTTGTATCCGTGATCCAGTTCGTCACAGTTGGTATTAGAGCGTTGGTATGTAAAGTACATGGGAATCTGAGATATATACTCACTAGAGTCTTGACAGTCTAGTATAGTTGTCTACTGGCGTTAGGTTTCACAATTCTCTATCACTTTGTTTTCGTCGTGGTGTCTGTCTCGATCATGATGTACTTTATTGTGTTCGCCGAAAGGCTTGAGTCTGCGGTACTTTGTTCGAGGTTTTTCTGTAATTTATTCAGGTAGCTGTTGACTTTTAGTGTTGGTGCGATGACCATATGCGTTCTTACATTGTTTTGGCCGTCCCAGCTTAAGTCTGTTTCAGCTCCTGATGCGTCTTGCTTTTGTTGAAGTGCTCGATTAGATTCCGTGATTGAGAAGATGCTCGGGTGAACCTTGGAGCTCTTGGGAGGCTTCACGGGTTCCAAGTGGTATCGGGTCTACTCGGTAGTCCTATCGGGTATATCCGGTATCCGGAGTCCGGGTTGTCACAATTGGTATCAGAGCGTTGTTGTGTGGAGAACATGGGAATCCAAGATATACCGTTTCCAGAGTCCTGAAAGTCCAGTACAGTCTTTTGTTGGCTTAGGTTTCACGATTCACTATCGCTTCATTTTTCATGTGTCGTCTTGTGCGTGCTGTGTTAACACTGCGCAAGATGGTTTTGCTCTCGTCAGGATGTGACGGATGCTCTTTTTCATCGTGGAGCTCGTCTCGATCATGTTGTACTTGGCAGAGTTCGTCGGATGGCTTGAATCTGCAGTGCATTGTTTGAGATTTTTCGTGGTTTGCTCAGGTGGCTGGTGACTTTTAGCGTTGGTGTGATGACCGTATACGTTCTTACGTTGTTTTGGTCATCCCAGCTTGAGTCCTTACTGCTCCTGATGTGTTTTACTTCTGTTGAAGTGGTCAATTAGATCCCCTCGATTGAGAAGATGCTCAGCGACCTAGGATTTCCCTTCTCGGTGAGCTTCTGTTGGTGAGCTTGATTCTTCCCATCCTGTCGGATGGAGTCTTTTCGAGGTAAGCCTTGGAATTGCTGTCTTAGTGATGCCTTGTCCTGTGTCTACTTAAGTATGGACAGTGTTTATTCTGAGCCTGATCTGCTCCTTGTGTTACGATTGCTTGGCTTTGGACCTAATCTTTGTGTTGAGAGGCGTTGTGCACCGTATTTGTCGTGCCGTGTCTAGCAGCTGATGCGTTGTGAAGGCTCATTTATTGTTTCAAGACGTAAGGGTAAGCTGAGATTAGTATTTTTCTTCGTGCTTTGTACTGAAGCTGGTACTCTCCTTCGTTTGCACTTAGGTGAATTGTGATCGGTTGTCCGCAGGATCAGTACTCGTGGCGTGTTATGTTGCGATTTTCATGAATTGTTATGGCGCCGTGTGTGTGCTGAGATGTAGATACCGAGATACTTTCTGATGCCTATGTGCGCGGCGAGAGCAGCGCCTGCGGAACAAGGTTATCCCTCTGGTTAAGGTGGTCTGGCAGCGTCATTCTGGTGGTGAGGCATCTTGGGAGCGCGAGGATGAGATGTGATAGCAGTATCCCTATTTGTTTGCGTGAGTCTTTTCCCGTTCCTGTGCTTTCGTTCTCAAATTTCGAGGATGAAATTTGTTTAAGGGGGGGAGGGTTGTGATGTCTCGGATCCTTTCGGATCCTCATTTTCGGGTCTCGGACCTGCTTTTTCAGAGCATCCAGCTTTGTCGTGTCTGAAATTTCATTTCGGACATCTTTCGTGTTCGGATCGGTGCGATCCGAGGTCGTTTCGGGGGCCCGGAGGCGTTCCGCGACTTTTCCCACGCGTTTTTCTGATTTCTGACCCGGTTTCCGGTGAAACCTTCGGCACGCTGTTGCGGGAGAACGTGGTCGTTCACCTAGGCGTGAGTGGTACCATTGCAATCGGTGCGTTCTGAGGATCGCGAAAACGTGATTTTTTATTTTTTGGTATTTTTTTAAATTTTGAGATTTTCTATAAATATAAACCTTTTCTTTTTTCTTTTTCATTTTCTCTTCTCCTTCCTCTCTCCTCTTCCACCATGACCGCGCCCCCTCTCCCTCTCCCTCACGTTTGATCATCCGGTAAGCTCCCTCCGGCTGCAGACGGTGCGGGGCGACGGCGTGGTGATGACGGCGATGGCGAGGCAGTCGTGGCGGCGTGAAAAGCGTGAGATTTCGTGGAGGAACACAGTTTCTAAAAAGCTTCAATCGCGATTTCGGCGTCCATTCGGTGGAGCATTCGCTCCATTGAGGTAGGGTGACGCTCCCTAGCTCCGTCCATTTCATTTCCGTGGTTTATAGGCCGTCGTGAGGCTGAGAGGGGTGTTTTTGAGCGGGTTAGGGCAATTTCATATTTTGGGGAGTGATCGCCTGATCTAGTGTTTCGTTCTATTTTTGGCCGATCCGAGGCCATAGATGCATGCCTAGGACCTTCGGGGAGCTTCCCCCTTGTTTTCCCCCTCTCCGGTAACTGTGAGATCGGAGTTACTTTCGAGTGAGCTAGGCATTAGCCTTCTGTGTTTGACTGTGATGTCGACTTCACCCTCAGGTGGTAGCTTGATGGCCGCGGCCAACTTGGCTAGGGCATCTGCCTGGGCGTTGCCACTTCTGGGAACATGGTCTATTTCGAAGAAATAGAACTTCTGGGTTAGCCGAGTGACGGCGGCATGGTACGGGACCAGCTCTGATTTCCACACGTCATAGATGCCAAGGACCTGTCGGACTACCAATTGAGAATCTCTATAGGCTTTGAGGTATTTGACGCCCATGTCGAGAGCCATCTGGAGTCTGATGATCAGGGCTTTGTACTCAGCTTCATTATTGGTCAGAGCCTTCATGAGGGTGCAGGAGTTGTATAAAATTTTGCCCTGAGGAGTCAGGAAGACAATTTCGGCACCTGCCGTAATGCCTGAGCTGAGGTTGTTCCAGGTAATACCTCGAGAAGTGCCATTGAAGTATAACTCCCAGCAAGGTAGGTTGGCTGTGATGGCATCTTGTTGCCAGTAATGCAAGACATCTCTGCTCTGTTTAGCTAGTTGTTACAGTTGAAGAGCAAGAGATTCCACATTCGGAAGCCCCGCGTTGAAGGGAGAATCTCCCGGTACTGGATGGGCTGCTAAGAATTCAGCCATGCCCTGCCCCTTGATTACTTTTCTAGGGATGTAGGTGATGTCATACTCCATGAGCAGGCGAGCCCACTTACCCAATCATCCTGAGAGAATGGGTTGTCTGAGAAGGAACTTCAGGTGGTCATGCTTAGATATGAACTCAACCCCATGAGACAGGAGGTAGTGCCACAATTTCTTGATGGTAAACACCAATGCCAAGCATACTTTCTCCATGGGGGAGTAGAGATACTCGGCACCGATCAATTTTTGGCTTAGGTAATAGAGTGGCTACTCTTTACCTTCTTCATTGGCTTGCGCCAACAGAGCTCCCAGTGAGGCATCCATGGCGGCAATGTAGAGTATGAGAGTTTTACCCTTGATAGGTGCCCCTAAGACTGGAGGAGTGAGGAGGTACTCCTTGATCTGCTCGAAAGCTGCTAGGCATTCTGAGTCCCATATGAAGGGGGAATCTTTCTTCATCAGTTTGCTGAAAGGTGCACATCGACCGGAGAGGTTGGAGATGAACCTCTGAATGTAGGTTAGTCTGCCCTAGAGCGACCTGAGTTCGGTGAGGTTGCTGGGTGGTGGTAGCTCCCGGATCGCCTTGATCTTGCTGGGATCCACCTCGATTCCTTGATATCAAACGATAAAGTCGAGAAACTTGTCGCTGGATATGCCGAAGGCGTATTTCATGGGGTTCATTTTGAGCCCATATTGCCGGAGACGCTCGAAGACTTGACGCAGATCACGTAGGTGGTCTTCTCGCCTTCTGGTCTTGACGATGAGGTCATCAACATAGCATTCGACGATGTTGTGCAGCATTCCATTGAAAATTTTGGTCATGGCCCTCTAGTAGGTAGCACCGGCATTCTTCAAACCGAAGGGCATGCACTTGTAGCTGAAGATCCCTTTGGGAGATCTAAAGGCGGTGTAGTTCTTGTCTTTCAGGGACATCCGGATCTGATTGTAACCAGATGACCCATCCATGAACGATAGAGCTTCATGTCTGGGGGTCATATTGACCAATGTTTCCGTGATTGGGACTGGGAAGTTGTCCTTTGGACAAGCTTTATTGAGGTCTCCGAAGTCGACGCAGATGCAGACTTGGCCATTTTTCTTTTTGACTGGGACAATGCTGGCGAGCCAAACCGGGTAGATGCATGGCTCGATGAAGTCGACCTCCGCCATCTTATTGACCTCGGCTGCAACTTGGAGTTCCAGCTCATGGCGCATGCACTGCTGGTGTTGTTTGACCGACGTGGTTGAGGGAGATATGGCCAGGTTGTGCTCTGCTATGGAGGTACTTAACCCTGGTGTCTCTTTGTATGTCTAGGTGAAGTAGTCTTTGTATTCGAGTAGGAGTTGCTTGTAGTTCTGTCTCTCTACCTCGGTGAGAAGAGCACAGAGCAATATTGGCTGAGGGGCTTCATCGTCGGCCAAATTAATTTCGACAAGTTCGTCCATAGTTGCCTGGCCACCGTCCTCTAGCTCGGGAGGTGCTGGCGGGAAGTCGAAAAAATCTTCATCCTCAGTGTCGGCTTCGTAAACCCATGGGCCCTCGGAGCTGATAGTTGAAGCTGGTGGGACTGGAAGATTGTCACTGCCAGACCCAGCCTGAGGTTGTCCCAGGCCATCCCTGTTAGGCTAACAGCGGTCGGTTGGCATCCCGGAGGCTTGGCTAGGGTTGTCTACCAGTGCCGGTGATGCCTCGCAGTCTTCACTCTGGGGACCTTCCTCATGGGGAAAGTGTGTCGAACTAGGTTCTTCAACTGACTGGGAGGCCGCAAGAGTCTCCTTCGTTTCAACAACCTTGTAGACAGATGAGGGGGGCTCGTCAGGTGTTGGAACTAGAGTACTAGTCCTGGCTAGGAGTGGGATTAAAATCTCCTCTCCCTCGTCTCCCGAGCTTTCGAATTTGGGGTTGGCGATAGTCGAGTCGACGGCTGGCTACATCGGTCCCACGGCGTGGACTACATGGTAGACACAGAAGTCCGGGTCTTGGTCATAGCCAATACCTTTAGTGTCCTTCTAGGAGAACAGGGGTTGCCCCCAGACTTGTGAGGGTGTCCAAAGATTCTCAAAATACCGCTACTGTGCAGAGCTCTGCCAGTGGGGAATGTACTGCTTTAGGCACATCTCCCGGATCCAAGGCGACAGGTTGTCCAAAATTTGGCCGGCATTAGGGGTGTTGTCGGCTTGCCTGGACCAGCTGAAATCATCTTCTAGTTGGGCTAGAGGGACCATATCTCCTTTGTGGAAAATGATGGATTTGTCCATTCTAGCCCTTTTCCTGGACCGGTGTTGAAGTCTGTAAGTGACAATGAACGTCATGAGCTGCTAATCAAATTAAATTTAAAAGTATCTCTGTGGAAGGCCTGCAGATTATTAAGAGGCTGGGTATTGAACTGAAAATCAAAACCCCTGTTGTGGTTGTAGTTCATTGGAGAGCCCCCTCCTCTCTTTTTTCTTTTAATGTGGATGGTTCTAGTAGAGGGAATCCTGGGCCTGCAGGTGGTGGAGGGTGTATCCGTAACTCCATTGGCCAGCTTATCCAGAAGAGGCCAGAGCTGAAAAAAAGAAAGCCATTAGAAGAGTTGCTCAAAGATATACCACGGTTGGAGGTATGCTCTATAGACGAGGTCTCACTGGGGTTTTGCTTAGATGCCTCGACGATGATGAATCTTGGAAGATCATGGAGGAGGCACATTCAGGAGCGTGTGGTGGTCATGTGAATAGCCAGATGATAGCAAAGAAAATCCTTAGGCTAGGGTTCTATTGGCCCACTCTAGAAGAGGATTGTTCCATTTATGTTTGAAGGTGTGTTAAGTGCCAACCACACGCCGACAAAATCTATTCTCCTACTTCTTCACTCCATCCTCTGTCCTCACCATGGCCTTTCTCCATGTGGACTTTTGATATTATTGGACCTCTTGGTGATTCAAACCTCCTCACAAAATTGAAATCATTTATACTCATGGCCACGGAGTACTTCACCAAGTGGGCGAAAGCAGAAGCTTACATGGAGATCAAAGCGTCAACCGTCTGTAAGTTCATAATGAAGAATATCATTGCAAGATTCGGCATCCTAAGTACCATCATCACTGATAATGGACCACAATTCATCTCTCAAGAGTTTCAAGATCTCTACAACAGGTATAGCATTGCATTGCATCATTCATCTCCTTACTATCCGCAGGGCAATGGTGAAGCATAGGCAATAAACAAAACTTTGATTAAAATCATCAAGAAGACGTGTGAGGCCAATAAGTTCACGGATTGGCCAGAAAAAGTGGTGGAAGCTCTTTGAGCCTACCGCACTTTCGTTCGTACCGCCACGGGGCAAACCCCTTTTGTCCTCACTTATGGAATGGAGGCGGTAGTCCCTTATGAGATTCTTAACCCTTCTCTTAGAATACAACTGGACAAGGAACTCTCTATTGATGAGCATCGTGAATCTCTCCTGGCCCAGTTGGAACTCTTAGATGAAAAACATCTGGCTGCCGCCGAGCGTGCGCGTGTTTATCAAAACAGGCTTTCACGTTTTTATCAAAAGAAGGTAATTGAGAGAAAATTTAAAATTCCCTTTTTTTGGTTTGGCACGAAGAACACCTATTATAACAACCGACATGGTTCTTGGATCAAGAGTGTTTACTCATAGCTTAATGCAGAGTTAACGCGCTCAATGAGCGATTTTGCCCCCCTTTTGGAGACATGGCCAGAATTTTTCCTTTTTTTGTCCTTTCTATCATATGGGTGAGGTTTCACACTCTTTTTGGGGGGGGGACTCAGTGTATTTTTATTACTAACGGCTGGTGACCACCCAAATGGCATTTGACCTTGATGAGGACGGGGTTTCTTACTAACCTCTCAGGTATCTTGTGTGCACACCTAAGTTGATTTGGGCCTCTAGACTCCTCGAATGATAATCCTACCGGTTAAGACTTATCTTGATGACAATACCATCATACCACGCTTAGGCTCCCAGTTGCTTCTGACCACTGGGATACACCCAAAGAGTGTTCGAGGTAGATGATTTGTCCGACTCAGGTCTATTTCCTCACAACCTTAGATGGTATATAATGGAACACCTTGGAACCCCAATGACCAACTGGGTGATGCTGATCTGGAATCAGACGTCGTCGCACCTACAGGTGATGCACTTGCATTGACCTAAGCTCGAGGTTAAAATAAGAAGACATCAAGGTGGTAGATAGAGGTCTTGACTGGCCAGAAACACTGAGACTCTTTCACGGTGATGGCTTTTCCTTCCCAAAATGGACAACCATGTGTGTTTTTGCTAAAATGAGGTTGCATGCCTTAGCGAGGAGGACCTTTTCGGGCTCTCCATTGAGCTTTCATCTTCGAGGGGAGAAGGAAGAGTGCAGGGGATAAACCTTTTGAGAGGACTGATAAAATCGTTAGTCTGGCGAGCCAACAGGGGCCTACTCGACTCTCCCCTTTTGGGTAATTTTGGACCATCCCCCGAGCGTAATGCGCTGCCCCTTTTGTGAGATCTGTCCTTCATTTAAGGAGTTTTATTTGTTGAAGTTAGGCACAGCCACGACCAGGCTTCGTCATTTCTCTTCCATCTTTTCTTTCTCTCCCCCTTTTTTGAACCCTTAGGTTACCTTCTCATTTTTAAGGGGAGCGGTGCTCGCCTTTAGGGAACCCTTAGGTTACCTTCTCATTTTCAAGGGGAGCAGTGCTCGCCTTTAGGGAACCCTTAGGTTACCTTCTCGGGATACGTAGGTAACTTGCCTTAGTGTACTATGACTGTTGACAATTTACTGAAAGAATTTTCTGAGGTTGACAGAGTTCCACGTCCTGGGTACCTCTCCCCCCCAACGTCACTAGCTTGTATGCTCCTTTGCCGAGTGTTTTCGCTACCCTGTACGGGCCTTCCCAATTTGGTGCGAGCTTCCCTATGGCTCCTCTTGGGTTAGCCACACTTGCTCGCTGTAGAACAAAATCTCTAGGGAAGAAATGTCATTCTTTAACTCGAGCGTTGTAATATTGGGCCAGCTTCTGTTGGTACGTTGCGAGCTTTACTTGCGTGCCTGCTCTGTCTTCCTTGAGTAGGTCCAAGTTCTCTCGCATTGCTTGGTTGTTCCTGGCCTCGTCGAAGTGTCCCACTCGTAGCGAGGGGTGGGATATCTCCACCAGTACCACTGCCTCAGCGCCGTAGGTGAGGTGAAAGGGTGTCTCCCCGGTGGTAGCTCTAGCGGTGGTCCGGTGGGCCCATAGGACACTTGGAATTGAGTTTACCCATGAGTCGCCTGCTTGGGCCAGCTGGGTCTTGACGCCGTGGAGAAGCGTTTAGTTGGCATTTTTCACCAGCCCGTTAGCTTGGGGATGTCCCACCGAAGTATAGTGGTTCCAAATCCCCAGCTCCTAGCACTTCTCCTAGAAGGCAGTGCTCACGAATTGTTTGCCATTGTCAGTTGTGAGAACCCTTGAGATCCCGAAGTGACAGATGATGCTTCACAGTACGAACTTCCAAGTTGCTTCGCTCGTGATCTTCCCCAATGGTTCAGGTTCGATCCATTTGGTGATGTAGTCAATGGCAACCATGAAGAATTTCTTCCTCTCTTGTGCCTCGGGGAAGGGACCCAGTATGTCCACCCCCCATCGGGTAAATGGGCGAGGCTGATCAAACAAATCATCAATCTTGGGTCAAGGATACGTATTCTTGATAGTCACTTGATTCAACTACCTGTAATCAATACAAAGTCTCAGGCTTCCATCTTTCTTTTTAACAAACAGAACTGGAGCACCCCACGGAGAAAAGTTGGGACGAATGTAGCCTTTTTCGAACAATTCTAATAGTTGTGCTCGCAATTCTTTCAATTTAGCTGGAGCCATCCGGTATGGTGCCTTTGCTAAAGGTGCCATACCTGGAATCAACTCAATGACCATTTCTATTTGTCGCTATGGAGGTAAGCCTGGTAACTCATCAGGGAACACATTAGGGAACTCACAAATAACAGGAATAGCACCAATATCCTGCCGTGGTGCCTCAACAGCAACCACTGAAGCTAAGAACCCCTGACAACCTACATTAAGCAATCTACAGGCTCGAATAGCAGAAATAATCAAGCGAGAAGAGCGAGATCAAATACCTTGAAAATAGAAAGTTGGTTTCCCATGTGGCTGAAAATAGACTTTCTTGGATCTGCAATCAACCACGACTCCATATTGTTCGAACCAATCCATGCCTAGAATAACATCATAATCAGCTAGCTACAAGGCATATAATCTAGCTGGCAACTGCTGATCACTGATCACAATTGGAGACTCCTCCAAACACAAGGGAGTGAACATGAAATCGCCAGAAGGAATTTCAACAAGCAACTCACAAGTAATCTCAGAAGTCGGCTCCTCAATACAAGAAATGAAATCCTCAGAAATAAAAGACTGAGAAGCACATGAATCAAAAACAATATGAGCTGCATGATAATAAAGCATGATCGTACCTAACACAAGATGAGACGCCACGACTTCTGCTTGAGTAATATGAGAAACCTTCCCTTTCTGCTTTCGACTAGCTACTGCAGAAGACTGTTGGGAAGAAGTTGAAGTTTGAGGATTAAATTACTGAGGTTGAAGTGGTGGAGGAATCTTGAACTGAGACTGTTGTGGCTGAGAAAACTGAGAGAACTGCACCAGCTTGGGCCTCAGCGGAGAGGCAAATCAGGTGCCATTTGATTCTGGGGACTCTTGGGAATATTGTTTATGATTTTTATTTAGAAAATGAGAGCTAATTTTCACTGTCAACCCCTTAATCCGAGCTAGGGTTTCGAGGGTCTATAAATAGTACCCTTAGCTCAAGCTCGCAAGGGGGGAGATTTTGAGCTCGCGTCGAAGTGCTTCCGATTTCCAGAGTGAGTCTCAGCCAGGGAGAACTGGCGTTCCACGTCCTTCAAGCCTTTGGTTCAGGGAATAGCTAGTTCTGTTGTGTTTTTGCATCGTCTTCCCCCTCATCTTGAGTCAATTCTTTTGTCATCATAGCATTGTCATTTCTCTTCTCCTTCTTTATGTTTTGCCATTCTCATTGCATTTTCTTTACTCCTCCTATCATTTTCACGCCCTATAAGGGTTTAAAAACCCCTAGGTATCCCCCTTTCCATTCATGCACTTTGTTCTTTATTTACGTTCATCGATATTGCACGACCCCTGAGCTAATCTGGGTGTTTCTCTGTGTGTTCTACACTGTTTTGCAGGTTAGAAGTGCTTCCTACATGAGGCCCATCCCTCCTGGCCGATCGGAAGGGGTGGAGGATCACGTTCCCACATTCGGGTTTGGACACGGCTTGCGGCCTCCATCAAACTGTCTTCCAAGTGAAGCGACCTCCATCAGACCATTTGTACCTATTTTACGGCCTGTCGAAGACCATCTCTGTTCGGTGCCCATGTCCACTGTGCATGCTGTCTAGGTGATTACAGTGGCCCCTCGATAGACCATGGCTGAGGTTCCAGCGGTCTTCCTCAGACCGTCTTCTTGTTGTGCGGCCCATCCAGAACCATTTTCATCCCAGCAATCGAGTTCCTATTGGCAGGCGTCCGCGATCACTTCTTTTTCGAGGTACGTGGTGCATACCCTTTGCATTACTAGCTTTGGTGGCGATCACGATTTTCTGTGCTTGATATTCATTATTTCTTGCCTTGCTTCATCTCCACACATCTCACACTTTGAAAAATATATATATATATCAACACACCAACCTCACCGCCTTTTCTAGTTTTCGCCGAGGCTGGCCGCCTTTAACTTTTTCTGGTGCGCCCTTGTGGGTTTTCACACCGAGGGGTTGCCCATTTTTGCCTGAGGCGCCCTTTCGGGTTTTCACTTCAGCCAGGTCTGTGGCCTTTTTGCCCTTAGCCAACCCTTGAAGGTCGACCAAGTCCGCCGAGGTATCAGTATTTTTAACCCCATTTTTTTTAAGCTAGAACCTTCACTGGGGATAGGTAAGTCCTGTGAGGACTGCTGGGGAAACTCTTGCAGTGACGCATAATAGAGCTTCATGTGCTTGTCGTTGAAAGGAGGGAAGGGATTATCTCTCTTGTGGTCGACGACCGTATAGGCCCCTCCTTCGTAGACCTTCTGAATGACATAAAGGTCCTCGGCAATTGGGTTGGAGCTTCCCGCTGAATCTTCCTACTATAACCTCATTTTCCTTGATCATGACGAGGTTGCCTTTTTTGAACGCTTGCTTGACTAACTTGTCATAGGCACGTGTCATGCATGCTTGATACACTTGTAAGTGCTTGCAGACTTTGAGTCTTTCACCTTCGACGTTGGAGAGCTCTTCAAGTCTTCTTTCTATCTCAGACTGGTCTTGACCTGGCAGCCCAGTGTGCACATATTACACCCATAATTTGTTTCGGCAAAATTAGCATCTTATTATGTTACCCTTGCACTTGTCGAGGTATACAATTATATTCGACGTATCGCCTCCTTATGGGACATCTTCACATGCGGGTTTAACATATGGCGTATCACCATCCCGCGGATAGTCTCTATAGACTTAGGGCTTTATAGCCCACATGTCGCTGAAATTACGGACTCCTCGCAGTAAAAAGGGGGTGGTCAAGCGCTGGATTCAACCCACCACGATTATTAGGGTCATCTGGCTCGGGAAAATCCCTACGTGATAAAACCTCCCTTGGGATGTGCAATTACACATAAAGGAAGCTCGTACAAAAGGAGGGAAGACATTATCAAGGTCTACGCACCGAGAGCAAGGTCCTTCGCAGTAATGTTTATCATTAGTCAACCACAAAATGCAGCAAAGAGGGTGCAAATCATTTTTCCAGCATATGAACGGTCAAATGAAAGCCCACTCATCATCTAGGATGGCTTTAATGAAGCCGTGTGCAATCAAACATGTCGAATACGAATGAGAAGACAAACGGCTTATGTCAAGCCGCCAAATCAAGTGAACGGTGAGAGAACTGCCGCTCAAACTCAAAGTATCGTTGGGGGTTAAACGGTAAGTCTTGTACCGCCCATAACATGAGTGGTCGTGCGATAGGCCGTTCATCCACTGGGGTTTTAAAACGTAAAAACCCCTTCATCTCCCTCCTCCCCTCTGTGACCGACGGTGGGAGGAAGGGAGAAACGCACCGTTCCCCCCATTTCTCCCCTCTCACACTCTCCATCTCACTCTCCTTCACTCTCAATCTCTCATCCGCCCATTCTCCCCTTTCCCATGCGCTCCAAGCACCAAGCACACCGCCCAGCCATGGCCAGAGGAGAAGGAGAAGTGCCGCCGCCGTCGGCGGTCACCGTGGGTGGGGAAGGGACAGCGGTGCGATCGTCGGCCGAGGAGGAAGCCCCGTCGCCGCCCGCGATCGAAGAGGGACCGGCCCCACCGCCTAGGGCTGAGGAAGGAGGGGCAGTGGCTGGAGAGCAGGCCGGTGAGCCGGCGACCACAGCGGCGAAGGGGACAACTCCTCGGGACCCTGAGGTAGGCTTCAAAACCTTGCCCAGTTTGTTGCATGCTAGTCTACGGGGTAGAATAGGGGCACATGATCCCTTAGGAGCTAGCTCAGGGGCCCATGGGGTGCTCCCGCCGACAGGGGAGGCGTTCAGCATTGTCGGGGAAGACGACAGATGAATGGCTCAGCACTAACCACCCATCCAAAGACATGCAGCTCACATAGAGCCGCCCAACCAAAGTACGGCCCAGGGGTGGCCGTGTAATATCCCAGATTCTTGCCAGATCTCTGTTGGGTCTTGGCGGACCTTTATCAGGTTGTTCGGATCCTTTTGGAGGAGTTTCAGATTGTCTAAGCTAGTTGGGGCTGAGGTCTATGCTAGTTCGGGGTAGGGTTTATGCTAGCTGGACAAGGTCTGTGCTAGTGCCGGGCCAAGGTTTAATCTAGTGTGGGGTGAAGTCTGTGCTAGTCTGGGGTAGGGTCTATGCTAGCTGGACAAGGTCTGTGCTAGTTTGAATTGTGAAGGGCTGGGATGACTGGAGTATGTGCCAGGTGGAACTGACGAGGGGCCCACTCCTCTCCCATTCTCTTAAGGCCTTTCTTTTCTTTTTCTTCTTAATTTCATGTAATGCCTTGGAGGTCTTCTCTTCCTGTATCTTAACTATTTCCTCTTCTCACTTGTCTGCAGGACGAGTGTTCAAGTTGTTCGGTTATCGTTTAGTCCGGTTCTCTTTGCATTGATCACAGTTCCCTTCCCTCGGTCGGAGCAGTTTGCCATTATTTATTTGTTGCTTCCTTTGGTCCTTAAACTTGTTATTATCCCATTTGTTCGTTGCTCCCTTTTGCCTTTGTCATATTATTATTTCTAATAAAAATTTGACAGCATCCCCCCTTGACCCGAGCGTAAGGGAGATGCAGGGAACGCACCCATATGGAGTGGCGGAACCCGACAATTGGAGGTGGGCGCCCGAGAGTGGTAACACCTTTAATAAAACCTCAGAAAACTCGGAGGGAACGACGAGTGGGAGACAACTCTAGGACTGGCTGTAGGTACCAAGGGTGAAGGACAGGGTCTGGTGTGCCGGCCAAGGGGCTCAGGGGCGCACCGGGCTGGTTTCTTGAGAGGGTACAGTGCCGGGGAAGGCTAAAGGGGTTGAAGACACACCGGCCAGGGGGTTGTGCCAGCAAGAGGGTGCACCGGGCAAGATCAAGGGCTGAGGAGGCTGGACAGGCATGCCGGGTTAGGAGGACCACGGGTGTGCCAGGCAAAGAAGGCACGGATGTGCCAGGTAAGGGTAGAAAGGGCTGTGCCGGGCTGTGGGTGTACCACAGGATAGGGGGTTATGGGTTGCTGGTCAAGGGGCAGAGGTGCATCCGGTTCGGAAGAAAATAATAAAAATCTGAGCATATCTACTAACATAATGGTCTTAATTCATCACTTGTAAATTGTCAAACATAGTTATTACATCAAATCAGTTTTGAAAAAGAATAAACATTAAAAATCTAAATCCTAATGCCAAAATCCATGTCCTCATCAAGAGAAGCCCCTGTAAGTGGATCCCCATATGCTCTTGCGTCGTTTCCTTTTTCGATGTATTTTTTTATTTTTACCAAAAAATCACTAAACTTTTAGGAAACAAATAAAAGGCGCCTTCACTTCACGCCAAAGCGGGCTGGCTGCGTGCAAGGTGGACTAGGCGGACCTAGGCGGGCTAGGCGAGCGCCTTATTGCCCTGCTCACCTAGGCGCCAACTCGCCCAGCCATACATCCAGCGTCTTGTCGCCTAGGTGTCGCCTTGAAAATAGTGGGTAATACTCCTGTCACCTGAGAGGTTTCAATGTGGGTTTCCTTTTCGGTGTAGTTGCTGTACTGGCGGCTCGGTCTGTTCCATTTTGTGTGGCCCTTCGGGCAAAGGGGTTGGTGTCACCTTGTGTGGCGGGCATGGTTCCTTCCCTGGTTCTAGTTCTGGATCGAGAGATTCTCCCAAGGGTGTTGGTTCAGCGTGTGGCCGTGTGGCCTTGTTTGTGATTCCGTCGGCTAGGATGGACTCCCCGACTGTGAGTCGGGGTTATGTGGAGGGCTTGTGTATGTGTTCCCTCAGTTTACTGTCTTTAGGTTCCGGTCACCGTCGTTGTGTCATACTGGTGTTATTGTAGTGTTGCTGCCGATGTTGCTCCTTCCTTGTTGTCTTTGCGCCGTTTCTGTTTACTGCTTTTGTTGTAGTGGGGTTCTGCGGGACCCTTACTGAGCCAATAAGATGAGGCTTTGTCACGTCCCGAACCGATAGCAGCGGAAGACATTACTCAGAACTTGACAGTTAAACAGTCGTGTCAATCAGAGCATAGTCATAAGACAAGATATAACTGAACCAAATTATAATTTCATTTCAAATATAAGTTTATTACAATTTCGACTCAAATTTGCTTGGTGAATAGTATTTTGAGTCTAATAGGAGCACCCAAGGAAGGGCACCCCTGACCAGGGCACCATTCCAATGGGGAGCCCCTAGCCAGGGCGCCATTTCCCTCTGTGATGATTAAACCGCGCTGGTCCACGTTTAGCCGTTAAACCTGTTACCTGTTAAACCCTACTAAGTAGCCTTGTTAAACCTGTTAAACCTGTCATCCTGTTAGAAATCTGTGATTGTTAACCTTCTGAAATAGAGACCCTCTGGAAAGTCTCTATTTCTGAATCCCGTTAAACCTATCACATGCTAAACCTGTTACCTGTTAAACCTGATCTTGTTAAACCTGATACCTATTAACCTATTAATTACTTACCTTGTTAAACCTGTTAGCTGTTAAACTTGTTATTTACAGAGCCTGATAATTACATGTCCTGTCAAACCTTGTTAATCACATAACCATCGTTAAGCCTTGTTAATTCTATCATCTGTTAATCACATAGCTTGTTAAACCTGGTTACATAACGTGTAAACCTGTTATCCCGTTAAATACATAGTTATTGTTAACATTCTGAAATAGAGACTCCCTGAGAAGTCTCTATTTTCTGAAATAGAGACCCTCTGGGGAGACTCTATTTCAGCCTTGAAATAGAGACTCTCTGAGAAGACACTATTTACTGAAATAGAGACAATAGAGACCCCCCGGGAAGACTCTATTTTAACATTGAAATAGAGACTCCCTTCTAAGGCGCCATTTAAAGAAATGAAGACTTCCTGCCCAGGCGCCATTTCCCTACATACCTGAAATTTTTGGGCTTCTGTCTAGCCCTTACCCAGTGATCCATGGCCACCTACTTAACCCTAATTTGCCAATATGTCATGCATTCTTAGTAGTTAGTCATAATTCATCATTTACACTTGATATGTCCTTGAACTCTATTCCTGAAAATCTATCTTATATTCCTTCAGTGTGTAAACTTCTTGAAATTCTATATTGGCTATATAAATGAGAGTGGATGTCTAAAAGTATACATGAAATGCTGTGCGGGCTTCACCGATGGGTCGAGGTTGAGTTTGTGCATCACCACCTCTTCGGGAATGCTGGGAAGAGCCTCAGCAGACCATGCAAAGATATGGGTGTACTCGGAAAGAAAATTTTTGTATTGCTTTTGTACATTGGGTGGTAAGTCTGTCCAAATTTTTACTTCAAGAGTTAGGTCATCTTTGAGGAATACTGACAATAGCTCTCCGCCAAGCTTCCCTACCATCAGTTTATCCTCAACTTCCTTGACCTCTTTCTTTCTTCCCTTTGGCCTTATAGCTTCGACCGAGATTACATAGCACCTTCTAGCTGTTGCCTGGTTACCCCAGACTTCCCCGATACTATATTTGGTGGGAAACTTCATTTCTTGGTGATAGGTGAAGGGCACTGCCCTTATTTGGCTAATAATACCTAGGACGAAAATTGCATTATATGCTGACATCCCTTTTATCACCACGAAGTTCTCCAGAAACGTGACGACTTTAGGAGGGGTACCAAGAGTAACAGGTAGGCTTAGGACTCCCTTGAGGTAGGTCGCCTGGCCATTGAACCCGCAAAGAGGGGTTCGAATCAGGCGTAGTTTAGATGGGTTTTCACCCATTCTCAAGAAACACTCATACGCCAAAACATCAGGGGTGCTACTATTGTCAAGTAATATCCTATCTATATTACAATGGTTTATAGTAGCCGAGATTACAAGGGTGTCATCATGTGGGGTAGCTACCCCTTCCAGGTCTTGGTCAGAGAACACCAAGGCCTGCTGGTCGTTCGTTGGCCGGGCTTTAGGGGGCTCGGAAGCCCAATAGGCTCACTCGGCGTGACGCTTCCTTCCTCGGCTATTGTCCCCTCCTGGGGCGGATCCCCCTGAAATGACGTTCCACGGGGGCAATTGTCGATTTCTTCTTGGGGGACCCCACGATCCTCCTGCCACTCGGCCACGTACTGGGAGAGATGTCCTTATCGGATGAGACTCTCGATCTCATCCTTGAGGTGCTGGCAATCCCCAGTGTGGTGGTCGTGCTCGTTGTGGAGCTGGCACTGCTTGCGGTGGCTACGGCATCGAGGGTCAGCCTTCATTGGCTCGGGTCAACGGAGAAAACCTGAGTCCTTGATTTCTTGATAGATCTCGTAGATAGGAGTGGACAGAGGAGTGTACCGCTCGAACTTCTGGGGAGGTTCCCAGTAGTCCCTGCCTCGATTTCTCCTTTTCCCCTGGCCTGAGGCTTGCTCGGATGGTCATTTCTTGTCTCCCTCTTGTCCCGAGCTTGCTGGATCTCGACAAGCATTGAGGACTTCTTTGCACTCTGCATGACGCAGATCTAGTGTCACCAAATTGGCGATAGAGGAGGGAGGATGGAGTACCAATTCTCGTCAGAGGTTTTAATCTCGGGTGCCTCTAGTCAACTCGGTGATGGCTAAGGCGACATCTAGGCGGGGGATGCACAGGGCTTCTGACTTAAATCAGTTGATGTAAGCCTGCAAATTTTCCCCATGTGCCTGCTTTAGCGCCAACAGCCCTGCAATTGACCTTGGAGGGCCACTACCAGCAAAGCTTTCCTTGAACAGTCCCCCGAACTGTCTGAAGTTGTGAATGCTGCCGGGGGCGAGCACTCGGAACCAGGATCGAGCACCTTGGACCAAAGTGGTCACGAACGCTTGGCACTTGACAGCGTCAGATGCTCTGTGTAGGGTAATCAGAGCGTCAAAACTATCATAATGGTCAGCAAGGTCACCATGGCCGTCATAGGACTTGAAGGTCGGTAGGGAGACTCTCGGGGAGAGTTTGGCCCTCAAGATTTGGTCGGAGAATGGAGATTGCTCCTCGTCCTCTAGGGCAAAGTCCTTTTGTAGGGTGTGAACAGTGTGCTCTTGCTCGGTGAAACGTCGCTCGAAGTCACACAAGCGGAGGGACAACTCCAGCTACCGTGGAGCCGGGGGACTGATAGTATGCCCCCAGTAGTTGCCCCGCCGCTCCTCAGTGAGGACATCCGCTTCTAATTGCTGCTGAAGTAACCCAGATTTCTTTCCTCTCAGATTGGAGGAAGCTTCTTGCTCCGGGGGCGAGACTTGCGAGGGCCCACCTAGCCTATTACAGATGGGCCGCCTGTCTTGAAGGGTGAAGCAGCCTCCAGCCATTTGTCGAGAGGCTTCTACTCGGGGGGGACTCACCCGAGGTAGCCGTGAGCTCTCCTCCCCAGCCACTTGGGTCCTCATCAAGTCGACAAGGATATCCAATTTGGCGTTGAGGGTCTGGAGAGCATTGGGGTTCCCAGGGGTGGGTTGTCCCCTTGCGGTAGGCAGAGGTAAGGCATTGGCTTGATTGTTGGAGAGGGGGGCCGTGGAAGAGCAGGAGGGCATACGCTCCCCCTCTGCGGTCGCTGGTGCCTTTCCTTTGTCATCGACGTTTCTCCTACTAGAACTTCTTCACACCATGTTGGCTCTTTGCATGTTTCTCACAAACGGCGTCAGATGAAGAGGGGTGATCTCGTGCTGGATCCTGAGCCGCATGATCCTGGATTAGCCTTCGTCGTCACCATGATTGGAGGATCTACAAGGCAGGAAAGGGATCAGAGGAGCCCAGGGTTGGAATCCCGGGGAAAATGTTTAAGTCAGCAAGATGATAAAGCGTAGGTGGAAGGGGTGTAGGAGAAAAAGTGAGGGGCACAAGATCGCTCTCCACCAGTGGGTGTGGTATTGAGTACTCTGGATCACCTTACCATTCCGGAGGCTCTTCTTGAGTTTATATAGCTACCTATTCTCCTGGCCGGAGGTAGGGCAGCTAGAGGGACCAGGAGGCGTTATGTCCTGGAGGAGGGCTCTCCACCATTAAAGGACTTGAACTCTCCCTTATCCTATTGAGCTTCCCATCTCCGAGCGACAGCAAGACTTTTGCCAAGATAAATGCTCCATTGAGGTCGCTTAGGCTTTTCCCGAGCGATGAGGGCAACATCAGTCGATTATGCTTGGGCATCGCTTGGTCTCTTTTGAGTGACCGTTACTCGGTCTTTTGGGCCAGGAAGCCACCTAGGAAGGTCTGGTCCGAGCATTTTTGGGCTTCAAGATCAGTGGACCTATGTGTGGGGCTATCCTTGTAGGGTCGGGTTAGACCTGGTGTGGACGTGCAAAAATGCACGCCCATTTGTCCCCGTCAATCCAGCAACAACAACAACTTCAACTGAAGAGACCCTGCCTCTCTAAAGAGACGTGATTTGTAAATTAACGCCTGCGTACATTAACGCGAATTCTTATCTCTCATGTTTTACCAGTGTTTTGACCCATGCAGCGGGTTCTGGCACTACTGTCTCATGGCCGAAATGGAGTCCCTGTTTTTATGAGTTTTCACGATTACACCTCAATTCTTGGAGATTGAAAGACTCTTCGTTGGATATTCCTTCTGTCAGATTGAAATGTCATTCTCTAAGACCTCCATAAGTCTCTGCTAGCCTTGGAATCCCTCAAGGAAGCTGAACACGTTGTACCCTAAAACCCTGAAAATCGTGTCTTGTCATGCACTCTAAAGAAACATGACAACCTAGCCATCATAGAGCACTGTTTAGGTGTTCTGTGAGAGTTTTGTCACTAGCTGGAGCTAGCTTCTAGGACAGTTGATGCCACATAGGAATTAGCCTTCGTTACAGTTAACGCAACTTTCCTTCGTCACTATACTATTCATGGAATTTGCGGCCGCACCAATGGACGTGAATTCTAAAATTGATAGCTGTCTGAGTGGATGCCAATTATCCCAAATTTTTTGAATGTCCTGATTTTGTGAGAATTATCTTAAGGCCCTCTCTACGCAAAGTTTCATCCTTGAACTCCCTATTCTGTGAATGAACGTTAATATTCCTACAATGACTTATTTGTTTAGAACTCTATTAGCTATAAACTATAGTGGATGTCTAGATATTAACATGACTCAATGCCAAGTGTTAATGGGGCCCAGTCGGATCCTAGGAGGAGCACTCGAAAGAACTTGTGCCCATGGGAGCTATATTGACTAGGGTGTGGCATTGCACTGAAGTGCATGACTTTTTAGATTAATTTATGACATTTCACTCTCTCGTGAGATGAAAATACATGATATTACTTGACGTGCTTGACTCGACGTGGTAATTGCTAGAACTTATGTAGCCAATATCCCATGACATGACTTGATATTACATGTTTGATATCCTTGTTAATTTTGCTTGATTCATCTTGAAATCTTACATGTCAAATTCTATAATCATATCAACTTTGATCAAAATCTTTAATACACCAAGGTTCAATAAAGAAAATCACGCGTAAACCTCCATTTGCTTGACATTTTTGCAATTATGTTTTGATTGGATTTTAATTGATTTTGCATAATGTTTGGCTCGGATAACATGTCTAATAATTTTCACAATCATGAGGATGATCAACCTAGCACATCCTATGATCCTCGGATCTACAATTCTCACCATAATTCTTCCAGGGGACCACGTCCTCATTCCTATGGTTTTGCCCGACCCATGGGCAATGTCCAATCTCATGGTCCCTTGCCTCGGTCGCGAGCCACTACTCCTTCGGGGACGTCTCCTCCCGATGATGAGAAGGTCTCCCAGATCCTGCATGCTGTAGACCATCTCACCCCTCAACAAATTCAAGTCCTTAAGGCCGTTGTTGAGGGTGCATCTCACCCTTCTCACCCTCCTTCCACTCCTATCCGGGTGGCCCATCACCCGTCTCCTCCTCTTCTGATCCATCCTCCTCGGGTGGCCCATCACCCGCCTCTTCCTATTCCTCCTTATTCATGACCCCAAGGCTCATTCATTCCTTGCAACCCTGCCAGACCGGGTCCTTCTTTGGGCCAACCCATTAACCCCCCTCCACGGCCATCTTATGTGGCCCCTCCTTCAAGACCATGCCAACCCTCTACTCCTCAAGTTACACCCCTCCAATAAACTCTTCTTGACAAAGTCGCTTCGTTGGAGGAACAATTAAAGAGGGTTACGAGCCCACGACCTGCTCCTCCTACTCCAATCAATCCTCTTCACGCGATCCTGAATGACATTACAAAGATAGAGAAAGAATGGAAGGGCAGGATAGACGACCATGACATCGACAATTCAGGCAAGGAAGAGTCAGCGGATTTCAACGCTCAAGTGGACACCCTCCACCCATTCACCCCATTCATTCATATGGCCCTCCACCTCTGCTTACACATACACACTTACAAAATCGTCCACAATGCCATTACATTCCACCACCCACAAATGCACCTCCACTACAGCGTACACAAACATCACTAAAAGCCCTAATTGGGCCTAAGAATGGGTGGCGCCGAGATGCTAGTCAACCGGCCCAATACCATCTTGCACGCCGGGCGCTTCTCCATCCACTGGGGCGCACCGGGAACATGAAGATTGCGCGCCAATAAACTCCTTACAAGGGATGGGATATATATATACTATTCCTATTCCGTGAACAGAAGAGAGACAAAAAAAAAGAAGAGAGAACAGACATTAGAAGAAACCTCCCTACGAGAGCTGAGTGAACGGAGCATCCATTCCCCTCACGCCTGAGAGAAGAAATCAAGGTAGAGAAAGCTCGAAGGGGTAGAAGGCTGAAAGAGGTGGGCACCGGGGAGGGAGTGGAGTCAATGCTCCGCCCTCCCCCCATCTTTTCTTTCTATTTCTCATGTATCCATCTATGTAACCAAGGTTTCTGGCTTATGAAAAGTAGCGTTAGCTCTCTCTCGGTTCATTTGTGTTGCCCCCTTTCTACCGTTCTTGATTTTCCCCTGTGGATGATGCCAGCGTATAGGTTGATAAATGTAGCCTCACAGTCTCTCTCTCTCCCTTGTTGGTCTCTCTCTCTCCCTCTCAAGGGAGAAGGCCTAAGGAAGAAGAAGGGGGTTTTGAGCATTGGTGGTTCGTGCGCGGGGAAAGAATGGGTGGATGCCGTCACCGTGCGAGGATCCATGCAGATCAGCTCTAGAGGTAGTACATATGTGCGGCTCGACGTTTGTAAAAATCAGCATCGGGCGCTGCGGACAATGTCGTTCCGTGCAAGGTAAAGATCAACAACCCGCTATTTGGGGTTGGGAGTTTTATTGCATCGATTAGAGCACGGTTCTAGGATTCTAAAAGGGCCTGGGTTCGAGATTGAAAATTTTTATTATCTACTACGTTGCCCAAATTGGCCTGACCGAATCCTTACAGTGGTATTAGAGCTAGGTTGTGCTCTGATCGATGTAATTTCTCCACATAGAATCATGTTTAGGGGTAATTTTTAAGATTTTAATTATTAAAATTGGGTTGGGCTGCTCTGGATTCTGTCAGCCATGAGCTAAGAAATAACGTTATAAATGAAGTTGCATAATGAAACTGGCCTATGGTTCTCCAGATTATCAGCTCCCACCACTTTTGGAATCAACTCAATAAAAGTGTTATTGAACTGTTTATACAGGTGCCTCATATGAAAAAAGTGAAGACATGTTTTGATCACCTCATTGCCAATTATTTGCCAGGTAGATTGGTAGAACTCAGTGGGAAATCCATCAGGGCCTGGACTCATGTTTATAGGAGATTGGAAAACAACCTTCCTAACCTCCTCTGCAGTGAAGTCAGCATTTAGAACTCTCTTATCATCTTCGGAGAGGTGCAAGAGTGGCTTGATGTCATGAAGTTCATGCTCATGAGATTGATTCAGTAACTAGAAGTAGTATCTATGGTGTGCTCCTTCACCTGATTACTGTCATTGATAGTATTGCCATTCTGATCTTTATAGTGTCTGATTTGGTTAACTGTTCTTCTAGTCGCCATGGAGGCATAAAAGAATTTAGTATTTGAATCACCTAAAGTTAGCCAGTTCTGTCGTGATTAGACCTAATGAAGTTTTCCTCTAGCTGTAAAGCATCTAGGTATTCTTGCCTTGCCTTTTTCTCTTGGAAAATAAGTGTGTGCTCAAGTGGAGTAGCATGTAGCTTATTCTGAGCTTGTTGCAGGTTCCTCTTTGAGTCGGCCACCTTATTCTGAACATTTCCAAAGGTGTTTCTATTCCAATCCTTAAGAGCCAGCTTGCAGGCCTTAAGCTTTATGCAGAGGACAACGGGAGGAGACCCTTCTACCAATTTTTCCCAGGCAGCTTTAATAACATCAAGAAATGCAGGATGGGAGACCCACATGTTATAGAATCTGAATGTGAGCTTGTCATTGGGTATAGTTTTATCAATATTAACAAGCATGAGTGAATGATCAGAAAAATATTCGTTTTCATACTCAAGCCAACTATCTGGGTATGAGACAGTCCAAAGTGTGTTAATGAGGCATCTATCCAATCTAGCCATGATTTTACAGTGAATATCTCCACAACCCTGCTCTGATACCAGCTGTGGCGACCTAGGATCCGAGTACTGGAATGGAACCGACACGACTCGAATCTTGGCCCGCCTCCCATGAGCCTAAAGACTCGAAAGGGAAAAAAGATGGTGTGGGGGTACGTAAGAAGCTAAAATAACTGCAGAGATATCGTAATAATCATTTAAATAATAATGTAGAAATTAAATAAATAACTAAACTACTATAATATCCAGTATATCTCATGTCTAAATACAAGTACAGTTAACTGAAAGAAAGGTACAAGTATACGGGGCATACCCCGGCTCTGGTAACTAACTTCGGCTACTAGAACCAAGTTGAAAACTTGCCGCGTCCTACGACGACCTTGTCTCACCTGAAAATCACAAGGGTGAGCCTCATTTCATAGGCTCAGTAGGGATCCCGTGGACCCCCACCTCGCACGAAAGGAACAAGGCAGAAAATGCAAGCAATATGAGAGTATCGCTATCTAGCAGGAGTACGGTAGAACCAACAAGTTGTAATAAATAAATGGAAGAACAGTCTAAACTAACCATACCGCATATCCGAACCTCGGTCTGTCAAAACTTGAGTCCGTACCTACCAGTTGACAGCAGCACCACCCACTAGAAGAACGACCGGATGAATCCCCTGGCGTCTTACACCATGTCACAAGTGTCTAGCTACAATGCCCCAGGCAGAGACAAGGACACACTCAGTAACTAGTACCACAAACAAGGACTAGTTGGGGTCGCACTCGTCAGCGCCGTCTGATGCCCCCAACCTCGTGTGCACACTTAGACCATACGCCCTAGGCCTGTCCTCTAGCTGGTTATTCTCCCGACCTGGACTCGGCTACATGTGGGGGCCCTACGATAACCAACCTAACAACCGTCTCTCTCGAGTAAGCCGCACCACCACTCCCAGGTGGGCCAGCACACACGTGTTGTGGAAGCTACGACTAGTGGACGTATCACTGAAGGTAAGAACTGACCTACAGAAATCACAGAATGAAGTAAAATGGGACTGCAACCAACGAATGGACTGCTCCGATGCCCCAGCCCGATCCTCGAGGACTTTCATCCTCTCCTCTAGACGCATACCGACGCTATCTGGACGGGCATCCAGGCAACCAGCAAGTGCACAACAAGCGACCAAAATGTAGACCAGAGCAGAGGCTATGATTAAAACATGGCATACACATCAGTTTTATACACTCGGGTGAAGGGTAGATGTAGTTACAGAACAAAAGCTGCACTCAAACATAAATACATACTAGAAGAGTATAGGGAATACAAGTTTTCTCACCGGCTATAAAGTTAACTACAATATGTATCTCCACATTGCAGGACGGTCTCTGGATATAACAAGTGCCCGTGAACCCAGATGGTCAAAAGAAGGGTGGTACAGGTCACTAGGGCCAATGACTTCTCGAACACCCGTAGCGCACTCATGATCAACCGTGAAAGACGGCATTCCATCATTTCTGATAGCATCGAAGACGAACAATCCCATTCCACAGATGCCCATCACAAGGCTGTTGTTGCCCCATACTTGGGTTAGTGAGGAATGGTGAATGTGAGCGTGGCTGTCGGGCAGTGAGTAAGAAGCGGCAAGCCTTCCTTTACGCAGTGAGAACTGCTGTAGCATAGAGCTTGGGGATCCCTTCGTTCCCAACTTTGTTTCAGTGCAGCCAAGGTATATGGAATCTCCTCTAGAAAAGACAGAATGACCATTGCATCCAGGTTTTGATATTTTAAGCCCCACGCCAGAGGGAAGCCGCAAGTCGATCACGTTTAAGTTATCCTGTGTGCAGAACACACCATCGTTTCCCTCTATCTCAGATGAACTGATCCTGCAGGTCAAACACATGTAATTTCATCATGTTATTTGAATTGAACTAATAAGACAAAGTAAATGCAGCAGCCACTCGCTTCAAAGGCATTATATTTTCTCTTCAACGACTCAGATTAGATGACCGAGGTAGATGCTCATTATCATATTAGACATCGAACATCCCCATTGAGCTTGGCCGGAGAAAAAGCAACCTTGCTGATATTTCGCTTAGAGATTTAACCTAGCATGCATCATGTAGGACTTTGAGACTCCATTAGAGAAATCTCTTGGTTAAATCAGTGATAAAGTTCACTCGTCTCAAATTAAGGTAACATGAAATATTCCATTCCAAATCGAATACCTTGTTCTCTTTGAAGCCGATTGGGTTGGTTCCTTGGAAGCATCTTTATCAGGATTCCTACGTTATTTTCACTTTACCTTTTGAAAATCCACCTTGGTTGTAGCACGTCCACTGGCTGGTAAATGCCCTCCAATGATGTCTCCTTTTCGTGCCCATGTGCACATGCCTTTTGATAGTTTAGTTTTCGTCCTGATATTTGTCACTTTCTCGAAATCCATCTGAGTTGCTTCATCAAGACTAAAAGAAAGATTTTCAATGCTTAGTGTTAAAGGTGTGTCACATCACACCTTGGCATCTACTTTTCAGTCTGCTCCACCTTCATTCCACTCCGTTTCACTTCCATTTCACTTCATCTCACTTCGTCTCACTCCCCTGTAAAGCAGGCGCCACGGCGGGGCAACTGTAGACACGTCAAATTTAACACTATGTTTAGTGAATTTCATGTTAGAATATGATGCCCCAGTTGAACTTCACTATTGGTTTAATAAATAGGTTTTTCTATTTCTTTCTGGTTTTTTAGAAACCTCGACTGACAGACGGTCGCCTCTTAATACACACCCTTATTTTGGTCACTTCCTAGTAAGAAGCATATGGACCTTATGCGCCTTTAAAAAGTCATACGAATCCTAATAGAAAATAATTTATGAAATTCATGCCCTTTATTGGGGCACTAATTTTGACACGTGCCTATCCTTTTGTCGTGTATAACGATTTTAATTATGGTAAGTCTACTCTTTCAAACCTAAGAGGCGGCTGACATAGGGGTGCTATTTGAGAATGGCGGCCATGCCCTGGGCACGTTTTCAGTTTCGTGTCCAAATCAATTTAAACCTTCCCAGACTGAGTATTGCTATTATTTAACCCCATGTTCGATTATGAAAGGGAGATTCTGACCCTTCACTGCTTTGATATAAAACATTAACTAGTGGTGACACAAGAAAACATGAGCGGTAAACCTGAAGTGACGAGAATAGCTAAAACTTATTATTTTTTATGGCAGTAATCGTTTTCCGAAGTCCCATTCTATCACTTTGCAGTCAACTAGGACTCTAGAATGAGTCCTTGGAGAAGTGTACATTCCTGGCCATCCACCAGGATGGACAGAAGCCAGTAGTACACAGGGACAATTCAAGACACATTACGATGTTAGATACAAAATGAATTTACAAGTTAATAATCAAAAGAGGAAAAATGAAAAGAATTTTGATATATCTTGGCTTGATGAATCTGGCAAACTGCAATCATGAAGAATGTCATATAGAAGATACAAAAAAATGAAAGGACACAAAAACATAATTATGTTGACTTTAAAGAAAAAAAACATGTTATTGCAGACAAATAGTAGTCTAATTTCATGGTAGAATTTAAACAAAGAGTTCATGTATTCCATAAGACATAAGCCTTCCTTGATGCTTAGTCCAAATCCGATGCCCATTTCTAATTGGATACATAAATGTAATTCAAACATTTTGAGTTGAATTATTAATGGCAAAGGCTAGACAGTGACTATCAAAACTAACCTGCATCCGAAGAAACCTCTATTAGAAGATAGTCCTGATGGATGAGCAGCTCTTAGGATGTGGTGATTAGACTCATCAATCAGTCTGCAAATAATGAAAGAAGTAACAGTAAAGCACATAGCATTTGAATGGGAGGAATTAAACTTATAAGTTCTAGCAGGGCAGCATGATAAGTTTTGCTGATTTATCATTTGAAAGGCCATCTTTTTCTGTGTAGTGCCAGCAGGATAGAGAAGGCATAAGAAAAGAATGCACCAGCTAGTGATGAGTTCTGTGCATTCAGACAAACCAAAAAGACCAGAGAAACCAATTTAAATTTGATCTTTGATGTACTCCACTTCACTGGGAAATTTAGCTTCTAGGGTAAGTTAGATACCAACTAGCGATTTTTTTAAAATGAAAATCTATACTTTTCCGATTATGATGAGACGGCCCTTGACTATATCAAGAGGTGGAGGAACCTCAGAATGAGATGCAAGTGGCCCCCGCATCAGGAGGATGCTGTGCAGATATGCAAACAAAACCTCAGGAGAGAGGTCCTGGAAAAGATGATAGGGATGGAGATCCGGTCTTTCGACCGACTAAACAACTTTGTGGCCGAGGTGGAAGCCTTCCTGGCCAGACCTGCCCCTACATCAGCTGTCGCCACGACACAGAAAGGCAAAGCAATAGAACGGCGCCAGGCGCCTAAAGAGGCCAACGCCCTTGATGTCAAGGCGTTTAAAGAATAGAAGGATAAAGGAAAGAAGGCGGTCGCCCCACAGCCTGCTAAAGCAGCAGATGGCAAGGAGGGTCCCTCACTGCGGGACAAAATGAAGAAGGCCTACTCCTTTCCAAAGGAGAAGGCTAGAATCCTGTTCGACTGGGTAACCCATTATGACATGGTCAGCCTGCCTGAGCCAAGGAGACTGGAAGACCTGAAAAGAAAAGACAGTATAAGATTCTACCCCTATCACCAGATGCTGAGGCACCCAATTGAAGACTGCTATGTCTTCAAAGATATTATTGAAGGCATGGTGAAGAAGGACGAGATCGACTTGGGGGAGTACAAGGTCGACCCTCCACAGCCTTATGCAGCTCCTTTGAGGAAGGCTGGAGTTAACATGGTCTCTGCATACTAGGCATTGCCTAAAGAGATCTCTGAAGCTGGCACACGACACACTTATGAAGCTTGTTTCTTGGTGCCCGTGAAAGAACAACAGGGATGCCAGCAAGTCCTTGCAAAAAGCAAGATGAAGAGGGCACCTCGCACGAAAGTTGGGGCACATGTGTGTGGCATCACACCACGACCCACTTCACCAGTGGCAGCACCTGTGTGGACCAATCCACCTGCAGTCATCAGAATACCCACACAAAATCGAAGGAGGCAAACTCCACTGCCAACAATAAAGGAAGTCAGCCTCGGAGCCCAGAAATTGTAAAACTACATAGATGGGCTAGATGAATATGTACAGCATGAACTGAAGCCTTTGTTGATGCGAGACCACGTCCCATGGCAAGAACTGGAGCAGCTTTCACTCGAGCAGAAGGATGAAGCTGATGCAGCATCTAACAAGGATAGCAGCCTGTTCTGGGGGTAGGCGCTAGCTGAAGGAAAGAAGAAAAAGAAACAAAGTAAGAAAGGAAAGGCCACAAGGTCAACAAAGAGCAGGTTGTGTCCTCCAATACTCTCTCAGCTCTCTTCAACCTGCCTGGTGAGGAGGATGTGGAAGAAATCTGCTTCATACCTCCTGCCAAGGGGAGCAAGGCTGAAGTTGCAACTGCTACGCATGCAACCCGGTCGGGCTGGAAATCGGGGCACTAGTCGCCTCCCAACCATAATATCATATTCAGGGGAGAGCAACCCTACAAGACACCTCCCCCGGAGGTCAAGGGAGTTCAAATCCCTCCTCCGTCAGGCCTTTATAGCAAGAATGGGGGTAGTACTACAACCCCTTCCTTCTCAGAATTTATGAAGATATCCAAGGGCAAGCAGCCATGTCAGGATGCCGACCCTGCAACCGGGAACACTCACCCACATCCCCCACAGTCTTCCAAAGCTCCGGATGCAAATGAAGCTTGCCCAGTAGCAGCCAATGAAGGGCAGCAAGAACCTGACGCCAAACAGAAAAGTGTAGAATCTGAGCCAGATGGGGCGGGTCCATCAAGGATCGCAGTCCAAGATTCTTCCAAGCCTAGATAGGCAAATGAGATGAAGTTGTCAAATGTCTGAGCTGGAAGCAGAATAATGAAGCTACTCAAGAAGCTCCCTACAAGATTTATAATCTGGGAGATCCTTTCCTTAAGCGAAGAGACCCGACAGGTGATCGTCACTACTTTGCAGACGCCTGCTCGATATGAGACCTGCTTGGCTGAAGCACTACCAGAGGCTAGCATGACCTTCACTCAGGAGGACATGCTACTCCCCACCATCAGCCACAATAGACTGCTATATATGAAGGGACACCTGAATTGGCGAAAGTTGAATAGGATTCTGATCGATCCCGGTGCAGCAGTCAACATTTTACCGCACAGAATATATGAGAATATGTGTATCGCCGGCTTCAACCAAAAGTGTGAAGTATCACTGGGAGTAGCAGAATTTACACTCACTCTGGTAGATTTTACTACGAGGGTGGAGTTCCATGTCATCGACTCCTGCACCTCGTACAAAGCACTGCTCGACCGTCCTTGGCTACATGAAAACATGGTAGTGCCCTCCACGCTCCACCAGTGCATCAAATATAGCCTCGAAGGGAAAGATGAGAGGATATTTGTTGACCTCCATCCATTCGAAGTGTCCGAGTGTCACTTGACAGACGCTCATCTATATGGAGAACGGTCTCAAAGGACCTCTGAAGCCAAGACCCCTACGGAGGCGTCGAAAAGCACATCCGGTGGCAACTGGTTCCCACCACCGCCGCGCGGATATATCAAGCCCAAGGCGGTCTCTCATATTACCGTCACCGGAGATGTGGGCAGGATAGCACCTCCCGCGATATACCCCGAAGTCAATGAAGTCAAGGTCGATCAGCAACATGACCACATAGGGGTTCTGGAAGGCCTAAGCCGATTCCTGGCCTTGATAATGTCACTATTGAGCCTTTCAAAGTTTGGGAGGTGGCGCAGATAGTTGGCCCTAGCAGCTTGTTCTATACGGCTGACGAGCACCCTACCCGGGAAGACACAGATTGTCATCTGCCTGAAGATGTAGAGAACCTGTCAGTTCCCATCCAAGGTCTGGTGTTCACGACAAATCGGATGGCTAGGATGTTCCAGAAGCAACACATCCCTGATCAGTCACGCAAGGACAAAGAAGCATTCCAGAAGATGTGGTATCCCACAAGTTTGGACAAAGAACTGACACGTGTCTCTCAGCACCCAGGGTTGGGCTTCACCCTTGAAGAATATTATTACAGTGGGCGCTATGAGGCGGACACCATCTCCACTTTCTATCCTACCGAAGACAACCCGCTGGGGGCAACCTTTGATGAATACCCAGCAGAAGCTGAATATACTAAACCGGCTTGATCAAGAGACTAAGAAGCAGAGGCCATGACCCCTTGTCGATGCTAGGAACAGGTCTATCCTGAAGAACAGCAAAGTTGAGGATGCTGAAGAAACAAGGGGGATCCATGGGCTTCACTCAGAATCGCATTCCTCAACAAATCATCAACTGGAACATAAAGTCTGCCTCGGAAGCTGACAACCAACTCATTATCAAATTCAATGTCATCCATCATTATAATGCGGGACAGATCAGAATCAGCTTGCTGGGCTTCTTTAATCTGCTGATAGAGAGCTGAAGTCATAACCAAACTGGCACACATAGCTATCATCGGATCGATAGGAATGTCCACGCTGACTGCCTCACTCGGAAACTGTTGTCACAACATCCATTCACGAAGCAGCAAATGACTGACCTGAACTTTCATGCTCAGAGTATCGGCCACAACATTCATTTTACCTGGCTGATAGGAGAGTGTGAAGTCATAATCTTTCATATATTCCATCCAGCGACACTACCTGAGATTCAGATCCTTTTAAGAGAACACGTACTGTAAACTCTGATGATCAGTAAAGATTTCAAACTTTTCACCATACAGGTAGTGTCTCTAGATTTTCAAAGTAAAGATCACTACTGCAAGCTCCAAATCATGAGTCGGATAATTCTCTTCATGCTATTTTAATTGTCGGGATGCATATGCGATAACTTTACCATGTTGCATCAGCACTGCACTCAGACCTACTCGAGAAGCATCCGTGCAGACCATGAATCCACCCAAGCCAGAAGGTAATACCAGCGCTGGAGAAGAAGTGAGAAGCCTTTTTAACTCAATAAAACTCTGCTCACACTGATCTTACCAGATAAAAGGTACATCTTTACAAGTAAGTCTAGTCATCGGTGTAGTAATCCGAGTAAAACCTTGAATGAATCTCCAATAATAACCAGCAAGACCCAGAAAACTCCTGATCTTTGTCACAATCCTCAATCTCTGCCATTGAAGGACAGCTTCAATCTTGGCTGGATCCACTGTAACTCTGTCACCAGAAATCACATGGCCTAGAAAATGAATTTTTTGAAGCTAGAACTCACACTTACTAAATTTATCATAGAGTTTGTGATCTCACAGAGTCTGTAGAACAATCCTCAAATGCTGCCCACAGGGGCCGCAATCGGGTAGCTGGCTACAAAAGCCGAAATTGGGGAGTAGGCTAGGAGAGCCCAAATTGGGTGAGCGGGTTATGAAAGCCGAAGTCAGGAGATTAGCGAGCCGTAAGGGCGGGAAGTAGGTCACGAGGGCCGAGACTGGGCTGTACGAGCCAGAGCTGGGAAGGCAGGCTGTGATAGCTGAAATCGAGAAGCAGGCTACAAAGGCTAGAATTTGAGAAGTAGGCTACAAGAGTCGAAGGGAAGCAGGCTACAAGAGCCAAAATTGAGAAGTTGGCCATAAAGGCCAAAGGGAAGCATGCTGGAAGAGTCAAAATTGGGGAAAGCATGCTACGAGAGCCAAAAATCGGGGAAGCAGGCTACGGGAGCCAACATCAGGAAGCATGCCACGAGGGCCAAAGGGAAGTGGGCTACAAGAGCTGGAGTTAAGAAGCAGACTGCAAGAGCCGAAGTTAGGAGTCAGGCTATATAAGCCCAAGCCGGGAAGCGGGCTACAAAGAGCCGAAGCGGGGGAAGCAGGCTACAAGAGCCATAATTAGGAAGCAGGCCACGAGAGCCAAAGGTTGGGAAGTAGGCAACCAAGGCCAGAGGTTGAGAAGTGGGCCCTGAAGGTCAAAATTAGGATAGCGGGCAGTGAAAGCCAAAATTAGGAAGCAGGCAACAAAAGTCAAAGTTGAGAAGCGGACTACAAAGAGTCGAAGTTGGAAAGCAGGCTATGAAGGTCGAAATTGGGACACAGGCTACAAGAGCCAATATTAGGAAGCAGGCTGCAAGAAGCAGAATTGAGGAAAGTAGGCTGCGTGAGCCAAAGACTGGGGGAGCAGGCTATGAGAGCCCAAATCGAGGAAGCGGACTAGGAGAGCCGGAATCAGGAAGCTGGCTGCGGAAGCCAAAATCGGGAGGTAGGCTACAAGAGCCGAAGAGAAGCAAGCTGCAAGAGGCAGAATTAAGGAAAGTGGGCTGCGAAAGCCACAATTGAGAAGCGGGCCACGAGGGCCAAAGGGAAGTAGGCCGTGAGGGCCAACGGTACTGGTCTGCCCGGTAGTATCCGGTGCCCATCCCATTCTCCCAGGGTGGCTTCCACCACCCTCCTCACAATTCGGACCGTTTCTGACGCCCCTCGAGCCACTTCTCGCCTAGCCACCACTCGGTACCCTTGAGGAGTTCACTCTTCATGTGTGTGATCGTCTTTCCGTCTAGGCGTACGTGCTCATGACTTTGCTGGCTTTAGGTCTAAGTTTCCTGTCCGGGCTCGTCTTGCGTCAGATTTGGTATCAGAGCAAGTTCTTCGACTTGCCCTTGCTCGTTGAGTCCTAGGCATCAGCCCGCCCTGTGTTGTCAACCTTTGTCACTTGTGATCCTTGATGTCCACCCGAAGTGGTGCTCCCTACTAGTCCTCAGGCCAGTCAGGAATGGCCGGTCAAGGCCAGACTTCCCATACCCCGGTGAGTCCCTCTTGGGACAACTTCCATGCCTCGATCAAGGCCAACCACCCTCCTCCCAGTGAGTCTCATGTGGGACAGTCTTCATGATCCAACCCTCCCACCAGTGGAGGAGAGTCGTCCCTACTCGATACTATCCTTGATCAATTTTGGCAACTAGGGGGACGAATGGATGCCATCGCCACCAGGCTAGACCAACATGACACTCGTTTGACCCATATCGAGAGAATTCAGCCTGAGGTGTACCCCCAACCAAACCTATACCCTGAAGAATAAGACGAGGAGGATTACCCTCGCCAAGTTCCTAGGGAGCGACCACCCGTGGAAGGCCTAGAACGACGACCACGAGGTCCCTTGGAGGACCTACTCCACTTGCTGATTAAGCTAGACACTCCCACCTTTGAGGGGTCCCATAAGCCCCAGGACTATCTTGACTGGGAGACATCTTTAGATCAGTATTTTGATTGGTACCCGATGCCTGAGGAGAAGAAAGTGCATTATGCCAAGTACAAGTTTCAAGGCCTTGCCAAGACGTACTGGCTTAACATTGTGAGTCTTAGGAACTTACGGAGAGAGAACCCTATAGCAACATGGAATCAAATGAAGGTTTCTCTCCAGTCCAGTCCAAATTAGTGGCAAAAGCTCTCAATCTATTCATCTTTTAGGTGGACTGAACAATGTGCAAAACATGAAAACATTCAGTTAACAGCTATGCCATACAAGTCCATAGATCTGTCTCTGGTAGAAGATACAATCTACCAGCTAGTAGAGTTCAGATGGTATGAAGAAGTTTGTTGATTTTTTGCAGTCAAATATTAGAACCTTAATAGGTTTAATTCCATCATAACAAGGCTTATTAAGGTTATATACTATCCTTGGATATGTTGTGAAAAGGCTAGAGTTAAATGGTGTAGACCACTTAGTCAGGTCTACTGAAAATGCCAAAAGATAGGCGACCCTATACAGTAGTGTGTCAACTCAACTGATTTCATTCAAGTGGGACTTTGAGTAGTATGTTTTAACTCAATACATAATTGAGTCAATGTACCCATGGCCTCCAGCCAATGTAGGTGTAGATTTAGTCAAATGAAGACCAAAAGCAAGGTGTTCGACGAAATGACAACTGCCAGCTATAGTAGTCCTATGATTGTAGAAGACAACAGTTTGAGCCTAGAACATGTCCCATGCAGTCTTGATCAAGCCAAAGTTGTGCAAGTCATTAAGGTCTATGCGTGTATGCTTTCAAGCCCAGCAACCTTCAGTTAGCTACAGTAGTAGCTAAGTCAGTAGATGAGATCAGTCAGCCATACAACCATGCAGTTTAGAAAACTCAACAAGTTGAGTAGGTCAACGCGATGGAGTTGTATGTCGACACATTAATGACCAGCAGCACTTGCAAGCTCTAGTCTGTAGCATTGTGCAGAGTACAATAGTTCAACAAGCTAAGGCCATGAAGAAGCAAGTCAAGTCCTCTGACCTGTAATGAAGGCAAAGTCAAGAAGTCTTCCACTATGTCTTTAAGCTATGATGAGTAAAATAATGTGGACAGAAATCAAATTCACAAGAGAAAGATATAAGTAGATTATAGGAGTGTCCTGCAGGTGTTTGTGGAAATGCCTGTGAGCAGGCGGGCTAGGATTGGTAGAATTCCGAGAGTAAATTTGAAGTGTACCTTCCATGAGCCCACCATCCCTGGGCGCTTCTTCTTCTTCTTCTAGAACTGCATTAAGACGAGCTTGCCTCCTGCGTCCTCCTCCAGCTGCCTGTTCTTTCATAAGGGGATAATTTGGCATGCGATGCTCCCTACTACCACAGCGTAAACAAGCACCGAGGCGCTTCCAGCATTCTTTTGCTAAATGACCAAATTTTTCGTAGAACATGCAGGCCACCATGACCTGCTTCTCCTCTTCCTTAACTTTTTTGTTCTTCTGGGAACTTCCATCATTCTTGCTCCTAGACCGTTTCCTGTTATCACGGCTCTTATAAGGTTCCGTGATACTAAACTTCCCCTTCCTGAATCACCGATCAGATCACCGGCTAGATTCTTATCCTTTTTCTTTCATTTTCTCGACCTTATCTAAGGTCCTTTCACACAAATAGGCCTATTGGACTATCTCTTCATATGTACGGATGTTCTGGGTCCCCAGTTGCTGGATGTAATCAGGCCGTAACCCGTCCATGAATCGATTTGCTTTCAATAAATCGGTGCTTATAAGGTGTGGTGCATATTGTGCTAACCTGGAGAATTGTAACTCGTATTCTGCCACCGACATCATCCCTTGACGAAGGGATGCCAACTCCATAGCTTTCCTCTCTTTGACGTGCTCCGAGAAATACTTGGGACAGAATAATGTAAGGAAACCTTCCCATGTGTGTGGTGCATCGACTGGAGGTGTCGGGACTGACTTCCACCATGTGCGAGCATCCTTATTTAATTGGAAAGTAGCCAAACGCACCTTCTCCTGATCGATGCATTGAATAACGTCAAAAATTTAGCTCATCTCATCGATCTAGTTCTCTGCTTCATCTGGATTAGATGACCCAAAGAAACGTGGAGGGTTGAGACTTCGAAAGTTTTGATGTAAATTGCCCGCTCTGGCTCTAGCGCCTGCCTGGGCCATAGTTTGTAGTGCCTGGGTAAGGCCAGCCACTGTTTGCTGCATGCCGTCCCAATCTACGCGATGCCGCACACTACATCGACGAAGTTTCTCCCTGTTTAAATGTTTACATGCACTACACCTCTCGCAGGAGGGTTGGACAAGGGGTGGGGATTGTGGATTACATCAAAACTATCTCCACACAAGGAGGGGCACTAAGCCGTCCAGGTGGGGCGGGGAAGAGGACTACTAAGAGTGCCGAAGGGCTATTTGACCTGTTCAGCCCGCTTCTAGAACTACCAGACAGATAGTCATTGTTGATGCCGCCACGGGCTATACTGGACTCGGAAGCTGCCAAAACCAGTGCCAATCCTTCGCTGACTGACCCAGGAAAACTCCTGAATTTTCGTGGGATCTTCCGGTGTCGTCTCTGGTCGGGGCTGGCTCTGGAACCTGGTCGCTCTGTTTAGACTTGGACTACTCTCAGGACACAATAGCAGGTAGACGATGCCGTAACGAACACTCCCGCAGTCGAAACGGTGCAGGACCAAGACGGATGCGACCGTGGATGAATCCTCTTCGATATCCAACCAGGAAGGCCACTAAGGGAGGTCGGAGTAGGGAGATAGAGGACGTAGAGTGGAGAGGTGTCTGTGCTGATTCTGAATGGACTGACCTGTGCACCTAGGGGAGAATAATTGGAATGGAGAGCTCCGAGCTCCAAACGATGCTCCACTGGCTGTGTTGGATAGAGGACTGGTAGTAGTTCGTCACAGCCAAGTGGCGCACCAAGGGGAGCTGGGGTGAGGATGCAGGAGCTTCTGCAAGAAGCCTCAGGTTGGCAGTTAAGAGGGAGATGCGCAATCTGGGGAGATCGACTCCTTCGGACGGCCACAAACTCTGAATGGGACGAAACCACCACCGTTGCGAAGGTGACTCAGAGATGCTTCCATCGGTACCTACTTTAGCATCAAGGGGCTTTGGAATGAATCTGATACAGACTCTGCAATCAGCACCTTCTCTGCTGCCAGCGAGCTAAGAACTGCAGGTTGAAGAGGGGAGGTGGGGAATGAGGTAAATGGGGGGGGAAGGGGGAGGATGAGTGTAGGGGAGACCCCTGGGACCCTCTGGCCTTGCTGGCCCTCTACCAGCAAGGGACCAGCCCTCACATCCTCCACTCAGCATCGCCGAGTCACCCACGGGTTTGGGGTGAGTGCCGGGTGAGTTGGCTGCCGATTTCGACCCGTTCACGGTGCGAATTGTGCTTGCAAGATAGGTCCAAGGTTGTGTCACATCACCGACCTTAGACTCTAGCAAGCTCGCTGTTCATCCCTAAGCGAGGGAAGCATCGGGCGTGCGTGGTTGAGAAACTGGCAAGAGGTAGGGTGGTCAACTCTCATCTACGTTCTAGGATCGGGTCACGGGACGATTCTGCTCTCTCTCGCTGCGGTGATTTGAAATAATATGCGAGCTAAGTAAACCTATCACTCATACAGTGGCATATAAGAGTATATACGAGTAAAGCAAAGCCTACGAGGAGGGTGGCAAGTTTACCTCCATGCTCCGGGCGTGGGGAAGACGACCCCGGCCAAGTACGGTAACTCCCGGTAAACAATTACTTAGAATGGTTACACAACTTAAGTTACTGCCCACTCCATGCAGGGAGGTAAAGAGCTACAAGTGGGCCTTGGAGGACCGATCTTGGGTTGACGGGCTGCAAGTCGGAAGGGTTATTGGGCCGAAAATGGGCTGCTAGTCCGGCTTGGTACTGTTCCGACTCGGCACTATTTAGACTCAGCTTAGCAACTCAGCTCAGCCCGCAGGACAACAAGTGAGCTCTGCTTTTGGGACGGCGGCTTCCGATCATCTTCTGACCATGGTGGTTGGCTGGGACGCTGTTGAGGTGTTGCCGATCGAACTCTGGGAGTGGCGGTCGTCGAATGTGAGCCGGCGTATTTTTTGAGGAATTAATTCCCAGACTACTCCGGTTGGCTTGACTCGAATCAGATCTACGCGCCTCCACGACAGGAATTTCTGTGATCAGATCTGTCGGTGGATCGAGGTGAGACTGGTACCATTGGAAAGCTACCGCGAAGGGATACAACATATAATTTTTTTAGATCCATCCAATGAGCGGATTGAAATTAAAATGACTTACGCCTCACACAGGAGGGGGATCTTGGGGTGGGGGTTAAATGAATTACAACCAAAACTACCTCCGCGCAGGGAGGGTCCTTCTGCCGGCCAAGCGGGGAGGGGAAAGACGAAGATAGAGCTTCACAAGATGACAGGGTCGATTCTGTCCCTTCTCTGGAATAGGGTACAGACTGTCGATGCAGGAATTCTTTCGGATGATCCCGAACTCTTTTGCCAACAAGACTAGTGCCAAAATTTCGTGGATTGGTCCAGGTGGATGCAGGAATTTTGGCAGGAGTTGGGAAAGTCATCGCCGGTTGCAGTGAAGCTAGAATCAGGGACTCTGTTCTCTGGCTCGGGCCTTCTCAGCACTGCAACGTCTGGAAGATGACACCACCACGAATAGTCCCGAACTCCGAATTGTGTACGGTCAGTGGCGTTGGAACCGTCTACGAGCTGCCTTCGAGGAGAGACCCACGGGGGTGCCAGCTGATATCAGAGCAGACCGCAGCAATTCAAACACTAATAGGGTGTCAGTTCTATCCTAGGGTGGACAGAACTGCACACTCTAGGGAGAAAAAGGAGAAGAAATCGCTCCGGTGACCGAACGGAGCTCCGCTTCTTGGAGAAGGGGAAGAACTCGTAGAATAAGGTCTCAGTCGAACGCCGCCTCCAGATCTTCAAAGGAGCCGATGTGGCAACTACTGCACTCTGCCTCTGGAAGCTGGGCAGGAACCGTCTGCGCAGTTGGAGGAGATCGCCTATCCCAGACAGCCACGAGGTCGGAACAAGACGAGACGACTGCCATTGCGAAGATGACTCGTAGACGCTTCCAGGGGTGGCTCTTGCGTCTTCTAGAACATCTGGATGGCATCGCAGCTTCCTTTGCAGTCTTCAGGTTCTCTGATACCTCTGAACTGAAAACTGTAGGTTGAAGATGATGGGGGAAAAATGGGGTTTATGGGAGGGGAAGTGTGGTGGATGGGTATGGGGGTGACCCCTAGCTGTTAGGGGGTCTTGGAGGGGGCAAACTAAGGTGAGAGAGGGGGAGAAATAAGGAACTACAGGGGTGCCCCTGGTCTTGAAATGGAGACGACTGCCTGGGCGGCGCTTGCTACTGCTACTTGCTGCAGAGACGTAGAATAACTTTCTGAGTGGCAGCCCAATCGATCCTCTTCTGATCTTCCAAGCTGTAAACATACTCCTGGAACTCGGGACAATCTTCAACCAAATGCCCCTGCTGACGATGAAAATCACAAAACTGAACCAAATTCTCGACCGCGGGTCAACAAGGCACAACTGGAGGGAGCGGCAATGTGTGAGTGGCCATCAAAGCCCTGAAGATATCTGTGAAAGACTCCGACAATGGAGTACAAGGAGCCCACTTCGGGCAAGGCAGATGTCGAGGGGTAGGTTGTGGAGAGGGTTGTGGTGATGGAAGTGGGGGTTGTGTAGGCAATGGAGCGTGGCTAGTGGAAGGACTAGGCGCGGGCACATGAGGAGCAGAATGGGGAGGTATGTAGTAGATGGCATCCACTTGCTCGGAGTGTGGTGTTCCCTTGACTACAGGTGGAGACACATGTAGGTATGTGGACGCGAAAGGCTGACTCGTGGAGGGTTGACCCGTGGAGGTATGTAGATTTGTGGAGGGTAGACTCATGGAAGGATATGTGGCAGAAGGCTGACTCATGGAGGGTTGGTAAATGGAGGAAGGCTGACTCATGGATGGTGCATAAGGGGTATAAGTGGATGATGAAGTGTAAGTGGACGTGGGATATGAAGGAGACTAGGAGTGAAGGGAACCTTGGATTTGTTGGCGAATGAAGCGGGCTCTGCTATAAAGTTGTTGCCAGGAGACAATGTCACTCAGGGCTAAGATGAAACGGTACTCAAACATCACATCGTAGATAAGCATCCTGATTTGCTCTCCCTCCGGAATGTGCCCTGTAACGTGCGTGGCAAGGTAACGCCAGCGGTCAGCAAAGGTGTAGATGTCACGCCCCGAGCGCAGAAGATAACTCGGAAGTGGCGTGACGATGTCTACAACGATCAAGTCAATCAGAGCGTAGTGCATTCAACACATACAGCATATTCTACTAGGTTTTCTCTTGTGTTTGTGGCTTTGTTTTGTAGGAGATTATTGATAGAATGTGAGGCCCTTGCTTTCTAGCTAGTTGGAAGGCGAGGAGGTGCACCCACATCGGTTCCCCGCGTCCCTTTTCCAGTGCGATCACACGTTGTAGCAGTTCATCTTCGGACTGCGTCTTTTTCCATATTTTTCAAGGTACACGGCGCCGTCTTCGTCTTTTCTTCATCCATTTGGTGTTGTAAGTTCTTGGTGGCAATCACCGTTAGTTCTCTATTCTTCGTCGCCCCTTTTCCTTTCATGCAATTTCTTGTCTATGTGGATGCCTATATTGTTTAGTTCGAGGGTGGGATAGATTAAAATATCTACAATAATGAATGAAGATGGCGAATATCAAGAAGTAGCTAAACAAATATTTCATAAGATTCAAGTATCAAGTACCAAGTCATGTAATAACAAGTTAAACCATGAGGTATTGGCTATTTTATTCAAGCAAGTAAATATCCATTCCAGGTCACGCAAGTCATGTCATGTCATGTATCAAGTTAAGTACTTATAGAGATTGTGAAATGTCATAAATCAAGCTAGTCATACACTTCGATGCAATGCCACATCGTGATCATTCAACTCCTATGGGCACAAGTACTTTCGAGGGCCCCTCCCAGGACTAGATTGGGCCCTATATGCATAGGCATTGGGTCATGTATATTTGTGACATCTACTATAGTTTATAGCCAATAGAGTTCTAAGGAAGCAAGCTTATTGAAGAAATATTAGGGTAGATTTATGGAATAAGGATTCCAAAGATTGAAAATATACATAGGGACAACTCACGTAAAAATCCAGGACATGCACAAAATCTAGGAAAATTGGCATCCATGATGGTTGCCACGAAACCTAAATTAGTGTCCACCCTGGTGGTCACTCATTTAGTGAACAGGGAAAGCCACGAAAGAGTTGAAATTTCCATAGGTTATTGCGATGGGGGAAGGGCCTGGCCCTCCCCCTCCCGTTCCTTGCCCATCCGTAGTCCCAACTCCTCCCTTGGGTCCTCTCTCTGCGCGTGATGCTGCAGTAGCCCTTCCTGTCACTGCTTCTTCTCCGATTTCTCCTCCTGCTAGCACTTCCAACATCCCATGTTCTTCTACAAGGAGTCTTGTTGCGATCGCGCCTTCTCCTGTTGCATGGAGATCAGGCGCTGGTGTCTCCTTCGTGCAGGTGGTTCGGTAGACCATGGTGCCTCTGTCCATCTCTGTCCCTATTCACCCTCCAGCTTTTATCGACATGGGTGACCCTATCGCATTTTTTTCCTTAGAGGAAATCTCTGCTTCGTGCAAGCCTTTTGAGCATTCCATCATTGCTTATACCCCTCTCAGAAGGCCTTCATTTCTTGAGATCAGATCACATCTTTCCTAGGGCTTTCATTTCCAGATGGATTTTGCTCTCAGCACGTTGGACAATCGTCATCTCCTGCTGCGGTTTCTATGTCGTGAGGATTTTGTGCAAGTGCTTTTGAAGAGCTCCCTATTTATCCTTGGCCGTGTGTTCAAGTTCTCCCGCTGGTCTCTGGACTTCTCCCCGGACATCGATTCGCTAGTGGTTCCGGTGTGGATTGAGTTTCCTTCACTTCTGGCCAACTTCTTCCTAGATGCCATGATCAGATTGATTGTCGGGAGCTTGGGTCCTATGCTACAGGTAGATCATGACACTAGTTCTTTATCTAGGTCCCATGCAGCCCGTGTTTGCATTCTTCTGGATGTGTCTCAGCGCATTCCAGAGTGCGTTTGGATTGGGTTGGGTCCAGATGGTTTCTGGCAGCCCGTCGTCTACCCTCATCTGCCACTATTCTCTTCTTCCTGCCAGCATTTGGGCCATGTCACTGGTACTTGCAAGAAGGCTGGAGCTCATCGTGACAATCTCCCTAGTCCTTCCAGCGATGCTCCTCCGGTCTTTGGCAAGGATGCTCCGATCGGTAAGCAATTTGTTGCTCATCGCCCTCAAGTTTGTGAGCCTCCCGACGGTGCTCCTCTGGTTTTCAGCAAGGGTCCCCCGTCGCACATGGCGGCGCAAGCCTAGCGGGAGGTTACTAGGCCTGTTCGATATCCTTGCAATGATCATGCCAGTTCAGCTGGCCCTTCGGTTCAACCTATCGAACAGGTGCTTGAGCTAGCTGTAACAGTCCAGGAAGAGGTGCCTTCTCGAGCGAAGGATGGTGTCTCTTTTGCTGGGCCCTCTCATGCTCCACCTTCTCCAAGAGGATTCCTTGCGGTTCACGGTGTCTTAGCGTTTGCACCTATTGCTTCTCCAGATTGCAGTGCTGCTAAGTTTGCTGCTGACCCACCCTGTGATCCACCTCTTCCACATTGGACTCCTGCGGTCCAAGGCACTCTGGCTTTTGCTTCGGTTATCCCCTCAGCTGCTAGCCCTGGTGCTCCTTTTCCACCTACAAGTTCTACGCCGGTGCATGGCCCTAGTCTCTCCTCTCAGGTTGCTATTGGCCCTGGTGTTCCTCTTCCTCTCACAAGCTCTGATCCAGTGCATGGCTCTATTCCTGTGGCTGCTAGCCCTTCTCTTGCAGTGGCATCTGGAGTTTCTCTCAACCTAGCCGCGCCTGTTGTGGAAGTGGCTTACTTGGCTGTCGTTTCTGCCACCCTTGTTGCTGGAGATCCTCATTCTCCCCCTGTGGGTTCTAGTGCTGCTGCGATTGATGGCTCCCAGGCTATTGTCGAGGGCTCTTCTTCCTCTCGTCCCTCACCTCCTTTGAACATGGACGCTCCCTTATAATCTCCCTCTCATCATCCCCCTCCTACAGTCGTATCTGGCACTCCTCATCTCTCTTTTGCCCAAGCATTGCGCTGGGCTATTAAATCTAAGGCTGACGACACTTCAACATGTCCCCATGCTCCTCCAATGGCGGCCAACTCCTCTGCTTCTATTGATTGTTCCTCTGTTGCGGCATCTTCATCTCCCTCAGCTGAAGGCCCGATTAAGCCTCCTATCATATACCAGGTCTTAACTATTCCCGGTTTCGAGCTTGCTGGTCCAGTGGATTTCACCAAAGTGCATGCAAATTGGGTTGGCCAGCATGGCCAGGAGCATCCTCATCCGCCTTCAAGGCCTGATGGAGTTCGTACCAAAAGATCCCTTTGTAGATCCAATTCTGCTACTTCATCCCGTGATCATGATAAATAACCTTAAATTACATTTAAACCTTTTTAAAATTAAAATTGATAAAATGCCCATTTTAATTACTTTTATAGTTTAACTAATTCGTTTAAATACCCAAAAATAGCCCAAAAATCCGTAAAGATCGCCTAAATTCACGGAATAAATTCTAGACTCGGACTGCTAAGGATCCACGAAATCACGGGCGTTACAAATGTGGTGTACATACTTCTCCATCTGGTCGTCCTTGCATTCCCGCTTGCTGCTCACCAGGGGACTCGAATGGGCAGCCAATGTCCAAAAGTGGATAGTGCCCGCTGCGTTCTGAGGGACCGTTGTCAACCGACCCCGGATGTTGTGCAGCTATAGGGACGTCGCTCCAGACTCCGCGCTTGCAAATTCCAGCATCCGCGGCACCGACCCCCAACCCTGAAGAGTGCGTGGGATGAACTCCGGGAACAGTAAGCAGACCCACGCATTGAAGAAATGAAGCGAGAACACATAGCCGGCCTGCCGCGGGAATTGATGAGTGCTCACGTCTCCAAGCGTCTTGTAAATTAAACAAAGAACAACCGGGCACAGGACAGCTTGCGTCCAGATGGAGAAGTATGTACACCATACTGCTTCATCTGACACGCCGGGTAGATTGCGTCCAGTTGAATCACTGTTTCATCTCCGTAGGCGAATGAGCACAGCCAATATGTCAAATATGTTGCGCAGTGAGTCAGTGGATCAACTGCCATTGGGTTGGGCCTGCTCCGGCGCCCCTTGCACGGGATCTTCACATCTGTCTTGGGCTTGGCATGCTTCTTATGAGCAACGGCGGTGCCAACGCATGGAAAATCATCATACTGCTTCAGCCCATCGTAAAAATACTGCAGCCATAGGGACATCCTGACCCTCTTCCGATCTCCACGGCGAGGCTGCTTCTCACCATGGGCCAACTGGTACAGCATCCGGTACGCCTTCATGAGATATCGGTATGAATAGCCCAGAGAATAATAGCCATCCCCGTTGGTTTCATCTTTAATCATGTCAGGGAGGCAAACTTCTTCAAAGAGTTAAAGCCTTTGAAAGAACGCGCCCTTGGTAATAAGCGCAATAATGAAGAATGCAGTAATCATATACGCCGCGTTAATTTGGGCTAGCCAAGGCCTCAGGCTGATATCTAGGGTACAGAAGTTGAATTCAAGGGTTAAAAATGGACATAAATGCTTCACAAATAGACCCAAAAGTCAACCAATTGAGGGTCAATTGGGGCGTCAACTTAGGAGAATAAGAAAAAAGCTCAACTCATAGGTCAAAAACGGGTGTCTACATGTGGTAGCTCATGCCGAGGAGGCAGAGCAGGAGCTTGTGGCTCGGGTGAGTGTTGCTAGCCTTGAACCTCCATTACACACTTCCTCTCTTTTACTAACTTAGTGCAATTGTCAGCTCATGGTAGGTGGTGGAGGTCCGAGACATGCTAACCCGCACCGAGGAGGAGCATGACACCCGGGTGGCCACCGTGGCAGAGCTAGAGACGAAGCTACGACGCTGCGACACTAAGGAGTGGCCACGAGATGTGTTGAAGTTGAGGGTTACTATCCAGGTTGCAAGGAGAGAGGTAGAGAGAGAGTGGAGAGGGAGAGGGAGAGAGAGAGAGAGAGAGAGAGGAGGGAGAGAGAGGAGAGGAGGGCATAACGACAGTAAGATTGGGATGAGAGGAGGGTCTAGAGGCCCAGGTGATAGAGCTCCAGCTAGGCCTTCAGGTTGTGGAGCAGAGACTGAAGGATAGCAAGGAGTGCTACCAGAGGGCACGAGAGCGCAGGGCGCGCCTCAGTCAGCTTGGCTCTTTCTCCGTGAGTAGCTTTTTAGTCTCCTCAGTCGAGGAGCGACATCGCATCACCGAGGCTGATCAGGCATTGTGGGGTGAGGCAAGTACTACCTCGCAGACCTCCATGAGGCGCCCTAGGGATCCTCGTCTTAGGAGAGATGAGAGGGATGACCAGGAGGGCAGTGGCGAGAGTTAGAGAGATACTTGTACACCCACCACCTCACTTATGATGTACATGTACTTGACAGTTTATCATATATGAATGGAATGATTGGTCCAAATCCAAAAGGGGATATTTGTTGCCCGAAGGGACGGAGAGAAGGGCTTGTTCATGCAATGACCAAGACGGAAGGTCTCGATCAAAAGTAGGTTGTTCGTGACCCGAAGGGACGGAGAGAAGAGTTTATTCATGTAATGACCTGGACGAAAAGTCTCAGTTAAAATGGGTTGTTCGTCAACCTGAAGGGATGGAGAGAAGGGCTTGTTCATGCAATGACCTGGACAGATGGTCTCGGTCAAAAGTAGGTTGTTCGTCACCCAAAGGGACGGAGAGAAGAGTTTATTCATGTAATGACCTGGATGGAAAGTCTCAGTCAAAATGGGTTGTTCGTCACCTGAAGGGACGGAGAGAAGAGTTTATTCATGTAATGACCTAGACGAAAAGTCTCGGTCAAAATGGGTTGTTCATCACCCGAAGGGGCGGATGGGGTGTTCATTAGTCAGTGCCAACGGGGCATCGGGGCCGACATGGTTTATTTGTCTCTTAGGGTGTTCGTCAGCACTGGGTTGGTGCCCATGCAAGGAAGGGGTCTATTCCTTAACCAAAACGAAAGGTTCGGATAAGATGTTCATTCATCAGTGCCAACGGGGTGTTGGGGCCGATGTGGTTTATCTGTCTCTTAGGGTGTTCGTCGACACTAGGTTGGTGCCTACGCAAGGAAGGGGTTTATTCCTTAATCCAAATGAAAGGTTCGGATAAGGTGTTCATTCGTCGGTGCCAACAGGGTGGCGGGGCGGATGTGGTTTGTTCGTCTCTTGAGATATTCATTGGCACAGGGTCGGTGCCTATGCAAGGGAGGGGATTTATTCCTTCATCCAAACGTAAGGTCTGGATAAGGTGTTCATTCGTCGGTGCCAACGGGGTGGCGGAGCCGACGCGGTTTATTTGTCTCTTGGGATATTCGATGGCACCGGGTCAGTGCCGTACGCAAGGAAGGGGTTTAATTCCTTAGTCCAAACGAAAGGCTCGGATAAGGTGTTCTTGCGTTGATGCCAGCGGGGTGGCGGAGTCGACGTGGCTTGTTCATAAAAACCCATGGCCAATGGATCCCCAAATGGGCAGTTCGAAACCCAAATCGGAAACTTGTTTCCGGACGACCAGGCAAAGTGTCGACTCTTAGAGTCGACACATTTTTTACAGCCTTCTGTCCCATTAACAAAAACAAGATCTAGGGTGAAAGTGTCGACTCTTAGAGTTGACACTTTTAGCCAGAGGTTCTGTTTTACATTAAACAGAACAACCTTACCTGACTCGACACTCTTTCAAGAGTGTTCTGTCTGCGTTAAAAGCAGACCACAGGCACCAAGAGTCCACTCAAGGAGTCGACTCTTTTAGTGCTGAGTAAGAAAATGGCCTAATGCAGCCTAATTAAGCCCAAACCCATGGAGTATGAAATAAACCTAATTTAGCCACATGGAAGTTCAGTAAAATTAGGATCTTACCATAAGTGCATTGGTTTGAAGGCAATGTGAACCTGCACTTGGTACAAACAAATCAGTTAAGTCAATTTTAAAGACATGCAACCGAATCCTCAATTGTGTTGACATTTGTTTAACCTGCATGTTCACATATTAAAATGCAAAGCCACATATGAGTGATTCATGGATATTCAAACCGAGATTTTCATGAACTCACATATCAAATGTGATTTAGGCAAGTCATACATGAATCCCATGATCACACCAAAGCTATCAAATACAGTCCAAGACTTTAAGTTCAGTTCATTGATAGCTATTCATATCATCAATCAAACTTGTCAACACATATCAGTGCACATGATGATTTCTGAATATTAAGCAATGAACAAGTCAGTACATATGAACTACTAACGTCGATGCATATAAGGCCACGGTCTGTGCACATTGTGTAAAACACAAGGATGAGGTCGGTGCATATATTGATAAGATCAGTGCACATATAGACAATGGTTGGTACACATTGTGTAAAGCACAAAGACAGGGTCGGTGCATGTATAATGACCAAGTCGGTGCACATATGGCCAAAGTCTGTGCATATTCAGAAATGGAATAGATGGGTTGGTGCACATATTTAAATAGCCTTGCAAGGTCCGTGCATATGCACGGGGTTGAGTCCATGCGCGGTTGGACAAATCCATGCATATGCATGGGGTCAAGGGCAAGGTCCGTGCATATGCATGAGGTTGAGTCCGTCCGTGGTTAGGGTAAGTCCGTGCATATGCATGGGGTCAAGGGCAAGGTCCGTGCATATGCATGGGGTTGAGTCCATGCGCGGTTGGACAAGTCCGTGCATATGCACGGGGTCAAGGGCAAGGTCTGTGCATATGCACGGGGTCAAGGGCATGCAGTTTGGATGAAGTCCATGTAGATTTTGGACGAAGTCCATGCAGGTGTATGCGGCCAAGGACAAAGTCCGTGCAAGTCTAAGAGTGAGTCCATGCAGCGCAAATAAGGTCCATGTATGTTCATGCAAGTCTGTGTAGGTTTGAATAAAGTCCATGCAAGTCTTGGGCTAAGTCCATGCAAGGTCCATGCATGTGCGTGCAAGGTAGGAACGAGGTCCATGCAAGCTTGGGTGAGTCCGTGCAGGGTCTGTGCATGCTAGGGGTTAAGTCCATGCAATGCTGGGCAAAGTCCATGCATGTTTGGGGTTAAGTCCATGCAATGTTGGGTAAAGTCCATGCATGTTCGGGGTTAAGTCTATGCAATGCTGGGCAAAGTCCATGCATGTTTGGGGTTAGGTCCATGTAAGGTCCATGCAGGTGCGTGCAAGGTAGGATCAGGGTCCATGCAAGTTTGGATGAGTCCGTGCAGGGTCTGTGCACGCAAGGCCAAGGTCAGTGTAGGTGGGGGCTATGCATGGGTAAGGTCGACGCACATGGGGCTATGCCGGGCTAGGGTGCCAAGGAATGGCTGGGGTGCGTCAGTGGAGGTAGGGATGAAGAGTGTGCCCGAGAAGGGGCTTAGCAAAGGGGGGTGCACCGCTCAAGGAGTGTGCCGGCGAAGGGTAAGGGAAGGTGTGCCGTGGAAGGGGTTTAAGGGCGTGCCGTGGAAGGGGTTTAAGAGTGTACCGGCGAAGGGATTTATGGGTGTGCCGTGGAAGGAGTTTAAGAGTGTCCCCACTCTCAATCCAGTCAATCCGTGCCTTTTGATTCCAGAATACTTCTTCCCTATGAAGAGCTTGACGCAATACTACACCAGCTGCATTAAGATTTATCTTATTGCTAGGGGATGGATCAGCATCATATAGTAATTGTTTATGCTCCAGATCAACTTCAGCCATTTTAATATTTTGGGTGACATCCCCAAAAACCTCCTTATTCCATTTTCGTAGGGAGGTTCTGACAGCCTTTAGTTTAACAGATAATCTGACCAATGCACTGGGATGATCAGTATGGGTCTGCTGCCAAACAACTGAGACAGCTTGCATGAAAGAGAGGTGGGAACACCACATCTTCTTGAACACAAAATGGGCAGGCACAAATGTATGCTCATTCAAAAATAATAAGAGAGGGGCATGGTCTGAGGGGCCTCTAGTGAGATGCTTGACAACAAGCTGTGGCATGATAGACTGATAATTCCTGTTAAAAAGAACTCGATCCAGCCTCGCCCGAATGTTAGCCTGACCAGCTCTATTATTGGACCATGTCATTGCTGGACCAGTGAAACCCGCATCAAAAAGGCCAGCAGCACCTAGGAAAGCATTAAAATCTGTCATAGAGGATATTGGTGGACAAGCACTACCAAGCTTCTCTGATGGGTGCAAAACACAATTGAAGTCACCTCCCACAACCCATGGAACAGTAACCGAAGAAGCAAAAGAGACAAGGTCATCAAACAGAGCCTGTCTAGTATGGGAATCACAAGCAGCATAAACAAGAGAGTAGAAAGTAGAGAACTCATTACTCGTCTTCTGTCCAAGGGTAATGAACTAAGGGGAGGAGTTTATAACTTCCAAATTATAACTAGCTTACCAAAAAACCCATATTCTAGAGTCACTCATATTATTACCAGCAAATCTTTCAAATTTGAGAACTCTACTAAGCTGAGCAGCTTTATTAAAATTCAACATTGGTTCACTTATTGCAACCAAGTTAACCTTATTGCTTTGAACTAAATGCCTAAGACATCTCCGGGAGTCAGGATTCCCCGCCTTGTTTGATATTTACAAGGTGCCATATCTGGTTCACCATGCTTTCAAGAAACTACCTGTTGGCGTCAGTAAGCCACCAAAGTTTGATAAATTCAATGGGTAAGGCTCTCCCAAAGAACGTATAGCACACTATATCAACGTGATGGGTGACCTAGCCACAGAAGAATCCTACCTACTAAAGTTTTTTGGGGAATCCCTCACGGGCCTCGCCTTCGAATGGTATTCAAATCTACCGGTCGGATCTATTAGTGATTGGCCAGATATGCAACGAAAGTTCTTGGAACGGTTCTACGTTGCTGAAAGAGAGGTCACCATGGCCGAACTGTATGCCTCCAAGCAGAAGAGTGATTAAACAGTCTTGGAGTATATAAAAAGATGGCGGAACCTCAGTATGAGGTGCAAGCAGCCCCTACATCAAGAAGATGCAGTGCAAATATGCAAACAAAACTTGAGGCGAGAGATCCTCGAAAAGATGATCGAAATTGAAATAAGGTCTTTTGACCGATTAAACAATGTCATGGCAGAGATCAAAGCCTTCCTCTCCAGTGGTTCCTCTGCCCCTATTGCTGCAAGCCAAAAGGCCAAAGAAACTGATAGAAGGCCCGAGCCTAAGGAAGTTCATACAATCGACTTCAAGGCGTTCGAGTGGTAAAAAGATGAAGGGTCACCCACCCTCCACCCGTCAAGCCAACTGAGTAGCAGGATGGCCCCTCCTTGCGAGCCAGGATGAATAAACCTTATTCCTTTCCTAAGGAGATAACCCTGGTCCTGTTCGAATGGGCTACTCAACAAAACAAAATCACTTTTTCGGAGCCAAAGAGACCTGGTGATGCCCGAAGAAAAGATGATCCCCGATTCTACCCATACCATCTGGCACTTGGGCACCCCATTGAAGACTATTATGTATTTAAAAATATTATTGAAAGTCTAATCAGGAAAGGGGAACTCTAGATGAATGAACATAAAGTGGATCCTCCACGCCCACACGAGCTGCCCGATCTGAAGAGGGGAGTCAACATGGTATCTTTATACCAGTTTCCTCAACCTATTTCCTAACGTTTTGATTTTCAGTTTTTAGGCATTTCAACTTCTCATTACCATGAACAAGAGTGTTAATCTTTTTCTCCAACATCATATTTTCTTTTCTAAAACCTTCCCATTTATCTAATAAGTCAGCATATGCATCTTCCTAGTCTTCAATTGAAAAATTCTCAAATGGGGAAGTTACCTCTTCATCTTGATCATTTGCCATCAGACATAGCTTGTCTTCATTCTCTTCTTCAGAGGAGTCCTCTTCCTCATCATCACTCTAGGTATAGATCACAGCCTTGGACTTCTTCCCTTTGACATTGGTCATCTTCTTGAACATCTCGGGGCATTCTCCTCGCATGTGCCCTAATTTTTTACATTTATAATAGATAACTTTGTCAGCCTTCTTTGTTTGAACAGGTTTAAAGTTTGAAGCTCCATTTACCTGAGGTGCTCTCTTTTTCCACTGATTCTTATCTCTCCTTCTTAGAAATTTCTTAAACTACCTGGTGAAAAAAGCTTGGTCACCTAGCATGTCTTTCTCGGAGATGTCTTCACTGTCCTCACTGGACTCATTAGAGCTCTCAGTGACCTTGAGTGCCACAGGCTTCTTCTTCTTAAGGTCTTCATCATTTCTTCTCAAGTTATGCTCATAAGTCATGAGTGATCCAATTAGCTCATCTATTGTCATGATTGACAGATTCTTCGAATCCTCAATTACAGTGGCCAAGGTGTGCCACATGGGTGTGAGCGATCTCAGAATTTTCCTGACCAATTCACTGTTGGAGTACTCCTTACCAAGTGACTTTAGACTGTTGGTCAACTGGATAAGTCTAGCATACATCTCTGAAATACACTCATCAGGTTTCATCTTACATATTTCATAGTCAGAAATAAGCATATTAGCCTTAGTAGCCCTTACCTCAGAAGAACCCTCATAAATCAGCTCCAACTTGTGCCACATGATGCGGGACAACGGGGAGACTCGACTGGTGGGGACACGAACTACGACCTAGACGCCCGGACACGACTCACTACAAATGAACACCTTACTCGGACCTTACGTCTGGGATAAGGAAATAAAACCCCTCTTTGCGTTAGTACTGACCCAGTGCCGACGAATACCTTAGAGACAAATAAACCATGTCGGTTCCGCCACTTCGGTGACACCGACGAACAAACACCTTACCCGGACCTTACATCTGGGATAAGGAAATAAAACTCCTCTTTGCGTTAGCACTGACCCAGTGACGACGAATACCTTAAGAGACGAACAAACCATGTCAGTTTCGCCACCTCGGTGACGCCGACGAACAAACACCTTACCCAGACCTTACGTCTGAGATAAGAAAATAGACCCTTCTTTGCATTAGCACTGGCCCAGTGCCGACGAATATCTCAAGAGACAAACAAACCATGTCGGTTCCGCCACCCCGGCGACACCGACGAATGAACAACTTGCCCAGACCCCTCTTGGGCCGAAGTGACGAATACCCCCTCATGATTTGGAACTCCCGTCCAGGTCATTTGAACCAATAAACTCTTCTCTCCGTCCCTTCGGGTGACGAATACACCCCTCATGACTTGGACCTCCCGTCCGGGTCATTTGAACCAATAAACTCTTCTCTCCATCCCTTCGGGTGACGAATACACTCCTTTGACTTGGACCTCTCGTCCAGGTCATTTGAACCAATAAGCTCTTCTCCCCGTCCCTTCGGGTGACGAATACACCCCTCATGACTTGGACCTCCCGTCCGGGTCATTTGAACCCCTTTGACTTGGACCTTTCGTCCAGGTCATTTGAACCAATAAGCTCTTCTCCGCGTCCCTTCGGGTGACAAATACACCCCTTTGACTTGAACCTTCCATCCAGGTCATTTGAGTCAATAAACTCTTCTCTCCGTCCCTTCGGGTGACGACTACCTTCCGTCCAGGTCAATCTTCCTCACGGAATCACTCGATGGGGCCACGAGGCTCGCGTGGTGGAGTGATCCTCTCGTCTCTCCCCTGGGGAGGCGAGCACTCTCCTATGCGCCTTTGCGAACCCAGCTGAAGCGTTCCTAGACCAAACAAGTAGTAAAGCAGGAAAGCTAAACTACAAAGCTGTAAGGAAAGGGTAGCAGGAGTAGGGAACAACTAAGAGCAAGGGGAGCTAACAGGAAAAGGGAAGAAGTCATACTGGACGAGCACGGCTGCCGAACTAACCTCGGCCCCTGAAACTACTCTGAGCAGACACTACACCAAGCAAGGACAGAAGGGTGAACTTTTAACTAAGAAAAGTCAAAAGCTTACTGAACTGTCAACACGACACTAGGCTCTAAACGAAGACCTGCAAGAACAACAACAAAGCCTTGGGAAAATCTAGACAGACGCTCGATAATAAACAACACGACAAGAATGTCATGCACACAGCCCCATACACAACTGAAACGTCGTGCAGGCGACAGACACTGACCTCCAGTGTAGCCACGAGAAGGCTAACCGGAAGGTCACAATGCACAAGAAACGTGAAGAATTACCGAACTACATCCACCAATAGAAGAAAAACCATAACTTCCCCCAGAGATAGGAAAAAGAAGAGACCAACTAGAAGAGAGAGATCAGATCTGTCCACTAACGACTTACACTGTATCTCAAGCAACTCACAAGTCAGACAAACACAATAAGTGAGAGGCATAAGGGAACCGAACCAAGTACTAGTCAGAGTAACACTCGTCAGTGTCAATCCAAGCCTCTGACCACGTGCACACACACTGACTCCTACCTAGAGCCAGGCCACTAGCTAGTATTTCCCCCCTGCGGACACTGCAGTACAAAGCCGGGGGCCCACAGAACTAGCTTAAAAATCATCTAGTGGGAAGTACCTCTCCACCTTTCCCAGGTGGGCTGACACTAGAGGTCACTGGGCTACGACTAGTGGCTCCATCACGAGGGCGAGGAGGCAAATCTATCGGTGAACTAAAGTAGAACACAGAATCAGGCACCAAAACCCAAGTGCCAAAGTACATACAGGCAAGGGTGCCATGTAACATGTACTTCGAAGCACCAAAGGCAACACAGGAGACTGCCAACAGACTCAAGACAAGGCAACTAGACCTACAGCTACAATGGTCCCTAAGTCCTATGACACTGAGTCAGGATCATCACACATAGTGAGACAAGCTGCCAATCGGTCTAATCCTAAGCCTTGGAAAATGACGCTCCGAGAAAATGACATATAGAGACCTGAGGGGACACCAAGAACCCTCAACACTCCTGGACACGTAAGTCGAGGTAAAATAATACCTCGAGACATCCAGAGACACGGTCTCAAATTGGACAAAGCCATCGAGACACAATAAGGCTACCTATCAACTACTGGGTGCATGACCCCTAGTTGACTGGAACTTGACAATGACGACACATACAGACATACACACAGCACTCTTGGCCATCCCATCATGGTCACTACCCTCATAGGATGTCAACAGACACTCACAGGTCACGGGCAAACCATGAGATCAAGCCAAGACATGTAGAAACCAGAGCGGTAGGCAACGACAACACTCTGGGCAAGGCGAACCATCACTCAACCACTAGGCGAACCCGATAGTCAAGGTACAGTCGCTACGCAACTAGAGACAAGGAAACTGGCAATTCCAGATTGAGTCATTAGGGTACTGTCGCAGTCAAGGAAAAGACCACACCCAGTCACTTAAACCGACCGATCCAGACAACCACCAACAAACGGACACCGCCCTAGAACATGACCTAAGACTGACCAACACACGAACTGACCAACGGCCATCACGGCCAACAATAGGACTATAACGCACCAGCATAGGGGTGTTACCTGCTATAACGGACCACAGAAGGGGCGTTATGGTAGGCAGATCTAAAACTCCGGTACAGACAATATAACGCACCAAGACAGGGGCATTATATCAACATAACGCACCAGGACGGGCACGTTATGGCCAACAGACCAAAACTCAAACCAAGGGAAATATAACGGACCTCCATAGGCATGTTATACTGGTATAATGTGCTAGGACAGGGGCATTATATCCAACAGACCCAAAGAAGTAACATGGACAGGAAGCATATAACGGACCACAATGAGTCCGCCATAGCCACATAACGCACAGGGTTAGGCACGTTATATCAACTGTCATACCCAGAGAAAACGTCAGTCAACGCACCATAACAGACCTACACTGGGGTGTTATCTGATCATAACGCACAAGGAGGCATCTATTATGCCTAACAGACTGACACGATCTTCGAGGAAGCATGGTCATCGAGAGTCTGACACAGTAGCAGGCCTCGAAAATAACCCGAATGTAACGCACCTAGACAGGGGCGTTATACTCAAATAACGGAACATGACTGGTCCGTTATGCTCCATGACCTCGAAAGACAAAACGAACGAACCCTAACAGTCTATCAAGGGACTGTTATGCCTATAACGATCTCTGGTAGGACCGTTAAACCAATCCGGTGACTAAAATTGTGGAATGGCTGAATCGACCCGTTCCACGCCCCATGCATGTCGTAGCACAGGGGAAATACACCCAATCGATGGGAAACGACCATACAACACATCTAGAGTCTAAAAACGGCACATGCATCCACTAAAATGCAAGATCGGGGAGATTCCGACGAATTGACCCAAAATGAGTCACCGGGGTTCCCGAACTCCTACCGATCCCAAATGACAACCGATCGACACGAAACTGGTAGGGTTGGGATCTTGACATCCCAGCGGTCAATTTGACACTAATTACGATGTGAATGGTTGCCATTTTTTGGTGAACCCTACAAATCCCAAAAATCATGATTTTTACTAAACTGGCCTGATCTCTCCCGATCGAGCACTAATCTACGTGAAATTGTAGGGAAAATGTAGAGGATGAAGTGGCAGTCCATCTCCCTACCTCCACCGACGAAATCGAGTGCCGAGGTGACTAAACCACGTTGAAAACCACCACGCGAACCAAACCGTCGGCTTTGAATCCACCGTTCGGGATCATGCCAAATCCATGCCATTCCTTGCTCCATCATGCGTCTCAGCAACCTCCCGGCGTCGTCACCTCGCCCACGGTTGCATCCGTCTACAGCCGGAGCCGATGGATCGAGAGAACGAGAGAGAACGGGAGAGAGAGAGAGTGAGAGCGTGAGTGAGATGAGAGAGAGAGGGTGGGGTGGGTTTGGTTTAAATAAAAAGGAAAATTAGAATTTTTTCTAATTTATAAACATCTAAAAATGTGCCAAAAAATCCTCATGAATATATGTTGAATTAGACATGTTGATTTGATTATCAAGGTGAAACATTATGCAAGCAAATCAATCAAAGTAGGTTGCAAAGATCAAACAAGTTGAAATGTTTACGCTTGATTTTTAATTGTTGAACCTTGATGTGAATTAAGGATTTTAACAAAGTTGAGGTGATCCACTCAAGGTCATGAACCTAGTTTCAATGTGAGGTTGCTCCAGTGCCAACTAGGTTTATTCTCACGTACTAGGCTAACTAAACCTGGGGACTTCAAAAGGTACAACCTGCCCAAGCGTCCGTAAGGGAATCCACAGGTGTGGGGACTTATGGAGACCTTGGTTTAGGAATTCATGAGATGGAGTGCTCAATTGGAGGGTCATTCCTTAACCAAGAGAGGGGTATGGCTCCTAGAAAGTGTAATCAGAGGAGGTCTCCCAAACCTAAGTGCCCCTGAATGTAGATGCCAACGCAAAAGATAAATCAAATCACACAGAATGATACAAATGCAAATGGTGGATGGAGAACAGAACAAACAGAAATGTCACTTGATATGAACTGGATGATGTGTAAATGATGGATGCAAAATAGTATAAACAAGAAGGCTAATTGATGTGAACAACAATGGGCATGCAAATGATAGAGGAAGACTAGAACAAATGCAAGACCTAAGTTGTATGAACAGTGACAATGTGATTATAGAAACAAATTGACGGATGCAAACTATAATAATCAGGAATGTTAATTGCAATGAACAGTGAAATGTAAAATCACAATGCAAACAGGTTACGGAGCAGTGGTATACAAGGGATGATGGTATAAATCACAAGCATAGGAATTGGCGTCTGTTGCACTTGACACCCATTAAATGGGTGTCCACAATGCTGGATGCCATTTTTTTTTATTTTTTTGCTTTGCTGGACAACAGAAGTGGAAGCTTCAAATAAATCTACAAATCAACCATCACTTAGGAAAAATAAAGAGTGCTCGTGAAGCACTAATGGGAGATGCACCGCAGGTATAAAAAAGGGGACGACACACTCCAAACACCATCAACCAGCATCAGAACCTGAACCTGTTTGCTGGCAGCAGAGGTATACTCTGTTGCTGAGCCTGTCCCATCATCTCCACAAAGCTCCTAGTGGCAAGTCCTATATTACTGGAAAGCTCGTCAAGGCTGCTTCGTAGGTGAGGTGGTCTCGCAGTCATCCGTCTTCGAGGCTGTTCGGAGGAGTCTTCTTCGCCAGATTGCACAATCCCTCCTAGGTAGACTACCAGCAGCAGCTTGCAGAGGCTCCCGCAGATAGATCTCTGAGTTTCGTGGGGTGGCGTTTGGCTGAAGCCTTCTCTTCCGTGTCCTCTGCCATCTCCAAGAAGCAGAGCATTTTTTGGATCCCAGAGCCCAAAGTTCCAGAATTTCTCCCCGAGATGAGTAGGTTAGAGTCATCTGAAACTGATCCGACCACCTCTTACTATTCTAGACCTCCTGGTCTCCTCAGACCTCCACCGATGACGCCGTTGGTCTCGTCTCGAAGAAGGCTCGCCCACAATCACAATGGATCTGGTCCTACCTTAATCTGACCTCGGGAGTGTTTGTGGTGCCCTCATCTTCCAGCAGTAGTAGTCTGGAAATAGTCAAAACCAGAGCGGATCAGTCCTGGTCCAGACCCTGCCCCGGCCACTATCAACGACAAAAAAATCCCCAAGAATTTGGGTGCCTTCCTGGGCCAACCCAGGAAGTTTGGGTACTGGTTTCATCATCATCAGAGCTCAGTGGAGTCCATGGTGGCACTATTAGCAACCCCCTATCAGGCTGTTCCAAAAGCAGACAGAACCAACCTCAATCGCCAATTCGTCATCCTTAGCTCTCCCATACCCCCGCCTAGATGGCTTAAAGTGCCTCCCTGTGGGAGGTAGTGTTTGATTGTAACTCTTACTCTCCCCCACCCCTAGTCCAACCCCCTTGCAAGGGGAGTAGTGAATGTAATTTGTTATCATAGGTTGAAGCGACACCGACACAGTGTGCGGGGAACACACGCTTCCTCGCTCGCCTACGTCTCTGACCGGAGTTGGTATTGCCAAAAATGAAAATCAAAAGAAATAGAGGAGGGGCATCTCCCCGATACATGCACTCCTACAGCACCCCACCTCCATTCCCTTCATCACTACCCCACAACTGCGAACCCCAAAGGCTACTCCCCTTTCTTCATCCCATCCCACTAGGGGATTATACCTGCACTGCTACCAACACGCAAACTAGGGACAAATTGCATGTCCATCTCCCCATCCAAGTTAGTTAAGCCCCTGGCTACCTTGTCGAGAGGAAGAGCATTCCTCGTCCCTTTCCTTTTTTATGAATCTTAACGGTAAATTGAGCTCCGTGAGCTCCGTGCTTCAACTTGAGTCCTAAACAAATGAACCCTTCATGCCACTTGATATTTAGCAAATGCCTTGTTGCATTATGAATATCTCTCTCTACTCCATGTCCCCCTGATCGGACAAACATCCTACCTATGTCAGCGGGTCCAAGATGGACTTCAGCCATGGAGCTTGGACTATCCTCTAGTTAGTCTTTCCCCAACCAGACACCTAGCAAGAGTTAATTGATGTGCTAGGTGAAGTTAGCATAGGCACTCCCTATCATCAAGAATGATCACCTCCGGGGACATACTTACGCCCTGGTGACCATCCCCGCAGAATTTATTTTGTCCATTAGGCTCACCGTAAAGCTGAAGGATGATGTTTCCTTTCCTCACTTGCTTACCTTAGTGAATGCTTCCTCCTTGAGTGATTATTTATTGGTGAACTTCACTAATGTGTGTTTATGCAACTATAGGTCATATATACCATCGGGATTCACTCTTCATCGCCTTCTCCTACTATATATATACTATATATTATATAGATACCAGAGGCTAATAACTTCGGGCACATAAATTCTGAGTTCCTCTCTAATAAAAATAATGTGGGGTTTATGTTCCCTATGTTATTCGACAGTCGTCTGATTTCATGATTGTCCTCGGGATGAAGGTGATGGGGACATCACTCTTACCCTTTCACTCCGAGGGGTCCTGCTGCTCGCCATTGTGTTCGCCATGACTTGTGGAAGAATATACCATGCTATTCTACTTCGAAAGCTCTTTCTAATGATACTATTTTGCCCAAATTCTGTTGAGTAGATTGATCGAAATCGCCGTTTGAAACAAGGTCAGTCGGGATTTGCCATCGGCGGACCTCTGTTTTTTAAAACGATCCTACCAGAGACTGCTAGAAGATTAGCGGTCGTACGATAGACCGCGGGAAGTCTCTGGCAGTTCTACGATAGACCGCTTCAAGCCCTACATTTTCAAACTAATAAAATATATGCATATATATTTTCAAATAAGAGACGGCCCTACGATAGACCGCTTGTTCCTTCAGGCGGCCCAATGATAGACCGTTTGTCCCCATCAGACGGCCTATATATAGACCGTTTTGTGGCTTCTGGCAGTAAGATTTTAACTTGTTTTATGCATTTTTAACAAGAAAATTTACTCTGTTTAGCATGATATCTTAACCAGTAACTATGCAGAATGCTGTATTAATCTAGTATCATGATTATAGGCATTAAATTTTCATTATCTACATGAAAGTCTATTTTGACAATCATAAGTTAAACGGTCATGTGAAATTTGATAAAAACTTGGTTATTAATGTTTAAATATTAAACCATGCTGTTACAAATTGATATATTATGATCTTGATATCATTGTTTGACAGTCATACCACTCCGGTGGAGTTGACTAACCGCACCGTTTACATTTTTCACGTTTTATATAGCCTCAATCTTGTAATAGTTGAGACTTTCCGTCGGATATTCCTTCCGTCAGACTAGGACCACTATTATGAGACCTCCGTAAGTCCCCATGAGCCTGGGATTCCCACCAGGACGCTGGGCGGGTTGTACCCAAAAGACCTAAACCCGTGGACTTGTTTTGATTCGTGTTTTGGGCCAGTCCAATATTCGGACTGTCTGAACCCTTAGCGTCCCACCTTGAGACCGCTAATCTAACTTGGCAGCCTAGGGTTAGACTGCTAATCTTTCTCCTGGCCTGGTTAGTAATGGGCTTGGGTTAGTCAGATTCTTTGAGCCCAGCTAATTCAGAAAGTTGATCATGGATTTCTTTGTGATACCAGTCTAGTCATCACACATGATGGTGCATCATCTCTCAATCCAGATATGCTTGAAGTTGTCAACCTACTGATGAAACTCCTCAACCTCTCCCTCTCCCTCAAGGCCACGTCTGTATATGTCTCGACATTACGGGGCCTTCAAGCCAAGGCCATCATTTGCTATGGCATCAAACATAGGCTACCAGTATTCAGATTCAGCTACATGTGCAGGCACACCTGCATAGGAAAATCATTTGCAAACACTTTTAAATGCATACGCTGTAGCTTTAGTTGATTTTTTGACTCCTCTCAATGCTTGCTTGAGTTTTGGTTGTGTAGCACTTTGCCTTCTGTGTAGATAACTGTCCATAGGTCCTACTCTCTGCGGGGATACACCAATGTCAGGACGTCGTGTTACACCAGTTGTACTGCAGTAGGTCCCTGAATTTATCGGTGTTTTTTCCTTCCTTCGAGCCGCTTGTTCACGCTCTACTGTTTCGGTCAGCTTTAGATCTGAATCCTCAGTGCCTTCCTCATCATCATCATCCCTCCTTCCCCTTCTGTTTACTCTGCCTAAAATCTCTTCAGCAATTTTAGCATGATCTTCAGCCTTTCGTTGCATCCTGTCTTTTTTGCCCAGAAGGCACTGGTGCATTTCCACTGCCACCCATCGGGGACATATGTCGCATTGCTTGACATCTCCTCTTTTTCCTGCCAAATGCTGCTTTCCTCTAGTAATTCTGTCATGTATCTGCTTACCACAATAATTACATTAGACTCTTCTTCTTCCATCATCAAGTAACGTGAGGTGGGCTCACCCCGGATCGTCCTGCCCTTAATGCTACTGACTTTGTTCACGTCTAACCATGATACTGCATGAAGGTAGTCAAAGACAAATGGCTATAAGTACAATGAAAAAATGCAACGAAACATAATTGACCTTCAAATTACGCTGAACTGAGGTACTTAGATAAAAAGTCTTAATTTTTAACCGCTTATTCGGGTCACATTTGGGGATTTTACTGCTTCGGTGAGGAGAGCACTGAGGAATGTTGGCTGAGGGGCTTTGTCTTCGCCCAGATTGATTTCGACAAGTTCGTTGATGGTTGCCTGGCCACCGTCCTCTAGCTCAGGAGGTGCAGGCTAAAAGTCGATGAAGTCTTCATTGTCGGTGTCAGCTTCATAGACCCGTGGGTCTTCAGAGCCAACAGTTGAAGCGGATGGGACTGGAAGGCTATCGCTACTGGGTCTGGACAAAGGTTGTCTCAGGCCATCCATGTCAGACTGGCAGCTGTCGGTTGGAATCCCAGAGGCTTGGTTGGAGTTGTCTGCCAACGCCGCTGATGCCTCGCGGTCTTCGTCCTCAGGACCATCCTCATGGGGGGAGTGCGGTGAGCTAGGTTCTGGAATTATTTGGAAAGCCATGGGGGTCTTGTCGGTCTCAACATCCTTGTGGATGGATGAGGAAGCCTTGTCAGGTGCTGGAACTGGGGTACTGGTCTTGGCCGAGAGTGAAATTAAAATTTCCTCTCCCTCATCTCCCGAGCTGTCAAACTCGATGTTGGCGACAACTGGGACAGCGGCTAGTTGCATCGGTCCTACGATGTGGACCGCATGGTAGGCACAAACCTTTAGGTCTTGATCATAGCCGAGACCTCTGGTGTCCTTTTGGGAGAACGGGGGTTGCCTTTAGACCTGTGAGGGTGTCCAGAGATTCTGGAAGTACCTCTGCTGTGCGGAGCTCTGCCACAAGGGAATGTGCTGCTTGAGGCACATCTCCTGAATGTGAGGTGACAGGTCGCCCAGAATCTGGACGGCTTCAGGGGCGTTTTCGACTCGCCTAGGCCAGCTGAAATCATCTTCTGGTGGGGCTGGAGGGACCATGGCTCCTTTGTGGAAGATGATGGACTTGTCCCCTCTAGCACTTTTCCTGGACCGGTGTTGCAGTTTGTAAGTGACGATAAATGTCGTGAGCTGCTTGACCCTGTGCTCGTCTGAGGCACACACGAGCTGGATGTAGTTTGGTGGCAGGCATATGCTCTTGTCGATCGCTCGGCATGAAGCTCAAGCTCAATCCAATCTCGGGTGTGTGGACGACCCGAGCCAGAGGGAGGTGGTGGTGATGCCTCCATCACCAAGAGTCACTCTCCCTTTCCTAAGGAAGAATCTCATCTCCCCAAGCACCCTTCCACTCCCCCACACACCCATTCCCATTCCCAACGCTAGTATTAACCCCCCCCATTAACCTCTCATTCAAACCAAGGGAGAGAGATCTCCCTCTCCCTCTCCCTCCCAACACAAAATTCATAGCTTCCCCTCCCTCCACCTACTAGACATCCTTCCAGCCCCCATTCTGCCACTCCCTCACCTTGGATCACCCTCTCCCAGACCCCCTCACAGCCAGGGGTCGCCCCCACACTCATCCACCCCCATTTTGCCCCCCTCCTACTCCACTTCCCGTCGGCAAGTTGCAGACCCTGCCTCAGTTCGCAGGCAGCAGAGGAGCGCCCAGCTGCAGAGCCTGCCACATCTTCTTCCTGGAGCCCCTGGGAGCACAAGAGGTACCGTTGGAAGCATCGTCTAGTCTACTTCGTAACGGAGGTGGTCCTGCCCTCACCTGAGTTCGTGGCTGCCCGGAGGACTCTTCACTGCTGGACTGCACAGTTCCTCCCTGACAGACACTCAACTATGTCTTGCAGAGGCTGTCACGACCAGTACCTTGAAGATCTTGGAGCGGAGTATGGCTGAAGTCTTCTGCTACGAGTCCCCTCTCATCACCATGAAGTAGGGCCCCGTTTGGATCTCAGAGTAGTAAGTTCCGAATTTCCTCCCTAGAGTGCGCAGGGTCAGTCCCCTCTGAGATTGGCCTGATACCCTATCACTATTTGGGGTCTCCTTGTCTGCTTTGACCTTTGCCAGTGGCCCCGTGGGTCTCCATTCGAAGATGACTCGACCACGAATGCAACGATTCCAGCTTTGCCTGCATCAGAGCACGGGAGCAACCGTGGTGGCCTCTCCTTCCAGCAGCAGCAACCCTGGTACTGACAGATTCAGAATTGAGCAGCCCTGATCCCGATCCTGCCCCGACCGTCTTACCTAGTTGGTTTGAAGAAACCAACTCCGCTCGAAGACGAGGGCGAGCGGGGAAGTGTGGGTTCCCCGCACACTACACCGATGTCACTTCCCCTATTATTAATACATGCACTACTCCCCACACAGGGGGGTTGGACTAGGGGAGGGAAACTTAAAATTACATCAGAATACTACCTCCACACAGGGAGGGGCGCTAAGCCGGCCAGGCGCAGTGGGGGAGAAGATCACTAGTTTACCGAGAAAACCACTCAGCCGGTTCTGCCAGCTCCGAGAACGGATTGACCGACAGTCACTGTTGACAGCACCACGGTCTATAGCGAACTCGTATGATGTCGAAACAAGTGCCAATACATTGCTGTCTAGTTCAGGAAGTATCCAAAATTTTTGGGGAATGGCCCGGAGTCGTCGCTGGTCGTGGCTGACTCTGGGGTAGGGCGGCTCTGCTCTGACTGGGACTGTTCTCAGGGCACAGCAGCAGGAAGATGACACCGTTACATGCACTCCCGGAGTTGGAATGGTGCGGGACCAAAGCCAACACGTCCGTCTACGAGTCTTCTTCAATCTCCAACCAAGAAGGCCTCCGGGAGAGGTCAGAGCAGAGAGATAGAGGTGAACAGTAGCAGGGTATCAGTGCTAGTTCTGTGTGGACTGACCTGTGCACCCAAGAGAGAAAATTCGGAACGGACAGTTCCAGACTCCAAATGAGGCTCCGCCAGTGGCGTTGGGTAGAAGACTGGTAGAGGAACACCCCACCCAAACGGCGCACCAAGGGGAGTTGGGATGTGGGTGTAGTAGCTTCTGCAGCAGGGCTCTGGTCTTCCCACGGATGTCAGATGCGCGCTCTGACGAGAACGGACCTCCAGGACAACCCCGAACTCGAATGAAGGCGGGATCACCTCGGCGTCGAAGCTGACTTGAAGACCTTTCCGTCTATGTATGGTACACTTCCATAAGATGCTAGATGGCCCTGAAAAAGAGTCGACAAGTTGGGTCTTCTACTGCTGCCTGTGAACTAGGTGTGCAGGAGGGTGACTACACCAAGGAGAAAAGGAAATGTTCTTCAAAAATTACATTGAAGGAAAGAGCAAAAAATAAAAATAAGGGAAAGAAAGCAAAGATACATTAGGCCTCGGGTCCGTCCCAAGCCTCGGGGATCGAAGGCTCTTTAGCATTAGGCGATCCACCCCTGGCACCCTCGGTGATGACTGACCCAGGCACTAACCCCACTGGTGTGGGAACTACCTTGATCGCACGCCCTCTCGAGACAGCTGGAGTTGGTGATCCCTCGGACGAGGTAGAGGCCGCCCAGCTTCCCTCCTCACTTGACGCCAAACCCAAAGATTAGAAAGACACCGAATCTGATTCATAATGCTGCCCAAACGGGAAGACGACCACCCCTGGCGCCTGCTCCTCCGCCCAAAAGTTCGCCCGGCGATAGCCTTGGGCGAACCCCTTTCGGATGCCTCGACGGAAGCCTAACTGGTAATAAGGGAAGGCAACCTTTTGGAGATCAGCTTGGTAGTCCTCCGAGTTTTTGTACTGCGCGAGCGCCTCTACCTCGACCGACTCCACCCTACCAGCAAGCTTTGTCGACCTCTTCTTCCCCTCGATCAGCGCAGCCTCAACCTCCGCCCAAAGTCACTCGGCTTCCTCGGCTCGGCCCTCGAGCTCCGCTCGCTCAGACTCCCATTGCCTATCACTCTCGACCTGAACCACGCGCTCCTACTCTAGGAGCCTGCTCTTCAACTCGAGTGAACTACGGGCCTGAGTCAGCTGCTCGGCTGATGCTCAGGCCTCCGTCTGACTCGACTTCGCCCGTTCCCAGAGCGAAGTGACCTCCTGCCCAAACCCCTCAAGATTGACAGTGAGCTGAGCAATCTTCCGATCAGATGTGCTGACGGCCCAAGTGAGATTCGATCGCTCTGACTCCGCCCGAATGTAGGCGTCAGCTATGTTGGCCCACATCTGGGCCAGCAATAAATCACCGTCCATGATCATTTCGAGAACCACGGATGGAGGCTTCTGCCTAATTCCTCCTCGCACCACCCCCAAGGCTATGTTGTGGAATCGCTGATACAGGGGCCCCCAGACTCTGGGAGGAGGGCCAGTCCTCTCCAAAGTGATCGGAATGGGGGCTCCCCCCTCGAGCGATACCCCCTCGGGAGCCCCACCGGTTGGCTAGGATTGGGCCGCCCCGTCCCGTGCCACTCCTGCCTCGGTCGGCTGGGATGGAGTTGCATCTCCTCGCGACCCTTCGGCCCCGCCTAGCTCACCCCTGGCACAACCAACTTGCACTCCTCCAGCTTCGCCCGACTCTCTAGCACCAACAATCACTGCTTGAGAATCGCCCGCCCCCGCTGCGGCCTCATCGGCCCCCTCTCGCTTGGCAAAAGGGAGAGCCAGCCAAATAGGCTCATCCCCTTCCAGCTCGGTAGAGGGGAGAGCCGAGTAACCACCGTCCTCGACTGAGCGGATGGCCCCGGCCTTCTTGGCTCACTTCTTCTCAGCGGACTGAGCCTTCATAGAATCCCACAACATCTTCTCCATGGGGTCCTTGCACTTGGTCCCCCGCCACTCGGAAGCCCCTTCCCAGGCTACCCGTTTGCCTTTGCTCCTGGCTCGGGAAGTACCCTCGGGAGCCTGCGACTCAGCGGCCGCCGACGCATCGTCCACGTCGACCACCTCCAGCTCAGTCGACGGTACCCCCTCCTCAACCAGCTACCTCACGTCTGGACAAAAGAGGACAAGGTCATGAAAAGAAGAGCACTTTCTCAAATGAAGGGAGAAGCCATTTTCTGAAGCCCTTACCCGTCGACAGTAGCCACTCGGAAAGGCACTGTTCGATATTGGCTAGAATCACTAACTCACACATCGGTCGGCAATGTTCCAGGCGAACTGCAGCCCTCTGCTCCACCTCTGGGGATACCTCGGCTGGCTTTGAAGGAATATTCAGGTGGAAGTTGGACACGGTTGGGAAATTCCAAGATGCATCCACTGAAGATGTACCCACCCAGAAGTACTGAGTCTTCCACCCCTTGTGGGATGAGTCCTTCTAGGACAGGGACACACAGCTCCTATTTCATCTCGTCTGGATAAAATAGAACCCCTTGCCCACCTACGGGTTCTCCTTCAACTGGAAGAAGCAATGAAAATGATCCAATGAGGGAATGATCCCACATTGGCAGCAGAGGAAGTAGAAAGAATAAATGAAGAGATAAGAGTTGGCAACCAGCTGTACAGTAGCCAGCTGGAAGAAGCAAAGGAGTTCAACGATGAAGGGATGGATGGGGAGGCGAAACCTACTCTTCCAGGACAGAAGAAAGGAACAGAAGTACCCATAGCGAGAGCCCAGGCTCATCTCATGAGGGGCAGAAGCTGAAAAATGGTACCTCTAAGGGAGACCGTACCGGTACTCCAGCCGCTTCACCTCCGCCTCATCCAACTCATTGTGATTCAGAGCCAGCGGCACCAACATGATCCTCGAGGCCTGCCCACTCCCCTACTCCTCAGCATCCAGACGCTAGTCCACCATGGAATGAGTAGGAAAGCAAGAGGAAGATGATTCTGTCCACTCCGGAGGAAGAGGAAGCTATCGAATCACCACCGCAGTAATCTCCACCTCCTCCGCGAAGGCTGTCGCAATTCTCTACTCCTCCGAGTAACCCTCACAGCGCATGAGAAAACCCCAAAGGCAGAAGCGATGGAGAGAAAAACCCTAAGCCATAGAAGTATAGAACACAAATAGCGTGCAACACTTATAACCCCCAGCGGGAGGTGGCGCGACGTTCTGATCACCTAGAAGAGGGGCCTCCTCGCCTTAATCTGTCAGGATTATCATCATTACGGGCACACCTCTAGGATACTGCTTAACGTGGCCCCTATCAAAGTTGGATCTCCACCCACCTGAGCCATAAAAGTTCAGCCCAAACAGCTACTCGACCGAGCCTAATTTGGCTCGGGAGTAGGAGGGGGACAAGTGGACAGGGGGATTTCCACAGCCCATATACAAGCGGCCGAACAAGGTCGTACCAGACCCGATGAGGCCCAACTCCTTCAAGTGACCGCCCTGTCGGGCCCACTTGCAACGAGATAAGCCCAATAAAGCCACTCGGAACCAAGCACTTCCTAGGTGACCTCTTGGCTCGGAAGTCCAAGTGTCGGTCTAAAATGGGGATGGTCGCCCACAGCTGCCTCATACCCCCTCACCCGAGCTACGCGCCGGCCACACGTGGGGCGGGGAGAATGGGCGGTGAGGGCCGAATTGCCGGGGCAATCTCAGCCGGTTCCAGTTCTGCAGAGGACAGCAAGCCAAAGATGGAACCGCCACGGTCGCCTCCGAGCACTGGAAGGAGCGGGGCCGGTGCTGGATCGTCCGGGGGTAAGGTAGCAGGTCTCAGCAGGGGCCGGGGGCCGTCCGGAACTCCGACTGGGACCCTGTAGCTTGGTCTTCCCGCACTGCTCAGGCGCTATCTGGTCAGACCCTGCCTGACAGGGTGCCGATGTCGAGGTGACCATGAGCTATCCCGGTCGTTGCTGGCAGCGAGACTGGTGCAGAAACATCCGTGACTGCTCCAGGGAGGTGCCAGCCGAGTTGTGGACCGATCGGAATCCGGCAGTGGCCGTGGCAGGCCCGAAATCAGGGTAGGTCCGACTCGGCTCTATCTGACCCAGAACCACAGGGGCCTGAGAAAACTACTGCCACGAGCTCCCCGGGATCCGAGAAGGCAAGGCCAGGGACGTTGCGACTGTGGGGAAGTCCTCTTCGCAGAAGAACCGACGGGGAACCAAGAAGATGTCGGAGCAGATTGCAAGGAGTGGAAAGGTGAGAGGGGGTCCGACCCAATTCTGGTGAGACTGACCTACGCATGTCGGGGAAATCTGTTGGAACACAGTGCTCCGGTGCTCAAACGGCTCCCTTCTTCTTAGGTCTGGTAGGGGACTTGTAGAAGCTTGCCTCAACCAAAAATCATGCCAAGGTCTTCCCAAGTCTGACTCTGGTGGCACCTGCAACTGGCCTCAGGTTCTCTGCCGGAGGTGCTCTGCGCAGTCTGACGAGGATGATTCCACCGGACAACACGGACGTCAGATGAAGGCGGGACCACTTCGACTGCGAAGCTGCTTGGACGAGTTTTCCTCCGGTATAGGATATGCCACCAAGAGGTTCGCGATGACGTCGTGGCAGTCTCTGTAGCCTGCGGGTACTCTGCAGCTGCGAACAGGGGGCAGGGCCAGGTGCAGAGGATGTGGGGGGCTATTCTGATGAAATTTATAAAACTCCCTTGCATCGGTATAAACCCAATAGTGATGATGAAACCCGCTATTCTGCCTTGGCGTCGTGGCCTTCCGCCTAAGTCAAGCTGTACGGCGTCATGACCATATGTCTAAGCCATTAAATATCCTTCTTTGGCGTCATGGCCTTTCGCCTAAGTCAAGTTGTCCGGCGTCATGGCCCTATGCCTAAGCCGGTAAACACTCTGCCTTGACGTCATGGCCTTCCACCTAAGCCAAGTCGTACGACATCATGACTTTATGTCTAAGCCGTTAAGTATCGTCTCTTGGCGTCATGGCCTTCCGCCTAAGCCAAGTTGTATGACGTCATGGTAATTTACCTAAGCCGTTTAAAAAAAAAACTCTGCCTTGGGATCATGGCCTTCCGCCTAAGCCAAGTTGTACAGCGTCATGGTAATTTGCCTAAGCCGTTTAAAAAAAAAACTCTACCTTGGCATCATGGCCTTCCGCCTAAGCCAAGTTATACGGCGTCATAGTAATTTGCCTAAGCCGTTTAAAAATTCTGCCTTGGCGTCATGGCCTTCCGCCTAAGCCAAGTTGTATGGCATCATGGCAATTGACCTAAGCCATTTAAAAATTTTCTACCTTGGCGTCATGGCCTTCTGCCTAAGAGCCTAAGCCAAGTTGTACGACGTCATGGCAAGTTGCCTAAGTCGTTTAAAAAAAACTCTGCCTTGGCGTCATGGCCTCCCACCTAAGCCAAGTCATACGGCGTCATGGCAATTCGCCTAAGCCATTTAAAATCCTACCTTGGCTTGATGGCCTTTCGCCTAAGTCAAGTCATGCGGCGTCATGACCATACGTCTAAGCCATTAAATATCCTATCTTGACATCATGGCCTTCCGCCTAAGCTAAGTTGTACGGCGTCATGACAATTTGCCTAAGCTGTTTAAAAATTCTACATTGGCGTCATGGCCTTCCGCCTAAGTCAAGTTGTACGACATCATGACAATTTGCCTAAGCTATCTAAAAAATTTCTTCCTTGGTGTCACGACCCCTTTCCTTCTTTTATCTTCTCCAGTCCTTGGAAAGAGTTGCGGACTGGAATGGTTGGTATTGTTCGGTCCGGGATCGCCTCGGATCTCTGTCCGTTGAGATGGACCCTGATACCTCCAATAACGACGGACCTGCCAGAGCTGGAGAGTCGACTTCTTGGTGTGGCGGCAGCGCGGCTTCTTCGGCACCTCCTCTAGTGGGATGCCGATCCCTGCTGGGGTGAGCCGGCAGTCGGGTGCACGTGGTGCACATGGCAGCCCAGCGTCTTTGACAGGGTGTTGCCTTTGTTCCTGGCCACAGCTCGGCCAGCAGCAGCTTCAGTGCCTCCCGAGATGGGGGTGTTGGTCATGGGCTCCTCGGACGCTTCCACGTCTAGTATGTTGACGAAGGCTACCCCCAGAAAGTTGGGGAAGCCCACGACAGGAGGGAAGCTCCCGAAGCAGAGGGGGACGGCAAGATAGCCATCCCTAACGTGGCTTTCAATGACCTGCGGGCCGAAGGAGACCGCCATTCTCGAGGTTGAAACATGCATTTTTCTGCATTTGCAAAGATGAACACAATCAGTATTACAAGAAGGGGGCCGCAAAGCCCCTAATTCTGGCAAAGAGATGAAAGGTGGATGGGTCCCACCGAGCGTGCCAGACTTGTGGACGCACTTCTTTGCATTAGATTTAAAATTGGATGATTTATTCATTTGTTGGTTTGTTAAGTGCGTGAGAGTGCCAGTCACCGAGGTGACGATTTATTTGGGCTCCGAGGAGCCACAGGTGCGCTCGATCTGACCTCGTCAGACGATTGTGTGGTTCGGGCCGGGACCCAATCCCACCATGTCATAAAGGCCATGACGTCATTTACATCCCCCATGCGAGGGAACACCTTTGATTAATTACCGAAACTAGGGGCTCCGCGACCAAAGGAAATAATACTGGTTATGAAAGAAAGGAGCAGGGATAAATCACGTGCGAGCCTGTGTCGGGACACGGGCAGCCGGACATGTCGGTCACTCACGGACCCTTTCATATTCGGACAAGAGTCTATGCAAGGACTCAGACCTGGTATGCTTAAGTTGAGTGTATGCATAAGACACCCTGTCCACGGACTTGGCTCAACCCTAATGCATGCATAGACTTTTGAAAGATGTCCTGGACTAATATGCACAGTCAAAAGTCCTGGACTAATATACACAGGTAAACACTTATGCACAAGTAAACACTGACCAAGCTATCTGCAGCAATAAGGCAACAATAAGGCAACAATGCCATTCATCTCAAGCAAACGTGTAGTCTTAGGTGGTGACTCAGAGAGTTGCTATTATCAAAACAACACACCATCATCAAAGCCCAAGGGGCACAACAACTCGTACAAGATTTCTTCATCTATCTCCAAGCTCTTCAAGCTCCATCTGAAGCCAATCAATCTCCATTCAAGTAAATAAGTAAGCCTTATTCAAGATCTGCATCACACACTCAGGGGGAGCCTAAATCAGAAGTTTTTATTTTGTGCTTCATCTATTTTTATGTTTTGAGCTTCAAGTCTGTGTTCTTTGTAATCTACAAACATTCGTATGTATGTGGATCAGTTTAGATCAGTGGTTGTGTGTGTTGTCTTGTTTAGATCTACGTGTGTGCGTAGATCTTCTTAGATCTGCGTGTGTGTATGGATCTATCTAGATCCGATTGTACCAGTGTGTAGAGTGCTGCATCAGCCACAACATGTGTGTGTGTTGTTGATCCAATTGTTAGATCATGATGGAGACCTCGTCTGTGTATGTGTGTGTGTTGGGGCACGTCCTTGTGTGTGTGTGTGCAAGTGTCGCCCTACATGTGTAGTTGGAGAGTGTCTCTGTGTTGAGGATTTATCCCCGTGCTAGTTTCTAACAGTGAAGTCTCACCAGGTTTTGGTGAGGGGTGGACATAGGTTGTCGTCGTTGCATATGAACCACCTTAAAAGTTATTGTGTCTTATGGTTTGGCTCATTTCCTCTACCCCCATTCTGTATGGTTGTTCGTGCATATTGTTCTTCCAGTTTGATCCTTCAGATTTAGTATAATCTATCTTTCTCTAAATAGAATCCCCCTCTTCCCTAGGTGGAATCCACCCCTCCCTAGGCCAAATTCAAACCTTTCCCCTCTGGAAAAATCCCTCCGCAACCCCTCCAAGGAGCCTAACCATGTCCACCCCTCTCCCAAGCCATTTTCCATCAACCCCTTACATTGCAGCCCTTCCTCCTTGCTTCCTTAGCCATCACAAGGGTGCAGCTCTGGTAGCAGGTCACAGGCAAACAGTAAAGGCCCTAAAGATTGAAGCTTCTCCAGTACTTCCCCAACTCTTCTCGTGGCAAATCATATATCACTAGAAAGGTCATCCAGAGGGCTTTCCAAGGGCGGTGGTTTTGTCTTCATCTGAGCTCAGAGCTGTCCGCGAGAGTGATTCTCCCCCAACTACACAAGAGCTCCCAGACAGAGAATTGAAGCCCTAGAAAATCTTCCACCACAACCACTCCTTGGCAGATCTGGGCGTGCAACTTGGCTGAGAGTAACGTCTACCAGTCCTCAATCATCCCCAATAAGCAGAATGAAGTTCGTACCCCGGTGTCAGAAGTTACGAATTTTCTACCAAAGTCGTTCCAGGTTGGTTCCTCAGTTCCTGAATGGACCCACCTCCACTCTTCTGGAAAGTACGATTGACCTAGACATCCCCTAAGGTTTCCGTTAGTCCTATCTGAAAGAAGACTTGTCCACGGTCTTCTCGGTACCAGCCCCGCCTCCATCCGAGTTCAGGACGGCCCGTGGCATCTCCATCTTCCAAGAGTAAGACCCTGTGAGCAGCCAGCGCCAGAACGGACCAGCATTGTTCCACGACTTGTACCATCCAGCAGCCAACTCAGGGTTGATCCAGAAAATTCGAGCATCTTCCTGGGCCAGATAGGAGTGTTTTGGCTTTGGTCTCGGCCCATTTGGAGTTCGGGAGCTTCCGTGGCAGTGTACTCTTCGACCGACTATTCTGTGATTCCAGAAGCTGGCAGTACCGACAAGGAGTCTGATGCAACTAGTGTTAGCTCCATCCCCTCCCCTCGCTTGGCCGGCTGAAGGCCCCTCCCTGCCCTTTACCCCCACTTACACCTTCTAAACTTTCACCCGCAACCCCTCTACCTCCACCTACATACACCATTCTCTTTAACGCCTCCATAACTTTTACCTCTACTTCTCCATCCATTTCCACCCCTCAGAGCGGGTGTGCTCTACCTTCGGTGCCTCTCGGGTCCGGTCCCTGGGGAGACAATGAGCCGAGTCAGGGTGATTCATTGCCGATTGTTCCATTCAAGGTTCAAGATTTCATCTACCGTATGCCGATCCGTGTCCTGGTCTCGGGCTACTTTGGGACTGATGAGCCAGCACTGTCTCTGAAGATGGTTGTCCAAAAGAGTTCCCTTGCACTAGTGCCCGTTTCTTCTCGAGTAAGGCCGGTGGCAACCTCACTGCTTGCCGGAGGTTTGACTATTGATGCGGTTATTACCTCTCACTCGGTTGCTATTCAGTTCACTGGACAAGCGGAATTCTCTACTCAGATTGTGCTAACCCATACGGCCGCCAAGAGTCTGCTAGATTCCATATTCAAGGGGCAATTGGCCGTATTTTCAAGATTGTCTCGGGGCATTCTACAATTGTTCTATAATCTCCCTCAGTTTGTTGGTAAATCGGCCACGTCAACGCCACGTATTACCCTCCCTCAATTTCATCCTGCACTTCTGGCAAGAGAGTTATGCTTCATGCCCGATTGCCGAGTGAAGATGCCAAATCTCATGCTTCTTATGCCAAGTAACGAAGCTCCATGATTTTTTGATATTCATCCTAAGGAGTTACTTGTTCAAGAATGTCTACCAATGGTTAGCACCGGGTGTCTACGAGCAGTCACCCCGATAAAACTGCATATTCATGATCGGGCCAGGTCATCTACCAGGTGGGCCCATTATATGAGAAGATGTTTCAACACAAGAAGGCCGAAGGTCCAAGTCCGCACCAGCTGGGTCCGTTACAAGACAGTTTCTGCCAAGAAGAGACAGCGACGTAAGTTTAAGGGCCGCGTAGTGCGCACTCAGGGGCCCACTTCTTCCTCTTCCTCTTCCTTTCATTCCTCCTACCAAGCTTAGAGAGGCGGGCAATACTGGAGCCTTCAAGACTAGTGAGGAGGGCTCGGGTTCCCTAGACGTGCCCTTGCCGAAAAGCACTTCATCTGAGGAATAATCGTAGTCTACCTTTTCACCCGATGAAGATTTGCTCGGGGCAGACACTTCTTTTATTGGAGAAGGAACCCCTATCTCAGAGCCTATGGCCGGCACGTCGTCACGTGGGCTCGGCAGTGGTGATCTCCCTGACCTCGACCCCCTTCTCACGTATGTCTATTTTAGCGGGGGAACCACAGGAGTCACCATTGGCGGGACGACTGTTACATCAATGCCTGCTGAACAAAGAATGATTTAGATTAAATGGGGCCCGTAGGCTCATGAGAGATGAAGGAAATCCGCCGAAGTAATGAAGGAGATGTACCTTCCCTGACTTCCACAGTAGGGGTTGAGTCGTGGACAGTCCCCTCGACAGGTCTCACTGCCTCGAGAGCCCTGGCTTTGCCCATGCCAGGAATGGAAATGGAAGCAAGCTCCTCTATGGTCGCTGAAACAAAGACGCATGTTTAAGGGCCTCGTTCTGGAGGTGCAAATAAACCATGAAGAGCTGCAAGAGTTAAAGGACCTAACCTGCGGGCCAACTCAGTTCAGCCCAAACTCTTCAAAGGATGGGGTTGGAGGAACTCGGGAGATGACTATTGAAGCAGAGGCAGCCTCTGCCTTCTTCTGTTTTGCCTGCTGCCACTCCGCCACCTTAACAGCAGCCAGCGTCTCCTTCACTGGCGACTTCACCCAAGATCGCTTCCTGGCCTTTGACAGAGGAGTGGTAGTAGGAGCCTGCTCTGCGCCTCAAAGTGAGGAGGTTTCTGCACGAACCGAAGGAGGTTCCGGTAGTGCTCTACCAGGGAGCTGGAGGGATGCTCTGTTAAAAAAAAGAAAAAAATGAAAAAAAATCGATTAGCATCCTAAAAGGTCGCAACTATGAAAGGCGGAACTAAAAAGCATTATACCAGGAGGGCTGGTGTACAACTTTAGTGTCAACGGCCAGCCTCCTTTGCTGAAGGAAGCTGAAGCTGCTGTGAAGAGAGAGCCAGAGTCTGAGAAGAGAAGAAAAAGGAGTGAGCCAGGAGAAAATAAAGAAAGAGAGAGAGCAAATGTGTGAGCAGAAGAAAAGAGGAGAGAAAATCAGATCGAGAGAAGAGGAGGGAGTTCGAGATTGTAGTAGCCAAGCATTTGCTTGAAGATCTATTTGAAGATTGGTCTCGTGGATCAAATCCAGAGCCATCTTGCTCCTTGGAGCAATAGTTTCTTGTTTTCCTTTTTGTTTGTGTTTTCGTTTCTTATTTTTCCATCAGTGTTCTTCTGATTCCCTGTTTAAGGTGTTAGGTTCCTCCTGTGTGTTTAGGAGAGGGGAGACTTGGTCTCCGACTGTGAGCGACTGGGTGTTACTTACAGGTTCCTCCTAAGGATTCAAGAGAAGGGAGCTTCATCTCCGGTTGCCCTCTGTGGATTCAGAGGATTGAGTGACTGGGCGTGACTCACAGGCTCTTCCCTATGGGTGTTAGAGGAAGGGAGACTTACTCTCCAGTTGCGAGTGATGGGTAGTTGCTCGTGGGTACCCTTTGAGGATTCAGAGGAAGGGTGGTTGGACCTCTAGTTCTAGCTCTGTGGGTAGCGGAGCTTGGTGTTTGCTTTTGTGGGTTGTAGAACCAGGTTGAGGAATTTGTCTCCCTCTGGCAATCAAGCTATTATGCAGCGTCCTGTTGCAGAGTGAGTCTGCGTCTTACTTTTGCAAGGAAATCCTCACTCGGGTTAGAGTGAGGAGAGGACATAGGCTGACTGGTGTCTGACCGAACCACATAAAAAATTCTGTGTGTAGTGGTTTGCTTTGTGTGATTGTTCCTTATCTTCTTCCCCCTTGACAGGATCTTCTGATTGCGTGGCTTATTGGTTTATGTTTGCTGTATGGTCAGACTGAACTACATCACTTTCAGTTTGTAGCTAACTCTTCATTGATCCGTTCTTCATTCGCTAAGTGTTTGTCTGAGTGTCTAATAGAAACACTCTCTTAGGCTATTTTCCTTCGAATCTCTTTACGACGGACTCGCCACCTTCTATCGAAATCGAACCTTAGTTTACTCGTGGACCCTCTCGTTTTCATTTCAAAAAGAGCTTAGATACCTACAAAATAATTATATGATTAAGTTTTTCATTATCCTTACGCGTGATGCGATGCAATCTTATACATATTTTATGACTTAACCCGAGACACTACCCAATCTCACCAAGTGACGAGATGACACGGGTCTGATAACTTAGGGTAATCTACACTCTTGGACAAAAATTTAGGACTCAGACAACTGAGGGAGGCTCTAATACCACTTCTGTCACTCCCCGAACCGATAGCAGCGGGAAGCAGCATTCGGAACGTACAGCGAAACAAGCATGATAACAAGAGCACAATAAAAGACACATATAGGCCACATTAATTTGACAATAATATAATTTTTACTGATAATTGAGAATTTAAATTACAATTTGGACTTAATAAAATAAAAAAAATAAAAGAGAAATAACAAGACTCATTACACTATCTAGACTCAAGAAAATAAAAGACAAACTCCGATCTCTAAAGTTCCAGGTTCGCTCGATCACGCTGACCCGATCCCAATTGCAAGCGTTCCATCTACCTCGTTACCTAAAAAGGATTGGAAATAGGGGTGAGCAAGAAGCTCAGTAGGAATTACACTCTATCATCAAGCACAGTTTAAGTGATTAACCATTTCATGAATATGCATGAATAAAGCGAGAAAAATACGCAACTAAATAACCAACAAGATTCGAAGATAATCGATAGATAAATGGAAAGGAATACTTGCATGTCTAGATCTCAAGCACTATTAACAAGAATTTCTAGTGAATGGCCATATCAAGTCAAGTCGAGTCATGTCACGCAAACAAGCAAGTACTTCATGCTTCAAGCATGAATAACAAGTTTCACAAGAATGTGGAATGTCATAGACTTAACACGCTAGATAATACTCGGTGCCAAATGCCACACCTAGTCATTCACCTCCCCGGGGATCAAGTACTTTTCGGGTGCTCCTCCCAGGACCAAGTGTCCATCATCTTGTCTATTCTCATGATCTTGAATTTATCTCGTGCCATTATAGTTCTCGATTATGATACTTTGCATGACCTGTATGAGCATGTTAAGCTGTAATTGACTTAAAGCTAGCTTGGAGCTTGAGATATTAAATCCTACTGAGCATTCGCTCACCCAGTTTATTTCCAATATTTTTCAGGTAATGACCTTATTGACAACGAGACCGAACATGATGGGTAAGGACAAGAGTGAAGAGTACTTCGGCAAGCTTAAATAAACCAACTAGTCTTGTTATCTTGCATCTTATGTTAAGTTTAGTCAAGTGTCTCATTGTAAATTTTTCTTTATTGAGTCTTTTCTTTTAATGGGTCTAATTTGTAATAAACTTATATTTGAAATAAAATTTTATTTTGTTCAAATTATATCTTGTCTTAACTATGTTCTGATTGACACGACTGTTTAACTGTCACATTCCGAGCAAACGAACATATTCTGCTGCTATCGGTTCGGGGCGTGACAGCCCGTTCTTTCGACAAGCTAGTCAAGGAGCAAGAATTCAAAAAGGGTGACCTAGGCATGGTCAAAAGAAGAGAAGTTATGACCTCCAACCCTAAAGAAAAATTGGTGGAAAATAGGGTAGGACCTTATATTGTCCACCGAGTCTATGAAGGTGGTGACTACGTTCTCGTAGACCACAAAGGGGTAGTTCAATTCTCCCCTCTCAATGGGAAACATTTGAAGCTGTATCATGCGGCCTCGTCGACATTCGAAGAATGACCGAAATCTACCTTGGTCTAATGGCACTCCGCCCTGGCCGAGATCTCCAAAGACATCCACCCAGCTCAAACCAAGTCCTAATATACACCAATCTCACGGTTCCTTGAGAACCACACATAATCCCACTGGGCTACCACTTTACCCATCACCATATTGGACCTTACGTCCACATTGGTGCATAGACCATTTCCTTGCGCTGGTGCTATCCCCGTGCCTACCAATATACATTTTTCCGCCAAAGGCTTTCCACCCAAGCCAACTTTTACACCCATCACCATGCTGGACCTTACATCTATACTGGTGCATAAACCATTTCCTTATGCTGGCATTATCCCCGCGCCTGCGAATGTATATTTTTCGGCAAAAGGCTTTGTGCCCGAGCCGACATTCACACACATCACCATGTTGGACCTCACGTCCACATTGGTGCATAAACCATTTCCTTGTGCTGCCATTATCCCCGTGCCTGCGAATATACATTTTTTGGTAAAAGGCTTTGTGCCCGAGCTGACATTCACACACATCACCATGTTGGACCTCACGTCCACATCGGTGCATAAACCATTTTCTTGCGCTGGCGTTATCCCCGTACCTGTGAATATACATTTTTCAGCCAAAGGCTTTGTGCCTAAGTCGACATTTACACCCATCACCATGCTAGACCTTACGTCCATACTGGAGCATAAATCACTCCTTTGCGCTGGGGTTATCCCCACGCCTATGAATATATATTTTTTTCCGCCAAAGGCTTCGTGCCTTAGCTGACATTCACACATTATCACCATTACGAACCTTACATCCGAATCGGCACATAAATCTTTTCCTTGCATTGGCATTACCTTGTTGCCAATGAATACACCCGTTTTCGGCGTAAGGCCTTGTGCCCTAGCCGATATTCACACATTATCACCATTACGGACCTTACGTCTGAATCGGTGCATAAATCTTTTCCTTGCATTGGCATTACCTTCTTGCCAATGAATACACCCTTTTCCAACGCAAGGCCTCGTGCCCTAGCCGATATCTACAGATTATCACCATTATGCGCCTTACGTCTGAATTGGCGCATAAAATCTTTTCCTTACATTGGCATTACCTTCTTGCCAATGAATACCCCCTTTTCTAACAGAAGGCCTCGTGCCCTATCTGATATCTACACATTATCGCCGTTTGGACTTTACGTTTGAATTGGTGCATAAACTCTTTCCTTGCATTGGCATTACCTCCTTACCAATGAATATGCCTCTTCCGGTTCAAGGCTTCATATCCTAGCCGCTATCCACACATTATTGCCATTACGGGCCTCACATCTGAATCAGTGCACAAAATCTCTTCCTTGTGTTGGCATTAGCTTCTTGCTAATGAATGAACATTGTCTGGTGCAGTTCATGCAAGTCCCACCGAAAATCTCCTGTCAATGTACCGTTAACCTGGACCTTTCATCCTCATTAATGACTAAACCTACCCCTTGCTTTGGCATTTAGCCAATGCCGATGAACAAGCTATCATTGACAACTAAGCCTGCCTTCGCGTCAGCATCATCTCAATGACGATGGTTGGAGCACACCATCACCTAACACCTCATTGGCAAATGGCAAATATCCTCACACACAAAAAAGAGGCTTAAAATAGAGGTGCCTCGCCAGACTTACCAAGACATCCTGGACAAGGGTAAAAATGGCTATAACCCGACTACATCGAAAACCTGAAAGGGCGCTGTGGGCAAAATTGGGTACCCTATCACGTGAAAACCCGAAAGGGCGCGTGGGTAAAAGCAAGAGGGGGTTGGCTCTGGTGAAAACCTGAAAGGACACTTGAGTCGGTAATGTGGTTCAAAAAAAATTGATGTTGCTACTTCATTTATCATTCGTGCTCCATGGGATTCCCTGTATGCAACAAATAAGCCATGTACCACTAGTATAAGTCTTACGCCTATGCCAAAAAAAACTTCTTTGCTTCGGCATTTGACCCATGTCAATGAACAAACTTACCATCGATTTTCGTCATCAACGGCAAAATTGATGAACAAACCATCAACCCAGACCTTTCATCTCCGTCGATAAACAAATCCCTTTGCTTCAGCATTTAACCCATGCCGATGAACAAAACTTATCGTCGATTATCATCATCATCGGTGAAATCGATGAACAAATCGTCGACCCGACTTTTCATCTCCGTCGATAAACAAATCCCTTTGCTTCGGCATTTAACCCATGCCAATGAACAAAACATGCTGTTGATTTTTGTCAGCATCGACGAAATCGATGAACAAACCATCGACCCGGACCTTTTGACCGCATCGATAAACAAATCCCTTTGCTTTGACATTTAACCTATGCCGATGAACAAAACTTGCCATCAATTTTCATCATCATCGGCAAAATTGATGAACAAACTGTCGACCCAGACCTTTCATCCATGAACCTATGCGCACCGGGGTGCATGCAAAGTCTAGCCTAGAATCTAACAATCAATGAACAATATAATGATATGAATATGGAAAGCAAGTAAAAGAGGAGGACAAGTAGCACCCAGGCAGGAATATCACTGCAGAAACAGCGGAAATAAAATGCACCTCGAGATGCGTACCTGTGGCTAAAAAAAATACACCAAAATACCTTACCGGACTAGAAGTGGTCCGTTATATCAATATAACGCGCCGGGAGGAGACCGCCAAAGTAGCCAAGGAGCCAGAAATAGCAGGAAAATAAAAGGAAATCTGGAGAAATGCGGGGAAAGAACAGAACAGAAAGATAGCAGGTTTAACAAAGATCAAGAGGCACGATTGGCACTAGATGTCCCACCATGATCGCCAAAAAGATTCTGTTGATTTTTATTTGTTTCTTTTTGTTTTGTTTGTTTTTTTTCACTTGGGTTTTGAGGATGATGATGAACAGTGCAGAAAATATGTCAAGTGATCTATCTGCCACTAACTAGCACAACATCAACCTACGCAACCATCATAACTCTAGGCATGGACAAACGCTCTCAATCTATAACTAAACTAAGGGAAAGATAAAAACACACGCCGGAGCGTGGAGCAAGAAAGTAAACACACCGTGATGGTGGAACAAGTAAGGGAAAAAAAGTAATGAAGAAAGAGAGAGCTATTGCCCCAGCCAAGGAAACGAGATCGCCACTAAGGTAAACAACTAGCCAGAGACTGGAAGAATATCTTAGAATAGAAATGATGAAGCACCCGCCTATAGGAGATAGAAACCAGAACTGCAATCTGCAACTCAGAGGACTTTAACGGACTGGAACCGGTGCGCTATGTGACCTTAACGCGCCTTCTTAGATCCGTTATGTTACTGCTTGTAGAGAAAGGATGTGGGACTTTGATCTCCCCGCTTCCTAGCCGACTAGGAAGCTTGGGCCTCGTGCTTTGAACTTCGTAAACCTGCCAAAGAGTGTAATTCACAAGCTATAAATAACCCGGATCAATTTTTTCAAGTTTTCAAAAATGGAAGAAATTTCTGAGCAAGCATAGAATTTATTATCCTAGACTTGTAGTGATTTCTACCGCAATTTGAGATATATGACTGGCCAATCGAAACTTGTGTCAAATGTTAAAGGAACTAAAATTGAAATCACTAGGCACTCTCTTCATAAAATGTTCAGAATACCTGAAGATGAAGAGAGTGAAGGTAAATTTTTATACAATCTTCATGATGCTTTCTTAGTGATTAATGATGTGCCGAGTGATTCCTCTGACAAAAAAAAAACTCAATTGGGTCAATTTAATACAACTAAGTTTTCTCCTCTAAAGAGATTACTGCACCATATTCTGACTGCTATGATCACTCCACAAGTTGGAGGAAGAAGTAGACTGACCGAGACACAAAGATTTGTTCTATATTATTTGCTGAAGGGTATCAGAATTTGTCTGCCAGATATAATCATCCAGATCATGAGAACTTGCAAAGAGTCCAGGAGAAATTTTCCTTATGTAGCCCACCTGATATTTAATAAATCAGGCATTCCTTTGGATGGGGAGGCTTCAAAAGATATTCCAAAAGTCAACATCTATAATATGGATTTCATTGTCAAATATTTGAAATTGAAGCTCGATGATCCTAGATAGGGGGAGGATTTGCCTCCAATGGAGGAACAAAATGAAGGTGCTCAGGCCAGTGAGTAGCCAGAAGAAATTGAGAGAGAAATGAAAAAGGAGACTGCTGAGGAGCTAGCTGAAAAACAACTGAAAGACATGCAGTTAGAACAAGAGGTTGATGAGCTTAATCTAACTGATGATCAAATAAAGCATCAGCTGGATCAGAATATTAATGAATTGTTTGATAAATTTGGAATATCATCTCAACCATAGCAGCCCACCGATCAGCCAGAACAGTCAGTGGAACAAGCTGAAGTAGAAACTGGTGGACAACAAGAAGAAGAACAAGCTGAGGAAAAAATAGTTGAACAGCAAGAAGTAGCACATGCTGAGGAAGAGAGAAGATCTGAAAATATTCAGGAAGAGGAGAGGGAGATTTCTATGGCACCACCTGCTGTTTATCATCCGCATATGGAGCAAAACCCAGAACAAGAAGCGAGGTTGATGACCCACAGAGGCATGATCTAAGCACTGATCCCATTGAAATCCTACTTTACGGCGGGTGAAATCTTAAGAACTCAGACATAAAAGACATGAAATTATACAGATTTCAGTGCTTTTCTTTCGGATCGACTGCCCTGAGGATGTTGGTCTGGTCACTGGAGGGTTTGATGAATACAAGAAGGATCTGAGTAAGACTGGAGTTTTGAGCCAAGTTAACTCCGGATCAGAAGAATTAAACCTGGGACAATCCACCCTCCCATGATTGGATAAGCTCGACCTTCACATGGCGAGAGAGAGCACGCAGATTTGCGGGGAACTCAGATGAGTCGATGACGGCGTCGCCACCGGAGGAATAAAGATGTCAAAAGAGCTTACCATGACCAAGTTGCGCGCCACGGAGGACGACGACGAAACAGAGCAGCACCGCCAGTCCCGCCCTCGTCGGGAAGCCGCGCATCCTCGGAGAAGAAGAAGAGACTGACCTGTACAGTGGTCGAGGTGGGCGCGTGGGATCTGATCAGACAAACGTGTTCATTGGAGCAGGCAGAGAAGCCCGGGATTGGATTGGCCTCGTTGAAGAGTTGACTGGGTTCGCCTTGGTATGAGTCCAAAAAACAGCTGTCCTTGTCAATGAGTTATTATTATTGAATTAGGATTTTCTCACATGATACGTTTCAACCATGCGAATCTCTCACCTAATGCCTGTAGACCAGGTTGGCAGGTTTCCATATGTTAGAAAAGAGTGCTTGGAAATTGCCCAGTGGATTCCCCACATTAATGGAGAATCTTGGAGCCATCCAAACCAATAATTTAATGAGATTTTCCTAACATGCCTAGCAAACGACTCAGCAGACTCTGACACTCATGCATGGATGGGCATGGGAGCAAGATCCACTGGCTTCCTAGGCCTACGACCTGTGACAATCTCGAATGGACTCATGCCGGTAGACCTATTAACTGAAGTGGGAAGAGTCCTTCTGGGACAAAGACACACAGCTCCTATTTCGTCACACCTGGAGAAAATAAAACCCCATGCCCGCTTACAGATGCTCCTTCAACTCGAAGAATAAATGAAAAAGGTCTAGTGAGGGAATGATCCCGCACTGGCGGCAGAGGAAGCAGAAAGAATAGGCGAAGAGATAAGAGTTGGCGACCAGCTGGATAGGAACCAGCCGGAAGAAGCAAGGGAGTTCAACAACGAAGGGATGGAGGGGGAGGCGAAACCCACTCTTCCATGATAGAAGAAAGGAATAGAAATATCTAGAGCAGGAGTCCAAGATCGTTTCATGGGAGGCAAAAGCATAAAAATGGTACTTCCAAGGGATGCCGTACCTGTACTCCAATCGCTTCACCTCTGCCTCGTCCAACTCACTATGATTCGGAGCCAGTGGCACCAACAAGGTCCTCGAGGCCCGCCCACTCCCCTACTTCTCAGCATCCAGACACTGGTTCACCATGGAATGAGTAGGAGAGCTAGAGGAAGATGATTCTGTCAACTCCGGAGGAAGAGGAAGCTGCCGAATCGCCACCGTAGTAATCACCGCCTGCTCCGCGAAGGCTGTGACAATTCTCTACTCCTCCGAGTAGCCCTCATGGCGCATTAGAAAACCCCAAAGGTAGAAGCGATGGAGAGCAAAACCCTAAGCAACGTAAGTATAGAATGCAAATAGCACGCAACACTTATAACCCCCAGCGGGAGGTGGTGCCACGTTCCGATCTCCGAGAAAAGGGGCCTCCTCACCTTAATTCGTTAGGATTATCATCATTACGGGCACACTTCCAAGATAGCCGCTTCACATGGCCCCCATCAAAGTTGGATCTCCACCCACTTGAGCCACAAAAGTTTAGCCTAAACAGCTACTTGGCCGAGCCTAATTTGGCTCGAGAGTAGGAGGGGGATTTCCACAGCCCATATTCAATCAGCCGAATAAAGTCCTACCAGACCGAACGAGGCCCAGCTCTCTCAAGTGACTGCCTTGCCAGGCCCACTTGCCATTAATACTCCCCCTCAAGTTGGAGAGTGAAGATCACGAACCAACTTGGAGATGATAAAAGAAAACTGATCAGCAAGGACAGCCTTTGTAAAAACATCCACCAACTGGAGGGAAGTGGAAAGGTGTGCAGTTAGAAGCAGCCCAGATTGAATACGCTCATGAACAAAATGACAATCCAATTCAATGTGCTTCATCCGTTCGTGATAAATGGGGTTGGCAGCAATGTTGAGAGCAACTTGGTTGTCACAGTACATGGTAGTGGGGTCGGGATCAATGTCGTACTCTTGTAGAAGGAAGTGAAGCCATTGGACTATTAGGTCTGTTGGGTGCAACCGGATCTAGAAGGGGGGTTGAATAGAGCCGGTACAACTTAGGTCAATTAAAAAAACTAAACTATTTGAAACACAATCTAAAACTTGATGTGCAGATGGCACACAATACAGTATGGACTGTGGATTCTATGGGGATATTTCAAGGGAATAGAACAGGACTGTCATACACAAGGAGCCAACATGTGCTGTATGGGAGAGAGCTGAGGTCGACGCAACGGAGCAGAGAGGTCGATGCAGCCTCTCAATGGGTTTGACTAATAAATAGATTCGAAGTTTATCAAACCCCTAGTGTGTGTGTGAACAAAGTAACTCCCCCAGGCCTGAGTAGACTCCCTAGTGCCTATGTGCAAGGGTGCAGTAGGCAACTGAGAAAATACAAGTGTAGCATGAGGGGCAAGCGGTGTGCAGGCAAGACAGATAGTGTGCAGACCTGAAGGGTAGAGTGTGTGATGAAAAATAGTTAGAATTGAATACGTTGAAGCTAGCATACGTGCTTGTGAATGAGGGTAGAGAATGTGGAGCAGTCATACAAATCACAACCAATTGCACTGGGATTTTTAAGGTGGTTCGGTTGCAAATCCACAACCTACGTCCACCCTCACCAAATCCAGTGAGTCTTTTCCATACAAGGACGAAGTCCTCAACTCACACACACACACACACACACACACACACACACACACACACACACACGGAACGATCCCTGTGTTAATTCTCATTCTGCTAAATTCCCTGCAAAACGACCAATGAACACTTCATGTTTTAATTGTGGTAAGCTTGGTCACAAATCTGCTAATTATTGGTAAAATAATTTTAGAAGACAGAATGTTCATGCATACAACAGAAAACCTCATGATCATACTTACGGATCTCATGCTGCTGTTGATATGCATCAGAGAAATCAGAAACCTATCATTTCATGTAGCTATTGTGGCAAGTTAGGTCATACCATGGACAATTGTTCTATGATTGAATTTGATGATACTGCTGCTAAGAAATTATTTAGAAAACCCATCAGGGCTAATGCAGGACCCAAGGCTGCTTGGGTCCCTACAGGATCAAAATGATTTTACTGCCATAGGTGTGCCTTGGAATAAAAGAAAAGGGGGTCATTGAACCAAGGCACTCAAAGGAAGACCCCAGGTCCTGCCCTTCAGGTCTGTTCTGAACACCAAGTTTAAATTCCATCATCTGAAATGATTGTGTGATATGTTTCAGCATTCTGTTGAGTTAACTCGTGCTTAAATAAAAGTTTCTGAGAAGGAGGAATTGTGCATTCATGCTTATGGTGGTTTCCTTCTGTCTGAACAGCATGAATTGTTTGCTGTGTCTTCATTTGATACTATGCTATCAGCTAGGGGGAGTTGAACACCTTTGTTTCATCATCTTGCTGCTAATATTCAATGATTATCTTCGTTGAATCAACTTGAGTTTAAGTGAAGCCATCTGGAAATTTGAACTGCATGTCATGTGAATGGGTTTTTACTTCCTATTGAATAGCATGAATTCTCTTGAGCATAAATGCTATAGTTCAAAATACTGTGTTTTAATGGTTTAATCATGCTATTTATCAGGGGGAGTGTGACTACTTGTGGTTAAACATTGAGCTGATCATGTTTGGTCTTGTTAGATGATGCATTGCATCTAGACAGGGGAAGCCTCCCACCTAACTCATCAATTGGTATCTGCACATTTTTGGAAAAAGAACAGAGTGTCTCCACCCAATACAACAATTTGGCTGGCCCAACTCGATGAATTTATCGCGATATTGCAACACCGACATCTCGCCCTGTGTCAGCTTCAGAAATTGATACATCTTGGCTAACTTCATGCAGGTTGGAGTATAAACACGCTCAAACGCAGCAACAAACTCAGCCCAAGTGATCTATCGAAGTGAACAAGAACGGAAGGCGACTTCCCATTCCGAGGTCCACCACGTGTGTGCAGTACTGTGCAGTTGATAAGAGGCCAGCATAACCTGTTCATCCTCGGTGCACTCCATGCATTGGAAGACAAGCTCAGTAGCGTCCAACCACTCCCTCGCTGCCTCGGGATCCGATTGACCCTCGAAAGTCAATGGATGGAACAGCAAGAATTCTTTCAGTGCTCGTCCATGACCACTGGGTAACTCCACAGGCAGAATAAGAATAGGTGCAGCCTACGCAGGAACTGGTACAGCAGGAGCAGCTGAACCACTAGCCTCATTTCGAGGAACTAGGGTTCTTCGCCTTCGAGGCGGCATCTTGAGTTTAAGAAAATGCGACAGTGGAAAACATATTAGCAATCGTAAGGAAACATCTTAAGCCAGCAATGAAACGACTCAAAGGGACTTGCTCTAGACCAGTACGGATTTTAATTCCTGATATAATTCCCCAACTCCGCTCTGATACCAACTATAACGACCCAGAGCCCATGGCACCGATAACCCGGTAGAAGTACCGAATTACCGCTCTCATGAACTGGGGACGCCACCCAGGAGGCTGATGAGACCCTTGAAAGGTTAGTGGGGTTTGTTGAGGGATTGCATTAGAAATTGGAATTCGCAGCGCGCATTGTTAGTTTTTAGCAATGAATAATTAAAATTAAGGCAGAAGTAATTTAAAATATCAGAGTGATATAAATATAAACTAGCCCAGAATTACAACAACCAAGAATATACACAAGTCCCACAGTAAAAAGAAAAGACAACAACTACACGGGGCATACCCCGACAAAACTACAAAAAAAAAGAGAAGACTGACAGACACTGTTGGCACTCTAAGGGCGGTCTCTTTTCGCAGAGATTTCTTCATCTTTGAATATAAGTCGAAGCAAGGTCATCATCTTTCTGCTTGGTTATATATAATTCTGCCTCAGTGATTCCTCCCTTGGCTGGCTTCATTCTAGCCATTTGATCCTCCTTTAGCTCATCCATCGCTGTTGGAGTTGCAAAACTCGAGTGCGAGCTAGCTGGTTGTAGATGCGGGTCTGCGAACGGCCTTGAGTGAGGTGTTGTAACTGCCCCCTAACGTGCCTAAGAAGCTGAAGGACGTACTGAGGGTGTGAGTTGTGGTTGTTGAGAGTGGGTGCCCCCTGCATCTCCATATGATATTTGGGGCATAATTGGTTGTGATGACGCTTCGAATGGCTCCATGCCACCTTGAAGATTCTCAGATGAGGGCCCAACCTGCCCGGGTATGGCTAGGTATAAACCCATTCTATTGAATCTCCTTCTTAGCTCTCCGACCTCTTGCAGCTTTTGATATAGTTCTGATACCACAGTAAGGTCAGGTTGGGAATAACCAGGAATAGTGCCTTCCGCCTCAGTCTTGGATGGGACCAACAACATCTTATTATCATCACCAGAAACATTCTGTCCTTCAAAGGGCCTCCATACCCTCATAAAGAGGAGGGGTATGACAACGTGCCTCCCCATTGGGCGATGGAGAGCATATTTTGTCATATCCTTCTTAGCAGCTTGGCTCGTGCGGGGCAAGGTTGATAATGTATGACAGGAGAGAATGATGTGCCCCCTCTTCTTCTTTGGCCCCTTCTTTTTATTCCCCTTTGCACCTGGCTTCTGCCCTTCAAGCAATTGGGGGTATAGAGACACCATGTTGACCGCCCTTTTTAGATCAGGCAATTCATGAGGGCATGGAGGATCCACCTTATGGTCATCCATCTGGAGCTCCCCCTTCTTGATCATCCTTTCAATGGCATCTTTGAAGATATAGTAGTCTTCAATAGGGTGCCCAATCATCTGATGATAGGGGCAAAAGCGGGGGTCATCCTTTCTTCTAGCGTCCCTCGGTCTCCTTGGTTCTGGGTCATTGAAACAAATGTATGACATGATATACAATGAAATCATCATACTCAAATGTATCATAGTCAAGTGCAACATCAGCAGTAGTGCATCAATGCTAAGCATCATCAAACAATATTAATGCAACATCAACACATATGACATCATGCACATATGAGTCATAGTGTTTAACATCATCAAAACCACAAGAGTACAACACTAATCACACGGTGTGCAAATAGACTCCAGCAAAAGTCATTTAAATGAGAAGATCAACCGATAACCAAGTATAAGGCGGAGGTTCGATCTAGGATCTCCTCACGCAAGAGATGACATTCCAGATAGGCCTAACCTATCTTTCATGCCATACATTTTTATATACTTAATGGTTGAAGGCTTTCACAACTCAATCAAATGGAAATGCAATTAGAATCCAATGCTAACAGTGAACGGCCCTAAATATGCATCTAATCGAGTCTGTATACACATAAGCAATCATACAATGGACAAGAATTTTCTGGTGGTTTGGTCTCAACCTTGAGACCTACGTCCACCCCACACTCAAGCCTGAGTGTGGCTTCTGCTGATACACAACTTAACTGCTGATCCACAGCTTTGGGGATGAATCCCTACAATCGCTGAGCAACACAGCATGCTATACGTTGACTAAGAGCTTGAATCGTTGAGCCTCACAGCTTGCTTTCCACTGAGCCTCACAGCTTGCTAACCGTTGAGCACCACAGCTTGCTGTCCGAGGAGTTGCTCCTCACCGCTGAGCATCACAGCTTGCTACGTTGACTAACAGCTTGAAAACTAGAAATAAAAGAAAAATACAAAGGACTGAAAACAATAATCAGATGAAGCATGAAAACTAATATAGCTCAAATGAGTAGACAATTCTAAATCTGATCTAGAAATCGTGACTTCAGGGGTGAACACTTCTCACACTTCTTCTCCTCTTCTCTGATACCCTCTTTTGGCTCTTCTTCTTTTTTCTGCGACTAACTCTCTCCCTTTCCAGCACTTTACTCTCTGTGAACTCTGGCCCTCTCTTTTATTATTTTGGCTCGAGGAAGTATCATTTCTGGGTCATATTATCTCAAAGGATGGAATCAGTGTTGATCCGTCAAAGATTGGTGAGCGTGTTAAGGGCTCTTGAAGAATGTGGTTGACTAGGAAAAGTATTCCTTTGGATTTAGAATGTTGAAGGGAGACATTCTGGGGATGAATTCCAGCCTCGTTGCTGGGTGCCACGTGTCGTGGCTTGTGGTCAAGGCGCCCCTGGGTTGACCCGGGTGGCTCAGTTGAAGGTGTGCAAAATCGCATGCTGGGTGATTGGGAGTGGCCCTAATCAATTGTTGATGTCGCTGTGAGTCACAGCCAGCTGGCTAGAACCCTTAGTTGGGCTCGACATATCATAGAAGGGGCTGGATAGATAACGTATCGAAGGTGACCCTTATTTCTAATCATTTTCTCTGGGAAAATGTGTAGTAACCTGAAAAATAAAAAGGAGAATAAATAAGTAATAACCATGTAATATTTAAAGGAAAATTAAAATTTGAGAGATTCACGTTAGAATGTAAATGGGGCTAATGTGGGCCTTAATAAAGAATTAACTGGATTGAAATGTTAACATGTTAATTGGCTTTGGGTTGAAGCCGATTAAGCAATAGCGTGATAAATAAGAGATAAGGCCACCTAAATAAGAGCAAATGGGTTGACCATGAAGGGCCGTGTCGACTCCCTGTTAACTTAGGAATAGGTTTTGGTTTTGATAGGTCAACCGATGGATTGGGTTGGTGACGCTAATTGAGGAAGGATGTGATCGAAGCAGGGAAGTTGAGTTTGATCAGGGTAAGAACTCCTGAGTAGGATTCGGAGGGTAGAGTTCCTATAAATTAGGACCCCCCTGCGATGGCAGAAGCCATCGTGCTCCTACCATTGCTGGTCTGTGTTGCTGCTGCTGCTATGCTGGTTGCAGAGTGGGGAGGAAAGCGTTCTTCTTCCTTCTGCTTCCTCTTTCTGCATCCATCTTCTTCCTCCGCGTCTGTGACTTCATCCATTAAAATCATGTTAAAGTAGGCATTCTCCCAGGATAAGTTTCTATCTATTGTAGGTGGGCCACCTCATGACTAGCCGAGGGGCCGAGTCACGCCACACTGGGACCACCGGTGGTGGTGCTGGCTAAGGTGTGACGCCCCTTACATGAATTACTGAGTCGGGTCGGGGTGCCTGTCTTCTTCTTCTTATCTTCACCGGTGCAGCCTGCCAATCCCCTTGGTCTTAGGTCGACGCTAGGACAAAAGCTTCATAGGTATGCCAGGTGGTAGCCTCCGATAACTCCTTGGGCAATTACTGGTATAGCGACACCACATTGATAGTTGTAGCCAGGTTAGGCATTTCATGCGGCTACGGGGGATCCACCTTGAGCTCTCCCATGTCTAGCTCTCCCTTCTTAATCAATGACTCAATGACATCCTTGAATATGTAACATTCTTCGATAGTATGCCCGATCATCAGATGATACGAGCAAAAGTGAGGATCGTCCTTTCTTCTTAAGTCATCTGGCCTCTTCGACTCTGGCAATGTGACTTTGTTATACTTGGTAGCCTATTCGAAGAGGACCTGAGTTTTATCTCAGGGGAAAAAATAGAGCTTGCTTCTCATCTTCTCCCGTAGGGAGGGACCTTCTCACCGTTCAGTAGACTTGGCCGGAGAAGGCTTGAAAGCCTCCTTATCCTTCTCTTTCTGCTTTTTAAAGGTTTTGAAATCCATTGTGTGAACTTCTTGCAGCACCGGTCTTTTATCGGCCTACCTGGCCTTTTGATTTGACACAACAAGAATGGAGGAGTATCGGGCGAGGAAGGCCTCGATCACCGCCACGATGTTGTTTAGGCGGTCAAATGACTTGACCTATGTGCCAATCATCCTTTCCAGGACTTCCTTCTTCAGATTTTGCTTACAAATTTACACTACGCCTTCCTGATGTGGTGGCCGCTTGCACCTCATGCTGAGGTTCCTCCACCTCTTGATGTAGTCCAGTGCAGATTCATCATTCCTTGGCCTAGTAGCATAGAGTTCTGCCATAGTGACCTCCCGCTCAGCTATGTAGAATCTCTCCTTGAATTTCTTCTACATATCGGGCCAATCAATAATGGACCCGGCAGGCAAGCCCGAGTACCACTTGAAGGTGAGCCCTGTCAAGGTACACCTGAAGAACTTGAGAAGGTAAGATTCGTCTGTAGCTAAATCGCTCATGACGTTCACATAATAGGCAATATGCTCCCTAGGAGATCCTTGCCCATTGAACTTTTCAAACTTCAGCAGTTTGGTGATGCCTGGCGACAGCTTTTTGGCGGCGTGGTGCGTTGGGTAGGGTACCTGGTACATGCCAAACGACATATGATCACTGTCACCCATCTATGCCAATTTCATCTCTATCATCTGTTCCAACATCAGCTTACTCAACCACTGGCGGGTCAGCCAGACTTGGGTAAAAGTGAGCCGGTTGTGCAAGCGGCGTTGTTAACACTATCACTTATGGTGCGACGGTAGACCCTTGGAATGTAAAGGCCGGTGGCGGGGCCGGTGCCGCTGGTTGTGGCTATTGTAGAGGGATGCCTCCAGTGTGGCTAGGTATTGGAGGAGACACCTTCGCCTATGGGGAGGCTTCGGAGGCCTACCAATTGCCCCCAGAAGTTTCGGGCAGTATTTCGGTCTGCCCAAATGTTGAAGGTTGAGAATTCCTTTCATTCAACTGCTTTCTCAGCAATTCGATCTCCTGCTGATACCGCCGCATCATGAGCAATATAGTAGGGTCGTTCATGGAAAAACTGGGAGTGCCCCCTCTTTCTTCAACCGAAGCTTCTTCAGATGATGTAGATGGCATCCCACTAGTGTCCCCAGTAGTGACAATGTTAGCGGTTAAGGCTATCAGGGCTTCTTCGGGGGAAGTCTCTTCAGCGCGAGCTTGAACTACCTCGCTCGCTGCTCTTCTTCTCCTAGTGATAGGGCCTCGCCTTTTGGCGAGCCTAGCCACTTCTCTCGGCTCAGTGGGTAGAGCCCCGTATCGATCGAATATTCCAACCATGTTACAAGTGTAGATCTACACATCTCTACCCTTCCTTGTCATCCTTAATGATGGCCTATTAGGGAAGGTAAGCCTATCAAAGAAGGATCTTCATGCTTACGCCTCCCTCCGAGGTCGATATTGATAGTAATCTTCCGGGATGTTCCTCGATTCCGCACTCTTAGAGAACGGGCTCCTTGCTCTTTTAGGGCGGCGGCCATTGCTTGCAGCAGCCTTTGGCGACCCAAGCGAGTGCTTGTCGTTCCATATAAATAAGCCCCCATGACTTCATTCACTCCCTCCTATGGCCGTGAGGAGGGCAGGACATGTGATGTCGCCCTATCTTCAGCGTAGGGCTCATAAGACAAGTGCCCTGGATGGGTAGTCCTGTGGTGGTGTCGGGAATGCCGATCACGGACCTCCCTTGATGGAAACGGGGCAGCAAAGGCTGGCTGATACTCCAAGGCTACTGGCTCAGCCTGGCCCTCTCCCCTTCGTCTCTTGTAATGGGCTTTCTCTGGCCCTACCTGGGCCGATGGAGTGATTCGGGTACCCTTGGGCACCCAGACGTGCTTCCCTTTTGTGGAATGCTGGGCCGACTGATTCCTTGGCCTCTTGGACTTGGCGGATCTCTTTCTGTCTACCTCTGCCAGTGGTTGAAACGAGTTCTGCACTGGCACAATGGGTACGACCCGTTCTGGGGTCATCTTGACTCGTTGTCCGTTCAGATGGACTCAGACGCTCCTGATAATGACAGATTTATCGGTGTTAGAGACCCGGCCCCTGGAACCTACGACATCAACATGGCTCCTCCGGAGCCTCCTTCTGTGAGAGGTTGACCCTTGGTTGGATGGGCCAGCATGTGAGTGCACATGGCGCGCGTGGCAGCTCAGCGTCTTTGCTGGGACACGCCAAGTAGTCTTCACGGCAGCGACTCCCCAGATGGGAGCATTGATTCCTTCAGCATCGGATGCCCCGACATCCAATAAAATCATGAAAGTGACCCCAAAGAAGTTGGGGAAGTCGACGATAGGAGGGAAGCTCCTGAAACAGACAGAAATGGTGAGGTAGCTAATCTTCACATGGCTCTCAACAACGAGTTGTTGAAGACTGGATTGACATGATCTACCAATAGAAAGTGGATCCAGAGGGGGGTGAATGGATCCAAATGCGGAATTAAAAAATCTAACTAGAGATCAGATCAAACGGCAGATTGTGGAGAAGTTCTTTTCACAAGCCTTTGGTGTGTCATTCGGTCTCCATCTACTCCCAAGGGAAGGGGTTTACAATCTAAAAGTTTCCACCGCAGTTTTCAAAGTCTAGATGGCACCTAGATGATGCTTCTTTCGAGACCCTCGGAGATCTTCCAGGAGGGAGTCTAGCTCTAGGAGAGGTGAGGACCCCATTCCTCCATCACAGCAGGCACCCACACCTCCACGTGCATCGTCGATGCGCCCACGGCCTATACTCGACCCCCGTCTGGTCGATTTTGATGAGTTAAACGACCTCTTTCCAGATTTGGGTGCTATTTTTGAGGTTCAGGATGGTTGGACTGATTTTGTAACAAGGTATACCAAATATTATCCAAACCTTGTTCAATAGTTCTATGGCAATTTAACCATGAGAAATGAGCATCTGTATACTGCTGTCAAAGGAGTTAAGATTCCCGTCAATCCTGATTTATTTGAGAGCGTCCTAGGAGTTTTTGCTAGGGGCGCTGATATGACATTTGGTCATGGTCATGTTCCGGAGACGTTTATGCTCATGACCTGCAGTGAGTATGTGCATGGAGTTAGCAACTTGATCCCGTTGAATGCGAATTATTTCCCTCCCTTGCAGCATATTTGGCAATATATGTTTACCACCCTCATCTATACCAAGGGTGGAAGTCGAAATGAAGTCACTAAAGTGCACAGGTTCCTATTTTATCATGTGATGAATGGAGTGACCATAAACATGGGTCTCCTTATGACGAATTTAGTTGGGTCATGTTGTATGCAAAGACGGAGATCTTTGCCTTATGCATCTCAATTAACTGGAGTATTCATTTATGTCGGGATCAGCTTGGCCGATGAAGTGATCATTCCAGTGTGACAAGATAATGTTTACAACAAACACAAGTTATTCTCAAACTTTAGGTACTATTGGGGTCCTGATGGAGAGTTACATAGAGATGTGAGAGTTTATGGGGAAGAGTTTGAAAATGATGAAGAAGAAGAGGAAGGACAGCAGGAAGCTCAAGGAAACTCCTCGGTTCTAGCCTCCTTTCTAAAAATCCTATTGTTCCGTTCACCCCACAAAGTCCAAAGAGTGGCATGAAGAATCAGCCACCACACAACTGCATCTCCTCTAAGGGGCCAAGATCTACCCCAAGTGCCGATGAGATGACGAGCCTCCATATGGTGGGCAATGTAACATCCAGTCCTCGAGGCCAAGATATCCCACACTTCCCGCGAATATGCGCAACCTACAACCAGGTGGTCCAAGTTCTTATCATCCTGCCCACACAAGCAACAAGTCGATTGGATGTTGGGGAGGAAACGAGCCAGCTGATCGCGAGTAGGGAGCCTTCCGTGGGAAATCCTCCAAATGAGTATCTTCACCTTCAGCGGGCTCCTAGGGTTCCAAATCTGAGAGGCAAAACTATGACGCAACCTTCCGTCCAAGATAAAGGTGTAGACAGACTGAACTGAGAAAGACCCCTCTGTACTCCACCTCTAAGACCACGCATCCTCCATGAGAGAATGCGGGGCAAAGTCAAGGAGACAAAGAAGGAGGTCTAGAAACTCCTCCACCTTTGTCGGCCTGAGATCCCTCCTAAAAGTCAGTGCCCAGGTGCCCCCAGAAAGTTGAGGGTTAAAGGTGCGGTCCATCGTTCCCAAAGGGTCAGTAGTGATAGCAAAGAGGTTGGGGAAAGGCACCTCCAGAAAAAGCTCATTGCACCACCTGTCCTTTCAGAAAAGGCACATGTTGCCTTTCCCTAGTCGAACCCGAACACTAGAGGAAATGATACCCCTACAAGTCAAAATGCCACGCCAGATGGGGGAGGTTTGAGATGTGGGTGGAGTGTCCAAGTCCCAAACCCTCCTCCTATTGTAGTACATCTACCTGATAAGGTTCGCCCACAGCCCATCATCCCTTATCCCCAATCTCCATAGCCACTTGCACAAGAGGTCCAAGTTAAAACCACCCCACATCTTTGATCCCCAGCCCCCCCTTCCTAATGTCATGCCAACCCCTGCAACTCCCCCCACTCCCATGCTAGAAGAATATCTGCGTTCTAAAGAAGGAGGGAGAGGGAGAGAACCTCGTGCAGGGCGTGCACGAGGTCAAGAGTATACCTCGTGCACGTCTACACGAGGCATGGGACATACCCCGTGCACACGGTGCACGGGGTGGGGCCTTGAAGAGGGAAGGAGAGGGAGACCTCATGCAGGATGTGCACAAGACTAAGGGCACACCTCGTGCACATTCTGCACGGGGTACAGGTATAGCTCGAGCAGGTTTGAAGCGGGGGGGAATAAGCCCATGTTGTTTCCAGAAAAAGAAAGGGGCAGAACGTGCCCCGTGTAGGTTTCAAAAGGTGTAGCCCGCGCAAACTTTGAAGGTAAAGGGGCAGAGGGGCAAGAAAGAGGTGACAAGTGTGTGCTGGGGAGGAGTGTGCCGATGAAGCCTTGAGGGAGCGTACCGGCGAAGGGGGGTTGTCTGGTGCAGAAATGATGGGAAAGAAAGAGGAAGAGGGACTTCGTGCAGGGTGTGCACGGGGTGAGAGAGTGCTTCGTGTAGGGGAAAACGAAGGGGGTTGGGCATGCCAGTGAAGGATATATAGAGCCCACTCTTCCAGTCGTTTTAAGGCCTTTCTTTTCTTCAAAATTTTTTAATTATTATCATTATAATTATTTTTATTTTGACCATTTGGTCTGCATGACTGATCAATGGACCCTCCCCCCTTCCTGTCTTTAATCGTTTTAGTTGTCATCTGTCTTTCCACGTTATTCTCAGTCTTTTTAACTTGGTTAGAACATTCCTTAGTTGATTATTTAGTCTGTTTGTTGTTCTCCCTGGCCTTCTAACACATTATAATTCCTGTCAAAATTTTGGCAGCATCTCCCCTTGACCCAGGACGTAAGGGAAGTACAGGGAACGCGCCCACAAGGAATGGCGGAACCCGTCTATTAGAGGTGGGCGTCCAGAGACGGCAACACCTTCAGTAAACCACCAGAGAAACCGGAACAAAGACAACGGAGAGGGAGGGCAATGAGCGAGATGTAAAGGGGAAACCCACTCTAACGCTGGGCAGCACAAAGGAGGGTTAAAAATGCTTGAAAAATTGGTTAAGACTATTGTATTTGCGTTTTGATGCATGCTGTAGTCGTAGAAAACTTGTTATTCAATTCCTTATATCCCTTTTCTTTTGTTTCACGCCGATCCGGCTTGACCGGAGGGGAGTTCGGTTTCGAACTCGTCCCTCTCGTTTCGCAGAGGATATAACGCGCCTGCCAGAGGCCGTTATACGGTTAACGGACCCTAGGGGGTGCGTTATGCATTGCATGGCGGACCGCTCGCGGACCGTTATGTAATCGGGGTTTTCTGTAGATCGATAGGTTGTGGGGCATGACGGACTAGTCCCAGTACGCCAAGGCCAGTATAACGCCCCTATCGTGGTGCATTTTATGATGTGGTTAAACTGTGGAGTTTTCTGAGTTTTAATCGTTCGAGTGACTTTAACAGACCGCTCCTGGTGCGTTATAGTCACATAGCGCACCTGTCGTGGCGCGTTATGGTCTGTGTGATTTTGGATGTTTCTCTGGTGAGTATAATGCGCGACTTGAGGCGCGTCATACATTGCATGACGCCCCATCGGTGGTGCGTTATGGTCTGCAGGTCTGAGGTTTCGCATGTGCACGGGTGAGCATAACGGCCCGGGGGAGGCGCGTTATAGTCGCATAACGCCCCGTCCCTGGTCCGTTACACTCTGCTAGTTTGATAAGTTAGGGAAAGCATGTTTAATTCCCATCTTATGCATTTCATGCTACGTCTATATTATATTCGTGCTATTTTGTGATCATTGGCTCGCTCATAGTATCCCAATGGAGTGCTTGGACTTTCCATGTGATGGAACCACTAGACGTAGCCCGAGACTTCCCGAATCGTCGACCCACCTGGGAAAGGTGGAGGGGCAGACCCGTCAAACGGTTTAAGTTAGTACCGTGGGCCCTCGGCTCGACCGTAGCGCTCTTCGGGGAGGGAAATCTAGCTGGAGACCTAGCCCTAGGCAGGGGTCGGTGTGTGCACACGTGGTCAGAGGCGAGAGCTGACACTGACGAGTGTTACTCTGACTAGTTAATTCCTTAGATCCGTCAAGAGTAGATTTAAAATTTAAAATTTACAAAAGTGTCATTGGGATCCATTCACCCCCCTCTGGATCTCATTTATACTCATCTCTATTACTTAACCGTAATCAGAGAGGATCACTAATAACTATCACTAGGTATCAAAGCCCCTATCACTTGGTATCCAAGCCCCACGTGGCCTACACACACAACCTCCAACCTTGGGAGGACAGCTACACATTGGCAACCTCGATCTCGAGCTAGGGCTAGTGGAAGAACCATGCCCTACACACAGGGTGACACACACACCCGTCTGCCAGAAGGGCCATGACAATGCTGTCGGTAACTCAACCTTCACCGGCATAGGGTCCGCTACTCAAGTATACACAACAAGGCTAGATGCATCCCATGACGTCTTATATTGCGCCAAGGTCTCATATGCACGCACACTACCTACACCCGGTCTCAGGTGGAGCAAAGGAGACACTCACACACACCACACCCTGGGACTGGATGGGATCCGCACCTCTGCGCCCATCAGCATGGCCGTGTCTAGCTACCCGACATAGGGTACACGCCACTACGTCCATCAGTAGCATACTCTTATTCTAACCAAAGTACATATGCTCAGGTGGTCTTTCCTCAAAGCAAGGAGCATCGTACACATTAGGCGATCTCACCCGATCCAACCACGATCAGCCAAAGGGATCTTCCACGGTCTCGCGGAGTCCCGCCAAACTCTATCATCTATGGTCTCATGGGAATCTACCGCAAAACTCGGTCACGGTCTCGTAGAAACCTCAAGAAAGGCGTGCACACACAAGCAAACCACCGTGAACTATGGTATCACTCTACAGTGCTAAGAAAACTATCCACGATCTAAAGACAGAGCTAGTGGACACCGGTCCACTAATCCCACATAGAAGCTATCCACCGCGGTCATAGAACTCATGCAGATACGACCCTCCACGGTCACTGAACTCACGCAGTAAATAACTCGCCACGAGCATGCAAGCCACGTGGAAACTATGCTATGATTGCACGGTCAAGTTCTGTCCACTTACCGCACTCGTGACCCGAAGCTCAAGCCATATCAAGATTTGGTCACTCTCTTGGCTAGGCAGTTTCGTAAATTGATCTATATCCATACTCCTCGATCTCAGAATATCCTTGTTGATGCATTAGCATCACTCGCTTCCTCCTTATCTTTCCCCCTCAATCGAAGTACTGAGACTATCATCGTCTAGAGACTGGACGCCCCCTCTCTTCAGGATCCTTGGTACATCAACCTTAGGAAGACTATATAGGCAAGGGCTGAGAAGGAAGATTTAAAGGAAGTATCCTTAACAGAATTGGAAGAGATCTTGGAAGAAGAAGAATTACCCTGGTATCATGAAATTGAGCTGTATTGCAGAGATGGATTGTTCCCAGAAGGGGCAAATGCCGAGTACCATAAGGTTATCAGAAGAGCCACCTCAAAGTACCTTATATCACTAAAGAACTATACAGGCGTGCCCTCAACGGAATGCTCATGAGATGCTTAGATGATGATGAAGCTTGGAAGGTGGCCGAAGTGGCCCATTCAAGTGAATGTGGAGATCATGTTAATGGCTAGGCGTTAGCTGAGAAGATCCTTAGGCAGGGTAATTATTGGCCCACTCTAGAGGAAGATTACTCCCTATATGTCCAGAGGTGTCTTAAATGTCAGCTCCACAGTGACAAAATTCATGCTCCTACTTCATCTCTTCATCCTCTCTCTACTCCTTGGCCATTCTCCATGTGGGCTTTCTATATTGTTGGCCCGCTTGGTGATCCGAACTCTCAGATCAAGCAGAAATCATTTATCCTTACCGCCACTGAATACTTCACCAAGTGGGCCAAAGCAGAAGCGTACGCCGAAATCAAAGCTACCACGGTGTGCCGCTTCATCATGAGGAATATCATCTCGCGATTCAGAGTGCCAAGCAGTATCGTCATCGACAACGGACCCCAATTCGTCTCTCAAGAGCTCTAAGACCTCTATAAGAAGTTTAATATTTCATTGCATCATTCGTCTCCATATTATCCTCAAGGTAACGGCAGCAATTAGAAATATAGATTTGATAAATCTCTGATTAGATCTATCAAAAACTATCACTACGATAGTTCTTCGGTACTAGATGAAGGTATGAATCCAAAGATTCTACTCACGCAAGATGCTATCGTCCTGACAAGACTGGCCTTGTCAATTAAAAAATACCTTTCGATATACCAAAGATCTACGAATGGAAAAGATCGATTTATGCTAGATCTGTAGAGACAAATGCGAAAGAGCAATATGCAGAACAATCACACAGAATGGAGGTAGAGGAGATGGATCAAACCACATAGTTCAGACCACAAGGAACCTATGGTTCGGATGCAATGATGGCAACCTACGTCCACCCCTTACCAAAACTCGGAGAGGCTTCACTGCTGGAAACCAGCATGGGGATAAATCCCCAACACGCAGACAAGCTCCAACACACACACGGAGACGAGCTCCAACACACACACGGAGACGAAGTCTCCAACATGATCCAACTGGATTAACAACACATACACACGCTGCAACGGATGCAGCACACTACACACAAGAACACTCGGATCTAGATAGATCCACACACACATGCAGATCTGTAGAGATCCACACACATACACAGATCTGAACAAGACAACACACACAACTACGGATCTGAATCGATTCACAAATAAATATGGATCTGAACCGATCCACACACACACGAATGTTTATGGATTACAAGGTACACAACTTTGAAGCACAAGACACTTAAGAGGATGAAACACAAGACCAAGACATCTGATTTAGGCTCCCCCTGAATATATGATGCAAATCTAGAATGAAGCTTGAATCTCCACTTGATTTCCCCTTGATTTGCCTCAGCTTGATCTTGAGAAGCTTGCTCTTGGATGAAGAATTTTTGGACGAATCACTGTTCACAGAGTTCTCAAAGTAGCTCTCTCTCTCCCCTTGGTAGCCTCCTCTTGATTCCTTGAGTGATTAAAGTTTCTTGCCTAAAAGCATTAATCACGGCCTACCTTTACGTCCTGTAAATGACAATTGAGCCTCACATCATAAAAAATGATAAAAATCATCGCCACGATCCTCAAAAAATGCATAACGTGTCTGCAACATCCCAAAGCCTGAAAACACAAGAGTTCACCCTACACAGGGGTCCGAAGGCTCGACAGCCCAAAAATCTAATTTAATCATAAAACACAATCTGGGACCCATAGAAATACTCTGAAACCCACAGATTCCTGATCCGAAAATCTTGGGTGTTACACCGTGGCTTACACATAGCATAGTAGTCGGGGCTAGTAGTACTTGACCATTGAAGAAAGGCATTTTGGGTGTGAAAACTTGGCCTCAGTGTAGGGCGCCATGCTACGCAGTGGGTTGCTATGGGGCCCCAAGTTGGCCCGGTGGCTGTAAAGTTGACGGCTCAATGCCATGTGGCACAGGGGCAGGGATAGTTCTCGCTTCTTGTAGAGTCGCCACATGGTGCGACAAGTGTTCTTGAGCCATCAGTTGGCCCCGGATCATTATAGAATGATGGAAAATTAAGTGCCCTTAAGGTGTTCGGGAAAATTCTCAACCTTTGATTAAGGGCGGCATGGGATGGCTAATGGTCCCCGAGGGCCCAAGCTTGATTAGGCAGTGGAGTCCATTAGTGTTTATATGCTGGGAAGAGGCATCTTGGGGTGATTATCGGCCTCAGAGTTGAATGCCGCATGACATGGCATGTTGTTGGGAGTCCACTGGTTGGCCCCAGAGACTAAGTGTTGGTAGGCCAATGCCACATGCTAGGTGGTCGGGGGTGATCCCCACTTTGTCTTCAAGTTGCCGTGTGGCATGACGTGTTGGTTCTTGTCCAAAGTTGGGTCCGGATAGACATAAAGACACTAGGCAAATAGCACCCACAAGGCATTTCGAAGTGGTCCCACACCTTTAAATCTAGACTTTTCTTGGGAAAAATGTGTGTGTACAACAAATGCCCCTTACGGGGCATGCATCAGAGTTGGAGACGAGGGCGGATGGCCCATGAGTCTTGTCTTTTGCATGTTGTAGTGCACATATTTGCTAAGTTTCTTTTTCTTTATGCTAGGGCGAGGCGCGTTAAAGCCACCCGAACATGAAAATCCACAGAAAACTCAGTTCACGGACGATATAACGCATCTCTAGGAGTGCGTCAAATGACTATAACGCACCGGGGGTGGCGCGTTATGTCACCTGGGTTTCATGACTCCGGAGTTCGGAATCGAAACCCCCTCCCGATCGATCGAAATCGACGGGGGACGCAGGAAAACATAAAACCAAACCATCCTGCCGTACCATACCGACATTCCAAGCTTACGCATGCCACTAGAAATAAAATACGATGCCCATGGAGATAAATTGAACATTAAAAGATAATTTCAGGCATTAAAAGATTAAAATGGACTAATTAGGAACATGCGTGAAATACAAGGTAAAGTGCATCGGACCATGGCGCAATTGGTACTGGCGGTGTCCTAACAAGGTAAGGAATCCATCCCCCTACCTGGATGACGATGAAAACGGCGATTCGATGTCGATCCGGCGAGAGGGCGACGCGGCGCCTCCCGATCCGGCTCGACTCCACGCTCTGCGAATCGAGGAAAGGTGGGCGTCAACGCGATCCTCACGACGCGACCAATCCAACAGTACCTCTCCAGTTTCGATCAGCGGCCGTCTGGACCAGAAATCGAGAGAGGAACGTAAAATGAGAAATTAACCCCAAAATATCCCAAAATAAGAATTGCACAGAAAACGAGGAAGATGGCGACGGATGGCGACACAGGAGGCGTCAACGGATTCCTGACGAGACGAGGAGTCCATTCCCCTACCTGCTGCGCGGTGAAGATCGTGAATCGGTGCAGATCAGGCGACGGGGGCCACGCCGTCCTTCCGCTCGCACGCGTCTCCACGCTCCACGATCCAAGGGATGAAGGGTACTAGCGCGATCCTCACGTCAAGCCCGTCCCGTCGGTACCTCCCACACGTCGACTGGGATCCGTTTAGACTACGAACCGAGAGAATGGGGGGTGGAGGAGAGAGAACGTGTGAGGGGGAGAGAGAGATTCGAGATGGAGAGAGAGAGAGTGTCGAGAGAGTGAGGAGGTTTTCTCTTCCATCTACAAACTTTTCCAAGGATTGTTGTTTATCCTTCAACTCTTTTTGTAGGTTTTCAATATTTTAAAGGAGTTGAATGTTGACTTGTTTGACAGCTTCGTACTTCTCAATGCTTAATTTGCTATCCTTTTCATAGGTTTGCATTTTGAGTTTCATGCTATCAATCTCATTTCTCAATTCCTCATTTTCAGTTTCCAAGTCAACCAAATTCCTTCTCACCACAAACCCCCTACCTCTACAAATCCCTTATTGGTCAGGCCACTCCTTGTTCGCCCCTTGCCGGCACCTGTTCCTCCTCACACTATTACCACCCCTTTGCCTCAGCTGTCACCACCACCCACCATTCCTCCTAAAAGTACGCCACATCCACCTAGGCCCCTCCTCATTCAGCCTATGACTACTCCAACCACCCAGGCTCCGCCTACCCTTACTAGTTCCTCTCTCATTGGACCTACATTACCCACCACCTTAGCTTCCACTGATTCCCAGCCAGCAAGTTCCCCAGCGAGAATTCCCCTTTCTGTCACCCCTTCCCCAACACCCGTTAACCCAGATATCCCTTCCACGTCCACTGATCCTCCACCTACCGAAAACCCAACAAAAGTGCAACCTTTGCAGACCATGGTGCTCTGTAGTGGACAAATATTCCACTGCGTATTTTCACAACGAGAGCAGGAGCCTGCATAGGGGCAGGAAGACCAAGAACAAGAATCTGTACCGGGCACCCAATATGACTTGCTAAAGCATCTGGACAAGACACCAGCCAGAATTTCTATCTTAGAGTTGATCAGAAGATCCACCACTCATTCAAATGGTCCCAAAATAGTATTTGCAGAAAGCGATGGTTAATGAAGACATTCCTGTTGAATAGATTACTTCAGTTTTGACTCCGACAGGGGATCAACCGGTAATTGTATTTTATGAACATGAATTAGCTCCTCAGCCGGTCAGGAAATATGCTCTGTGTATTACTGTCAACATCAATAAGGTGGCTGTCAGCCAATGTAACGCCCCGCCCCGCACTTGGCACCTATTATGATTTTTTGGTGTTTCGATGGTGTCATTACTTCGATCCACTTGGCAAAAATTCGACAGCATCTCCCCTTAACCCAAGGCATTTTTAGGGGGTAAAGCGGGTGCCGGTCCACAAGGTGTGACGTACCCCAAAGATAGAGGTGCGCAGAGATGCGGCAACACCTAAAACTATCGTGTCAAAACACGGAGGAAAACCAAGTGATCAAGCAGACAAAATAGGAGGGTCCAGTATCACCGTATCAGGGGGGGTGATCAGGTGTCACCTTATCAGCAGCAACAGAAGGGTGCCGTATCAAGAGAAGGTGGCAAGACCATTGTATCATGTGTAGGTGGCGAGGCCATCATATCAGGTGGAGGTGGCGAGGCCACCGTATCAAGTGAAGGTGGCAAGGCCACTATTTCATGAGGAGGTGGTAGGGCCACCATATCAAGTGAAGGTGGCAAGGCCACCATTTCAGGAGGTGGTGGTAGGGCCACTGTATCAAGTGAAGGTGGGAGGCCACCGTTTCAGGAGGAGGTGGTAGGGTCACCGTACCGAAATGGCTAGATAGGGCCATATTAGCAGAAGATGGGAGAACTATGAGATAAACCAAGGGGAGCTAACCCCATGGGAATTGATCCAGAGACACTGGCCATTGGGTCGGCTGGCCCTAGACTCAGGTGCCACGAGAGTTCACTCTAACGTGAGCACGAGAGAAAGGTGAACAGAGGGAAAGGGAGAGTGCGCCTCGGGAAAGATGGTCTTTTAGAGCAAGGTCTTCAAGCCTTGCTCATTGTGATGAGCAGGTTCTCGTGCTAAGCCTCAGTGTGTCCGAGAACGCACCAGAACAATGGAACACCAAGAAGGGAGCACGAGATAGATATTATGAAGGCTTCAAGCCTTGCTCATTGTGATGAGTAGGCCCTCGTGCCAAGCCTTAGTGAGTCCCAGAACGTATAAGAACGATGGAACACTAAGAAGGGAGCACGAGACAAATATTAGAAAGGCTTCAATCCTTGCTCATTGTGATGAACAGGCCCTCGTGCCAAGCCTTGACGAGCCCCAGAATGCACGAGAACGGTGAAACACTAAGAAGGGAGCACGAGACAGAGATTAGAAAGGCTTCACGCCTTGCTCATTATGATGAGTAGGCCCTCGGGCCAAGCCTCGACGAGCCCCAAAGCGCACAAGAATGGCGAAACACTAAGAAGTGAGCACGAAACAGATATTAGAAAGGCTTCATGCCTTGCTCATTGTGATGAGCAGGCCCTCATGCCAAGCCTCAGCGAGCCCCAGAACGCACAAGGATGACAAAACGTAAAGAGTGTAGCAAGAGATAGATATCATAAAGGAGAAAGACATTCATCCCTTTTTTGCAAACACAATGGTAGGGTTACAAACGTTCAGGCTAGAAAGCCAACAATAATAAAAGAATGAGAGTAATCCATCGGAGAAGAAAGTGGGGGAAACAAAGGATGGGGGAAAGTAGAGAACAAGCCATGATGGGAGCAACCACTTCCTCTTCCATGTCTCTCCTTCCCCTTGCATGCCTCCGCACGCTGAACACAGGCTCTCCCTTTCTCGCTCACCCTTTCTTCTTCTCTACTTCTTCTCTTCTTCTTATTCCCTCAGACGGTAGTTGTTGGAGGAGCAGGGAGGTGGAGCACGTCCCCTGTCTCTTCTTCTCTTCCTTTGAAACCCTTCAGCCCAATCCTTCTCTAGACAAAACCTCTTCTCTCTTTCTTCTTCTCTTGTTTATATAGGGGCTCGCCTCGACATTCCCTTTGCAGTGGATAGTCGACGAAGCACCTCTGACACTTGGTCACCATCGCATGTAGCGTTTCCTGATCTAGGGTGAGTAGAAAGGTGCCAACAGGGTAGGTACATCGTGGAAGCTTACCAAAAGCATGCAAGCTCGATCCACGATCACTAAGTGCCAAATTGGTGACTGTTGGTCAAGGGTAATGACCATTGGATATGAGAAAAGTAGTAGCTTCCTCTTTAATAAAATAATGCTGGAGCTACCGTACCCGTGACTTGACCATGTCACCGTATCACAGAACCCGCCGCGTCGCCATTTCAAGTGCATTTGGAGTGCGCCGTATCTTTCGCAGTGAGCTCACCATGCCAAAGGGCAAGCGGGCGTGCCGCATTAAGGCTAGGGCAATCTCGCCATTTCAGGATGTTAAGGGAGTTCACTATATTACTACTGAAGGCCCCACCGTATGGGCAAACGTGGCGAGGCCACCGTATCAAGGGCCAGTGGAGCTGCCGTATCAAGCGGGCTGGGGTCATCGTATCACACTTCCTTCTCCTTGTTCCCAAGGCCTTCAAGTCCAGGATGCGTATGTTCCTAACCCATGATTTTTAATTCGCCCGCCTAAGTAGGCGACGCGAATTCCATTATTTACAGTTGTTAATCTTCTTCAAGGACTCAAGAATCTTGAGCCCCCCAAGGTATTCTTCGTCATCGAAGATCCGACAACGAACCCTCGACAATGTGTAAATTCAGGGACGTCTTGCCCCCTTGTTGCTTGATGCGGCTTGGGTAAGTATGAAACGTGTTATCGGCTGATGGGATTCTTTGGAGCCGGGGCACCCTATTTCTCCGTAGTTTTCTCTCTTCAGTCTCACTTTTCGGTGCGGAGCCGTGAAGTTTGCAGGCGCGAAATTTTACACGTCCACAAGTGCTCACAAGAAGACAAATGTGAACAGTGATCCCAAGGTCTCTAAAGCAATCTGAAGAACAAGCGAGGGCTGACTGCAGTTGTCAAAGTCAATGCCAGGACAAGGAAGGCTCTATTCAACTTCACCTTTATGTTGACCCAAGTCACCAATATGCCAATCAAAGTAAATAGTCAAAGTCAAGCTTAAGCAACTTCTAAAGTCCAGTCAAAGCCCGGTCAAGCTTCGGCCAGCGACAGTGGACACAGAAAATGACAAAAGAGGAAGAACAACAGAAGAAGACTAAAGATAACAAATACTCTCCTAAGGGTGACAAATGAAGCTTCAGTAGTGACAAATAGATTTAAGGCGACAGTTCCAACTTTGAGTGTGAAAAGAGTCGAGGGCGACAGCTTCAGCAAATAAGGCAAATAAATATCTTCATAGGACAGACAAATATGAGTTAAGGCTGATAAATAGAACAACAAGGGTGAGAAATGCTCAACGGTAATGAAAGGTTTGCTCTTGATATACACTCCTATTTCGGGAGTTAAAATTATGCCATTCTTTATTTCTTTTATTAGTTGTAATTCTGGAGGAACTTCGGCAGCATCTCCCCCGGACCTGAGTGCCGGGAGGATGTAAAGCGGGTACACATCCACAGAGAGTGACACATCCCAAAAGATAAGGTGTGCACGTAAGTGGCAACACCTGAAACAACCGCTTTGAAACACGGTGTGAGATCGGACGGAGAATAAAACTAAAAAAAGGATCAAGATGTAAAAAGAGGAACCACAAATTAATTGGGCCTCAACAGGGCTGTCAGATAAGGTGGGCGAATGCCACTGGGCAAGGGCAGGTTTGATTGCCACCGGATCAAGAAGTACAAGGGAGCCGCCAGATGGGAAAGGCTGGGGAGCCACCGGATCAGGGAGGTTAAACAGGCCACCAGATAAGGGATGCCCAAGGCTCCACTAGTTATGAGCATTGAAGCTTCACCGTTTTTGGCCTTGGAAGGAGGCCACTGGTTAATATAGGGAGGAAGGCTTATTCCCATGTGGGGGTTTTGATGCAAGGAGCACTTGAACCTCAGCGATAGGTTGGCAGGGTTCAGCTACTAGCCTCTTATGATGATCCATTCGTAGAGAATCATCCAGAGGAAGGAAGCGATAGGGAAAGCTTAATAGCATGAACCCTACTAGAGCTCACGATAGCAACACCATCCACAAGATTTGAACGCAGCTCTGTAGGGCGGAGTGCTACCGGCAAGGTGAAAGGTCTCACCAGCTGAAACCATAGGGGAGGAGGCTGACGGGGTAGAGCACAAACAGAGAGAGGGGGGAAGCCACTAGGTCATCCTACTAGGAAGGAATGGCTAGTGAGAGAGAGAACGGCTAGTGTGAGAGAAAGCACTTTAGGGAGGTTGTGATGCTTAGAAGCAAATGATAGAAACCATGGCAGAAGCGTAAGATAACAAGGAATACAAGCACAGGAGTAGTGTCTATGGGAACAAGAATCGTTTGCAAACTTTTCATTTATTCCTTATGAAAATGGAAATACATTGCAAAAAAAAAAAATCACACTTCAACAACAGAAATGGCAGTCACTTTCAGCCCCCAGGTCATCGAGAGCCACATCAGGAACGGCTACCTGGCCGTTCCTCTCTGTTTCGGGAGCTTCCCTCCCGTGTTGGGCTTCCCCAACTTCCTTGAAGTAGCCTTCGTCAACCTGCTGGATGTAGAGGCGTCTAACGCTACAAGGGACAACGCTCTCCCCAAAAGAGCTGTTAAACTACTGCTAGCCGATCATCGGCCATAACTTCTAAGATTGTCCCAGCGGGGACATGAAGCTGTAAAGTGCACCACGTGCACCAAACTACCGGCCCATCCCGCCAGGGGTTGGCATCACACCAGAGGAGGCCCCCAGAGGGGTCGTGCTACCGCTACACCAAAGGGTCGGATCTCCAGCTCCGGCAAGTCTGTTATTGTAGGGAGCATGAGGGTCCATCTTAATGGATGAAGATCCGAGGCTATCCTGGAGCGGGTCGTGCCCACTGTCCCAGTGTGAAACTCCTTCCGGCCACTAGAGAAGATAAAGAATAAGATGATACCTACTGTCTCAATTGAAGTGCCTAAGAATATGCTAGCCCATAGGCCGGCCAAGTCCAAGCAAGCCTGGATCCCTAAGGGAGCCCAGATTCCCCCACCTGCCCAAGCAGCGCCCAGCACCTTCTGCCCTCCAAGGGCACGACAAGAAGAGAGGGTCAAGATAGCGACCCCCATTTACCAATCAGCACTTGCAACACTAGCGCTACTGGAAGACACCCACCGCCAACACAATAGGTGCCGTCATCAAGCCGTCTACATGAGGCCTTCGGCTTACACTCTTGTCACCGTTGTCGGCACGTCATCACCAGCCTCTCCTCCTGATCAAGACTGGGAAGGAGTGGAGCAAGCCATGAGAAATTATCTGCGGGGCTCAGGGAGCACCCCTTTGGGTTGCTAGAGATTATTGGGGGCAGTGACCTCCCCCTTTGAAGAAGAAGAAGAAACCCGACCTGTACCCAGTGCAGAGTCGAGGAACCGCTCGGAGGAGCATTTGGCAGTACCGATCCAGTTCGACAGTTTCCTGCCAGTCGTCGGCTTCCCCAAGTTCTTGGGGGTCGCAGTCGTGGAGCTCCTGCATGTCCAGGAGATGGAATCGGTCGCCGATGCCGAGCCGACCCTGACTGATGCTGCTACGGTGGGCTGCCACGTCTACCACGTTAATTCCCGTGCGTCTGCCAATTGGAAGCGCACGCCGACCGTCAGGAGGGTGGCCAAGAAGAACGCCAGTACATTGCAAAGTCGGCTATCTACTTCGAGCAAATCTGTACTCATCGAGAGCGTCCGAGTGTTTCTGAATGGCTGGCAGGCCATGATTTCACCCAGTAAACTGATTCCAATGGTACCGGTATGCAATAGCTTCCAAGTGCTGGCCCAGTGCGAGATGGACCACTCTGAGTCCAAGATGAAGGGCGGGTTGGCCCCAAAGCCAGCCAAATGTGAGCAAACATGGGTGCCCAAGCAAGCATGGGCCCTGATTTCAACTAGACTAAGGTGCGCCATGATTGACCGACCCGTAAGAAGAAGAGAAGAACAAGAAGAGAAGACCAAGATGTCGGCCCCGCTGCATTCTGAACGAACACCCGCAGGTTGCGTTCAACGGGCGAATATCCACTCTCGTGATAAGAAGCACGGCAAGGTAACCTTACAAGGTCGCTGCACTTACAAGTCTCCGGCACTAGCTAAAGTGCCGCAATATGAAAAAATGATACTACACGAATCATCTGGGGGCACTCCCGCGGCCTTTGAGACACCTCTCTCGTGACACGGTGATCCTTGAAATCTATGATAATGCAGGGAAGTAGGCATCTCCAGATATTCACCTGTAACACGGTCGGAGTGACCGGCTACCACGGGAATTCATCTATGGAGGCCGCAGCTAAGATAACACAAGCTCGCGCTGAAGAAACAGGCAGGGATCTGATCACGATGGCTGCAAATGTGATCACCGCTGAAGATGATGGCGAGAGATTAGAGCCCACTTCAGATATGCCTTCGGAAGGGCAGGGCTGTGCCTCTGGCCCCTTTTATGTGTGTGTTGTTTGCATTCTATTCTAAGGTGCTTTGAAGTTGCATGTGGAGTTGCTTTCGTCCATTCCAGTCATCCCCTAAGATCGAGTCCAATTTCAAGATTTATTCCAATCCCCTTTTCGAATTCCCCATGGCTTCCTTCAATCCACCCCGTTCCCAAGAGGAGTCTCTTCCTCAAGGACTCCTAGAAGATCCTCCTAGGGTCATCTCTTTCCCATCAGGAGAGGGGTCTACTCCTCCTCCGTCCTCTATCCCTATGGAGGGCACCTAGTCCACTCCATCCTTTTCCCCTCCTTCCGCCAATTCCATCCTTCAAATGATGGCCCAGTTGGACGCGGCCCAACTCCAGGCTGTCTATCAGGCCATGTAGGGGTCCAACACCCCACCTTCCATGATTACGCAAGGCCCACCCAATACCCCCGTCCAACATACCCCAATCAATCTCACTCCAGTCCAGCCTAGGACCATCGCCTTCTCCAATCTCAAAACGGGCCAATCCTTGACATCGGCCAACCATCTTATGATAAGGGAAAGACCACTCTCCCTTCCTCTTTCCAGTTGGATCACCACACCCCCAACCCAATAGTACCGCAAGTCCCTGTGGGCCCATCAGATTTCTGGCACCCTCAGCAAGGGGCAGCCCAGGTCCACCCCAATTTGGGTCATCCTCGGCCGAATATCCTTCTTATGGGCTTCCTCCCGCTCAGGTTGCTTATCCTTCGGCGCCGTCTTACGGGCCACCTCCTTCGGCTGCTCAGCCTTCTGCGCCACAGGTCCAAACTTCCCCTTTTACTACCCCTGCTCCATCTAGGGAACAGGAGCTCCTTGATAAATGGGCTACCATGCAACAACAACTCAACTTCTTACAAAAGTAGGTTGGCCCATAGTCCCTGGCTGATGTGCCCATTCCTAGCTTTCAGAATATCTATTTTCCTCCGCAATCCGAGCTCCCTAATTACAGGAAGTATGACGGGAATGGTAATCCCTTTATTCACGTGAGGGACTTTCTATATGAGTCGGCACAATTCCCTCGATTAGATAAGCTAGGCATGCCTAGCATTCGATTGATGTAATCCTTTTTTCCATATTAATAATATGAACCTCCTAGTGGTCCGATGGTGGAGTGGTCCCCCTACCCCTGGTAAGGGGTGCACTCTCCCATCTATCTCTAGGCAGGGTTTTCCCAAAAAAAAAAGGATTAAAAGTGAGAGGGAGGCGGCATATGCATGGTCCCTTTCCACTGTTCGTCCCACATCAGGAATTTGTGAAGCAGGGGGTTTACATCACACAGCATACTTAAGGCTTTCTGCTCTTCACCCAGCTCCCCCTCTACCCATGGACCGGAGCATATGTGCCCAAGCACATGCTTTTAAAAAAGAAAAAATATCAAAACCTAAGGACGCATTCTGGGAGAAAGCACACCTTCCCAGAAGGGAGATATGCTGTGCCCAAGCACAGCCCATCTGGCTAGAGCCATGCCTCACTGAGCTCTCCTTTTATGGACTTGGCCTTAATTTAAAAGGTTTAAAATTCTATAATGCATTGGGCTTTTAAGCCCATCTACTAAACAAGCTGTGCTCAAGCTCATCAAGCCCTCAAACGGGACGAGTATGAATGTCTGTTTGAGAAGTTCTTTCAAGATTGAGCCCGTTTCAAACCATTGAGGCAAGTTAGAGCATAGAAACCTTGGCTCAGCTCATTTATACTCCCTAAATGAGTTTCAGCATGTAGGAGAGATACCAGTGTGTCGCAGATTTCAAGTCATTTGCAGGATCGCAACATAAGCAGCTGACTTGTGGGGTGCATCAGAAATGGGTAGCAGAAGCATCAGGGATAAATCAAACTCACATACTGCTCCATTGGGAAGCACATGTGGTATAAGGAAAATGACATCAGTCTCAGGATGCAAGAATAAATCCTGCTCTTGATTATTGATGGGAATCGACTCCGGACATTACTATTTTTATTTACCTTTATGTCTTTTAGGTTTGTATTTATGTCCTTGCATAAATATGTGTGTAATTATAAGGCTTTGTAAGCCAAGTTGTCAATCCATAGAAGTCGAAGTAAATCGTGGGTCACGATCTGACACAATGGATATCAGAATTCCATGCAATGGCACGATCTTTTCAACATAAAGCTCTGCCAATTTCAGCACACTCCATGCTACTTTGATTGGCAACAATCTTGCTGTCTTTGTTAAACGATCAACTAACAGCCAGATTCCATCATAGCCTTGTGAAGTCCGGGGTAAACCCACAACAAAGTCAGTAGTAACATGATCTCATTTTCACATTGGAACTTCTAAGGGTTGAAGCATTCCTCTAGGCTTTTGATGCTCAGCTTTAACCTGTTGGCATGTCAAACACTTAGATACAAAATCAGCTACATCTCTTTTCATACTAGGCCACCAGAACTACCTTTTCAGATTTTGATACATCTTTGTAGTGCCAAGATGAATTGCATAACGGGATCCATGGGCTTCACACAAGATGGCATTTCTTAACACATCAACAGCTGGAACATATAGCCTGCCTCTAAAGCTGACCACTAACTCATCATCAAACTCCACATCATGCACTAATACAATGCGGGACAATTCAGAATCTGCTTACTGAGCTTCCTTGATCTGTTGATAAATAGCTGGAGTCATCACAAGACTAGCACACACAGCTACCATCGGATCACGAGCAATTTTCATGCTGAATGTCTCACAAGGAAACTGTTCCCACAACTTCCATTCTTGAACCAACAAATGATTGATTTACATTTTCCTGCTCAAAGCATTAGTGTCACACCCCGAGTGCGGAAGATTACTCGAAGGTAACGTGACGAGTCTATATCATTCATGACAATCAGAGCGTAGTGCATTCAACACACAAAGATAGAGTGCGCAATAGAGTAGTAACCCAATCCTTTATTTAATCATAATCATATTTCTTCCAAATAGTATGATGACTAAATAAGAAGAAAATTACAATGATTTGACTCAAGAAAATAAGAATAGACATGACTATGGAACTCTAGACACGCGGGTAGCTCTAGGACTTCACTCTTGCTCATCCCCATCTGTATTTGTCTCATCCTCATCGGACTTCCGACAGGGAAGCCAACGTGCGTGATCGCTCACACGACGAAGGGGAAGGGCGTTTCGTTCATGGAAAAATCTTCGGCCAAACCTGGTGTACGCCAACTGACCCAGCATGAATTTCTTTCATGACTCTCCAAGCCTCTTCTGTAGATAGGCATCGAAGCAATACTTTCTTTCTGGCATCCACCATAATTCGGAAGAGGATGCCATTTCTGACTTCATAGGAATCTTTCATTTTGTCCAGCCTTATCTTTTCTTCTCTTTGCTTAGGCAATTGTTGGTATTTGAACCACTGCATGAGGGGCTCTCTCCATTCGGGTGAGCCGACTACTTCTATTGTCGCAATTTCCTATTCTTCTTCATCTGGCCCCTCTTCTATCATGTTGGGGACCTGTCATCGATTTATCACTCGCATATTGAGTGATTTATCTAGTGGGATTGCCAGTGAGCTTGCCAACTTTGCCAATAGATCAGCCTGCGCATTTTGACCTTGGTCGACATGGGTTATTTCAATGAAATAGGGTCACTCCATAAGTTACTTCACCTTGGTGTGGTAAGGGAGTAGTTAGGGCTTTCGGATGTCAAACTATCGCTAGATCTGTTTGACAATTAACATCGAATTCCCAAACACCTACAACTTTCAGATCTCCATATGGAGGGCAACCTGGAGACCGATAATTAGGGCTTCATATTCTGCCTCATTATTTGTGTAGGCTTTATTGATTGAGCAGGAGGTGTGCAACACTTCTCCCTCTGCGGACTTGAGGACGATGCCTGCCCCTGCTCTTATTCTTGTATACCCTGACAAGGTCTTTTCTATTCTCGAAGCTCCATCGAAATATAGCTGCCATATGGCTTGTTGGACTTGGTCTACTTCTAGAGTTTCATCTTTAGGAAGCTCTGTAATAAATGGAGAATTTTCAGGCACTAGGTGTGCTACAAAGAAATCTGTAATGGCCTGGCCCTTGATAGCTTTCTGCGGCACATAAGTGATATCGAATTCCATTAGGATGACGGCCCATTTACCCAATCACCCCTTTATTTAAATTGGAAGTAAATCTAAATTATCGAATCTTGATCAAACTTAAATCTAATAGTCAAATTTAAATCGAGAGTAAGAAGAGGAAATTGCGTGATTCCCAGCTCGGCCCAATAACAATAGGCTCATAGCAGCCCAAAGTAGCGCAGCCCGTACGGCCCTCTCCAGTCGACTAACGGCCCCAAAGTACAACCCAAGTGAAGCTCATCAAGACTTGGCCAGCCCATGGGTAGGCTCCCCCGCATCTGTGCTTTCCAGGCGTTGTCAGATACACCAACGAGTGAACGTTGAAGTCCCCATTACGAGGCTTACCCCTACGGGCTTCGTATCACGCCCATGTCGTTAAGATGCCCGCCATGATGCTCCTCCTATGGGAGCGGGCGAGTGAGTAACAAAGGATTTTTATGATTGAGCATGACACCACTCCACTAACCACGTCGTCGCTGCAAAGTCACAAAAGAAGGAACCCCGTCGCGATTGGTATACATAGGCCCCCATACAGACCTACAGGGACACAAACACATGCTGGGAATCACCCACTCACAGAAAGGATCACTTGCAGAGCAATACACAAAGAGAGAGAACCCCAAACAGAGACTCCACGACAGAGCAGGCAGGCGATACAGAGAGGGTTGATCGAGGGTCCTTCACCTAGTTCCTCTTCGTCGGGCACTTTCCTCCTCTCCGAGCACTCTCCACACTTCTACAAACCCTCTCTCTCCCTAAACTTCCTTTTTGTTCCTCTTGATCGCTACTAACATAAGCATCAAAGGATTGTTCTCGGATCACTCTCAAGGCTCCTTCTAATGCATTGTCTAGTGGTTGCAGGTTTTCTCAGGGTGGTCAGTTGTTCTTCCCCAATAAACAAATCTTAAAGATGTAGTACGTGATGAAGGGAACATTTATCAGACTCTACATGGAGCAAATCTAATGGTTGGATCTTGATTAGTTTTAGATTGAAAGTAAATCCAATCCTCAAATCTTGATCAAACTTACATCCAACGGTCGGATCGTAATTAGCTTTAGATTTGGAGCATGCAATTAAATCCTATGACTCTATGACTAGCCCTATGACTTAATTGTGCAGGGGAAGAGACGGACACAGATTACATGGTTACAAGTCTGAGTGGTCTATCTCGCATTGCCAGAGTATCAGCGGGAAAGATTGGCGGCCATGGGCTTTGGGGAAGTCCTCAGCATCGAGGTGGCAAGAGTGGACACAGCACTCCTATTGGCTCTGCACGAGAGATGGGACTCGGTCAGCCGAGCTTTCATATTCCCGTGGGGGCATATGATATCGACCTTAGAAGACATGGCCCGGATCAGCGGCTTGCAGGTGCACGGCAAGGCTGTGATCGGGTGGGCATACATCGACTACCGGGAGCTCGCTCAGGAGCTACTCAGCTTGGACTTGATGAGGCCGGGGCATCCATCGTCCCAATTGTCACGGTCGGTGCTCCAAGAAAGTTTGGGACCCCGAAGAGCAGCTACAGCAGTAGGTGAACTCCTGGAGTAGCATATCAACCGAGTGGCCGCACAGGCTCGTCCGAGCATGGCGGCGGAGCCAAGACCAGAAGGAGATATGGTCCTGAGACACTTCCTTATGCTGTTGTTCGGGAAGCTGTTGTTCGCGACGGGGGCCGATGTGATTAGCTATCGGCTCCTTCCTCTGTTGGCAGATCTGAGCCGAGTGAGGAAGTATGCATGGGGAGCGGCAGTGCTGACTTTCTTGTTCCACTCGCTCAGCGTGACCAATCAGGTGACCATGCTAGGCGGCTTCTCGCCTTTCTTACAGGTAAAACGCCTTAAATGCCTTTCTTATTATGCTCTTAATATGCTTGAAATGCTGACATTTCTTATAAATGTAGTTTTGGGCTTTTATGTACCTGCCGTGGATCGGCCGAGGCGTTGAGCTATACCCGGGTCGATTTCCCATCGCGAGGCAGTGGAACATTGCCCGGAGCGCGGGGTCAATTCAGCGGTCGACTCGGGCGATCCAATAAGACCTCGACTCACTCCCGCACGCATCAATAAATAGCCCGACTTCCTACATGCTCTTCTATATGCTTTCTATATGCTTAAAAAATGCAGACATGAATGCTGTCATGAATGCTATATGCTGACAAATGAATGGCCCCTTTCAGGTGCGTTGGACACTGTATCAGGATGAGGACCATTCGGGGCAGCCGTGGGTCGAGGCCTCCCTAGCTTACCAGGGACGGGACATCTGGGTTCACTGCATCAATGTAATCGAGCCTCTCCATTATCAGCTGATCATGAGGATGAGGGAAGTACACCAGCCGGTGGTGAGGTTCCCACACTGACATGACGAGTGCCCGGGCAAATCTGCCAAAGGGATTGGCAGCGACATTCACTGAAGTGGTCGAGCCAGAAAGTACGTTCAAGACTGGAAACATAAAGGCAAAGCCGTGATAGAAAGAGCGGACAGTGACGAGGCCTATCTAAAAGCCTTCACCCTCCGGCATGGCAGCCAGGTCTACCGTGGTACCCGACGACCGGTATGGAATGCTAAACTCAACTTTTCTGTTATATGAATGAATGCTATGCATGACACTCTTTCTAAATGCAGCTAGACCCACAAGGGCGGATAGCCGAGCTCGAGGGACTCCTCCATGCTACGGTGTAGCAGCGGGACGAGTACCGGGCAGCTTTAGAGCTTCTGGTGAGTTTTCCCAGACTTAAAAAGTTAAATGCTTATGCAAAACTAACTGACCTTCTAAAATGCAGCGGGCCGAGGGAGCCCAGAGGACCGGACCGGATGCGCCATCCTCCTCTACTCAGCCAGTCGGGGGACGGGCTGAGGGGGATGTAGAGTTTACCCGGGCCGTAGCCCGAGCCGAGGGGGCAGAGGCTACCCTTGAGGAGCGGGTAAGACATCAAAATTTTTCCTAAAATGCTTCATGATTATGCAAATGCCAAAACTAACCAATATGCAATGCAATGTGCAGGCGAGGGACTTAGCTGCAGCGTTGGCAGAAGCGGCCGAGGTGCCCCATATCTGGGAGGAGGTTGACCGACTCCGGGGAGAGGTGACCCGACTGAGGGGAGAGGTGGCGGACATCGAGTGGTACCGAATCGAGGCTCACGAAGCACGCCTTAAGATCTTTGAATTAAAGATCGAGCTCCGGACCATGGAGCGGACCGTTCGGCTGATGGGCCGAGCACCCGAGGGGACCGTGTCGCAGAGTGGCGCAGTCGGAGGCTCACGGAGCACGGTGCCAAGCGCGTCGGTGGGAGACATCTTGGCCAGCTCTTCCACTTGCCGGAGGAATGAGGAGGCGGAGAGGAGGCGCCCACAGGAGGAAGAGGAGCAGAGCGCCATGGAGCCACCACCTAAGCGGCATGAGGGCATCGGGGACAGCGGCAGCCTGGGAGATAGGCCGACAGAGTGATATTTTTTTGTGGTTTTGTGATTTTTGTAGTTTTCTATTTTTTTGTAACACACATTATATAACAATTGATATGATGAAATGAAAGAAAATTTTTATTTTGTGAAAAAGTGATTGTGCATGTGTGTATGTATATGGATGTGAATGAATGAATGGTTGTATGAATGCGAGGAAGGGAATATGTATGTGATTTTAAGCAAAATGGAATTTTTGAGAATGCATGATTGGTGTGAATGTAGTTGAGGGAATGAATGTGAGGACGGATGGTTGTGAATAGATGTGAGTGTGCATGGATGTATGTGAGTGTGTGCATGAATGTGAACAGGCTAATAAAGAACGGGGGACTTGTGTGTGAATTGTAGGAAAGGCCGGTAGGGAAAACGAATAGAACAAACAGATCATTTCTTGGCCACGGAACAATTTAACGGACTGCCTTGAGACCGTTAAGTACCATAACGGACCAAGGCCCATGCGTTATACTTGACAGAGCAAATTCTATTGACAGTCAGAGTTTAACGGACCATAAAGGGTGCGCCATTATATCATAACGGGTCCACGATAGACCGTTAAATTAATCCGTAGTAGAGTTCTATCGGGACTCTATCAAAGGCATCCGAAGTTTAGTAGAAAGAAGCCTAATCCCTATTAGAACCCTTCCAGGCCTAGGATAGGACTACCTAGCCATATTATACCAACATCAAGCCTTTATAACTAGGAATCAAACCCCAAATTTACAACTCATCTTACTTTTCTGCTTAGAAGTTCAGAAAACCAGAAAAAAAAGCTAGCAAACCATGAAGAGAAGCCATGGTCATTAGTAATGAAGATGTTGCACGATTCATATGGTATAAGTTAAAAAAAAATCCTCCGAGATCCTATAGCTTTATTTTTGGGCTTAAGTTATAACCGCCGATATGCTTCAGGTGTGGGAGATGGGGGCACGTTCGGTGGGTCTGTCCGTGGGCCAGTCCACCTACAGTGCCGTTCGCAGCGGTGGTGAAGGGGTCTGGTCTCCAGACGCTGCTTAGGCCTGGTGGCAAGAGGTGGTCAATAGGCAGCTCAAGGCTTGGTTGGCTCAGGCGGTGCCCGTGTGCGAGCACCATTGAAGGTTCGGTCTCTGCAGAGCTGGTCAAGAGGCAGCTCAAGAAGAGCATTGGTGGCTGCTAGGCAGTGACTCAAACCGCCACTAACTCCTTCTTGGTGCATGGTCGGGATGAGGGGGGTGGCTAGAGTGTTGGAGACCGGTTTCCTGAGAGCAGGCGACGCCGTCCTACAGGTGCAAAGATGGTTGGTTCATTGGGGGACCTTCCCCAACCTAGAGGTAAGGAGGCTTAGGGTGATCCTGGAGGGGGTCTATGTGATCCCGTGTGATAAGGAGGGGATCGCATTCTTGGCGAAAGAGCTTGGACGGGTGGAGGGTGGAAGGTTGGGGTTCACGGAGCTAGGGTTGCAGACGGTAGTTCTGGCGACCATCTAGGTGACCAGTCTGGCGGCTGTGCCGGGGTCATCACGGCAGAGGTGGACAGAAAGGTCTTCATCATTCGAATGTGACTGTTGGAAGAGCTGAAGATGCCGTTGCCGCCCGGTTTAGGGTTACAGAGCCAGCGGAAGGAGGAAGACGAGGTACGGAAGCAATTTTCAGCAGGGGTTTTAAATTTAGTCTGTAAACCGAGTCAGGCCGCCAATCCACCGTGGGGTCACGAGGAAGATGGGCCACCGTGGGGTCAATCGACCCCGGAGGGACCTGCCCGGGGTCGAATGACCCCAGACGGGTCCCACGCGGACCTGCCCGAGGTCATTTGACCCCGGACGGGTCCGGGGACCTCCCACCCCAGGCCGGTCCCAGTGCCCAATTGACCTTCATAACATAGAGAGTAAAGATAAGGCATTTGATATTGTGAAGCCCTAGAAGTCTAGGAGCAAACACAATATCCCAAGTAATACTCATATGCCGCCTTGGCCAAGGTTAAGATGAGATCTGACTCAAATCGATCATGTGTATGTAGTGGCACTCCCATGGAGCCTATAAAATCTAGATATATGAGTCATGAGAAGGCAATGAAGAGGAGCGACTGGTTTATGAGACTCTCATCAGCTGCGTCAGTCGCATCTGGATTTGTAGCCTGCGGTGTTTTATAATATCATCATTTATGAAACACCCATATAGAAGGAAGAACATTGTAGCATGCGTAACATATCGCATGTATAATATATGGCCACATAAGAAAATGGTGAATGGATCTCTCTTCATCATTGTGTGAGCTCATGAATCACATTTGTGTGATTCCTGATGTACCCCTAGTGACCTACATCTCTGTGTCATGAAAAGGGAGCGTGATGTCGCTACCTTAGCACGTTACTTAGGGCGATGGTTGATATCGTCCAGTGGAACATATATAGGAAAGTGGTCAAGATAACTTGGATTAGCACAAGTGGCAAAGGGAAGGCATCTAACTATCTCACCATGTTTTGTTGCTCATATCTTGGGAGACCCTGTTATCTGAGTGGTGATAGAGTCATGAGCACTCAGCATTTAGGTTCGGCACTACCTATTATGAGTGTTGTATCCCTGTGATTTTGATGATGTCAAACATTATGAGTGATCTTGAGTCTACATGATAATGCCATATGGGTTGATACTGCATTGTGTTGAGTTTCTCTGATTGATTTTGATGATAACAAAACCCTGGACCTAGTTTCTACCTCATGCCGTGTCGAAGAAATCAAGAGTGAGGATTGAGTGTTTTTAAGTATGTTTAAGATCATTTTGTGTAATGGAAAAATGCTCAAATGATTTAAGATTTTCAGGATATCCAAATGCATAAACAAAGCCAAATCTAATCTCAAAATGCATGGAATGAATGAGGACATGAAGCTCTCCGCGTCTGTAGAGCTTAGTGGCGTTAAACAGAGCGAAGGAAGCACAGATAAAAATCAAGCGAGGAAAGATGGAACGCGGCGCAACAAGGTTCAAAAAGCTTTTGCCCCACCACTGACAGTCCCCACCGAGTAGGGGAGTGGATGTAGAGCAACCTCTTCCAGGGCTGGTAGACCCGTGTCCATTCTTGAGGGTGTGAATGAAAGACACTTGGGAGAAAGGGACTCTCAAGGGCCATTGGTCGAACACCCGATGAGGCATACAGAGCGACAAATAGGGTTAGACACAGAGGCCAGTTCAATGAGGCAGTAGACCACGTAAAAGCTTGGACAATGTTAGGGACGGTACCGGTGCTCCTACAACTCATGGAGGGAGTGAAAGGGCACTCGGGGGTCCCCACAATTAGTCCATTCGCTTATTTGGTGTCAGCCGAAGCATACATTTGCAGACACCCTCACATATTGTACGATCACATCCATCAACGAAACAATTGATAGAAATCATAGAACCCCAAAGAGGGGATTTTGTTGCCGCCCTCATTGGGAGTGGCCATGAGCCATTCTTAGGAACTACAAACCATGACCGATCTGAGGTTCTCACAATGGATATAGTCCCCAAGGGGCCTCCTCATGATCGGGACAAAGGTGAGCGGAAGAAATAAATCGAACACAGAAAACTCTAAACGTACAAATGCAAGGGACAGGAAGGGGGATATCGATCTTTTATTTTATTACAACGGGAACAAAGATACAGGAGAGCAATAAAAGAAAAGAAGTGACAGGGAAGACTATAACATTCTTAGCCCCCTTCAAAGCTCCTACAATGGACACCCAGCTTCTTCACTTCTTCTTCCTCACTCTCACTCTCTTCTTCTTGAATGCCTATGTCTCCTCGCCTTCGTCTCCATGTCTATAACGACCCAGAGCTCTGGGTACCGATAACCCGATATTATCGGATTACCGATACCAAGAACTGGGGATGCCACCCAAGAGGCTGATGAGGCCCCGTAAGGGTTAAGGGGAGTTTGTCGAGGGACTACCTAATCGAAAGTACGGTAGAATCAACAAGCAATAATAAATAAACAGAAAAACTCCCTACAACTAGTCGTGCCGTACAAACCAACCTTGGTCCGACAAAATGCAAGTCGACACCTACCAGGAGGCAGGAGCTCCACCTACTAGAAGAACGACCGGATGCGTCCCCTGACGTTTTACACCGCGTCCCAAGTATCTCCCTACTCGCCCCAGGCAGAAACTGAGACACGCCACAAATATCACGAACAAGGGCTAGTTGGGGTCGCACTCGTCTGCGCGCGTCCTCTGCCCCTAACTATGTGTGCACACACAGACTATCTGCTCTAAGTCGGGTCCTCTAGCTGATTTTTCCCCCAACCGGACTCAGGGTACAAAGGCAAGGGGCCCTACGGTAACCAGCCTAAAATTTGTCTCTCAACGGGTCATGCTCTCCACCTCTCCCAAGTGAGTCCGCACCCCCGTGTGCAGGAAAGCTACGACTAGTGGACATGTCACTGGAGGTGAGACTTGGCTCTCGGAAATCACCAGGCTAATGAAAAACGGAGTGACGGTCCACTCAGGACTGCCCCTCAGCCTAGCGGTCTATCGCTGGACCGCAAGGCGACCTAGCGATCTATTGCCGGACCGCAAGGCTCAGCATAACGATCGAACCCACGACCGCAAGGGATCGAGTTACAGTAAGGCCTAGCGGTCTACCGCCAGACCGCTTGGCAAGCCAGACGGTCCTCCCTAGACCGCAAGGCAAAGGTAAACGGTCATGCCTTTGACCGCTTGCTGACACGTGACTCCCAACAGTCAGAAACACGCTCCCGAGGGCGCAACGGTCAGAAACGTCTAGCAGTCTATTGCTCGGTCGCCTCACCTAGCCTAGCGGTCCATCGGTAGACCGCAAGGCCTACCGACAATACGGTGTCGGGAAGCAGTCTCCTGGAGACCGCCAGGTGAGCCATGCGGTCACTGGAAGGACCGCAAGGCTCTCCCGAGCGCGAAACGGCGGGAAATGTCTAAAAATCCCGATCCATGCCTCGATCATCCTCTCTCTCTTTGGGTGGTCGTCGGGGAAGGGGCGTCACGGCGGAGCTCCTCTCTCCTTCTTCTTCTCTTCCTCTCTGCTTCTTCTTCTCTGGGCGTCTCTCTCTGTCCGTGTGTCCCTTTCTATGGAGTGCTTCCTCTCTCTGTGTGTGTCTGCCGTCTCTGGTGTCTTCTGTCTCTGTTGTTCGCCGGAGAAGAGGGGGGTTTTTATACCCCAATGGCAGCAAGCTTGGTCGAAGGCGAGAAGCGACCGGCCTTCAATCCGGATTTGACTTTGGCCGTCCTTAGTGGCAGGTGCTAGCTCGCATGCCCCCACCTCTGAACAACACCTCAGCAAGCCCTGTTGGATCCTCATTGGGCACCGAAGATCATAGGGTATGGGCGTCACATTTGTCTGCCGGATGCGCCGGGTAAAGGGGTTCAGGGCGTGCCGCTGAGGAAGTTGCAGTCCGTGCCACTGGATGACTCAGGGAGCGTACCGCTAGAGGAAGTCCACCGGGGGTGTGCCAGTGAAGGGGCCGTTGGAAGCGTGTCGCTGAAGGGTGCATTGTGAGCGCGCCGCTAAAAGGGCACGAGGATGCGTGCCCGACAAAGGACCCAGGGGGTGTGCCGGCAAAGGCCTTGGATGGAGTGTGCCGCTGGAGGGCTTGAATGAGTGTACCGGCGAAGGCACGCCAGCGGGTGTGCCGGAGAAGGCACCCGCAGGGTGTGTCGGTGAAGACACTCTTCGGGGTGTGCCGTTAAAGGGAGCACGCAGGGGTGTGCCGCTGAGCGGCTGAGGGGTGCGCCGCTGAGGATGTCGAGGCAGGTGTGCCGCCGATGGGGGAGTGGGGGCGTGCCCGGGAAGCACGCCGCTGGTGTGCCACTGTAGGCCCACGGGGGTGTGCCGGGTAGCCGTGACTAAGGGAGTGCCAGAGAAGGGCCAACGCGGGTGTGTCGCTGAGGAGCCCGGAAGGGGCATGCCGGCGATGTTGGGAACACTGGGAGTGTGCCGCTGGGGCTTCACGGGGGTGTGCCACTGAGGGCACCCCAGGGGCCCCCCCCCCCCCCGCCCCCCCCCCCCCCCCCCGGCTCCGACAAGGTCAAGGTAATGATAGATGCTAGGTGTGAGGAGGGAAGCCCTTGGAAGGTTCATCAGCTCTCCACGTTGGGTTTTCTGGTGGTCAGGAGCCAGGGGGAGGCAGTTGCGGTGGCAGTGGAGGCTGGGTACTTGGTGGCAGACAGTACCCTCCTTCACCTCCATCTGTTGCCCCTGGAGAGGGGAACATGCCCCGGCCTGAGGCAGATGACTCTCCAGCTAGGGGGGGGTCCTGTTCATACCGGGTCTGAGGGACCTGGTACTGTTCTTCCCCACCCGGCTTCACCGACTCAGGCCTGGTCTCCGTGGCAGCGCCAAGATGTCTCCAACAGTGGCCTCATCCGCCACCAGTCCCCAAGGGAGTCTGGTCGCTGGAGTAGCGACAACCTCATCTTCTCAGGGAGGAGCAGAAGTGGTAGTAGCGGCTTCCAGGACTGTTCTCTCCGGAAAGCGGAGGATGACGGAGTTGATGGCGAGTGCAGGAAGGATCGAAGGTCGGCCAGAGTTGATGCCACTCAACGTGGAGTGCTCGAGGTCAGGCACTCAGGTGGAGGCTGCTCTGATCAGGGCCACGAGCCAGCAGCTACCAGATTTCACTGTAGTGGCCATCTCATCACCGATGGCAACCCGCAGCTTTCTCCAAGAGCAGAAGGAGCCCCCCCCCCCCTCCTTCACACCACTCGCCCTGATGTGGCAGGGGGAAGCCAGCATTCCCAAAGGCCTTTCTTGGCAGGAGGAAGCACAGGCCACCTCTCTCCCGGCGGTAGATGTGAAGAAGCAGCAGAAGACTCCCACACCCTCTGGCTTCCTCAAGGGGAAGGGAGGTGTGATGAGGGAGGAAATTACCCCGAAGACACCGGGTGCCTTTGGAGAAACAATGGAAGAGGAAGCATAAGGGGAGGGTCGGTTGGGGGGGGGGGGGGAGATGTAGGGTTAAGGAGGAGATTAAGGAGATGGTGGGGGAGGTGGAGAAACTGATGGAGGGCCATGGGGACAGATGTAATTTTCAAAGGCTACAACCATTCAAAATATACATCATCTTGAAACTGTTAATTCACTTCATTGCAAACATTACAATGAATGAATGCTTCGGCATGGCACAATCCAGTTCCTTAAAAAAGTTGTCTTTTTTGAAAAGGTTCTCAGCATTTTTTTGGCATTGGTAGCGATAATTACATCCTTTTCTCTCCTTAATATAGGAATGCCCATGAACATTAGAATCTCTTGAGTCAATCTCTATACATTTCAGAATAAGATTCAGCTTTTAAGATGACACATGCCATGCAACATAAATTTGTCACAATTTTGTACAAATGTTGTGAATCTCTTACCTCAGTGTAACATCAAACAACTTTATCCAACAACCCGATAAACAAGCATGGAGTCTACTATTCCATTGATGGCAATCACTTGATTTGCTTCAGGTGTCTCAATATAGAGACGTCGATATTTGCCTGATGCCTGAACCCCCTCTAAAGTCTCTTGGCCCAAGAAACACAGGCAGAGAGGGAACTACCAGAAGTTCTTGATGGCTAGTTAGTTTACAGGAGGATCAGCTTAATGAGGCTTGTTAGTGAGGACATGTGAATTCTAATTTGCTTCAGATGTGTGACAGTGGGAAATGTGATCATTGGGACCAAGTCTATCGCCACTAGAGGAAAATATGCAACTAGTTGGGGAAAAAAATGCCCAGTCTTTCCATTTTACAATTTAGCGGGCATACTGTTGTATGCTGTGGCTGATGTTGATATGTATGGGTTTGGTTTAACTTCATGCGAAGGTCCTCCTGGTCAAAGTTTAATGATTTATACCACTTGAAATATTTCTTTCAACTCTTTCATTTGACCATTAACATGTTTCTTATAGCTTATTAGGCTTCCTGTGAAATACCACCATGATAAGTCAAAGAATATATTCACCTTGTCGTACCAATCCCTAATGCTTCAATTCCTTTTTATGTCATGCTGTATTGAAAGAAATTGATGGCCCCTATGGTTTACAGTATTCATTTTTAAGGAGCAAATCAGTTTGCAGAGAGAAAAGGTTGATCGTAACTGAGAGCAGAAACAACTTCTAGCCAGAGAGCAAGTACGATCCAACAGAGCTAGCATTAGAAATATTAAGAGAGAAGATCAGAGAGCTGTGAGAGCTGTGTGAGAAGATGACTTGATAGTCTGTCTTCGGTCTCTTGGTTCAGAACTAGAGCTGATTCGCTCTTTGCTAAGAGCTACATTTTCATTGTATGCTTTGGTTTTCTATTTTCTTCGTTTGTTTTCTAAACTCATGTTCTACAAGTTGTGTGTCAGCGGATAGGTTAAGCTGTAAACCTCAGCGACAGAGGAGGATTCCTCTAGTAGCAAGCTGTGAAGCTCAGCGGTCTGGCATAGTACTCCCCAAAGCTGTGGATCAGTGGTTGTAGGGAAGGTTTTCCCCGAAGCTGTGGATCAGTGGTCTTGAAGCTGTGTAATCAGCAGTGAAGCTATACTTGATTTTAGTGTAGGGTGGACGTAGATCTCTGGATAGAGATCGAACCGCCTAAAGCCATTGTCTCGTGGTTGATTGGTTTGTGATTTGTGGTCAGCTCAGTTTTCTCTCCACCACTCGTTAGATGGATGCATAGGATCGATTGAGAACCGATCTACGTTAGTGGTTCTATTCTGGTAGTGTTAAGAGTTTCCTGACTATCCTACAGTAGTTCGATTCAATTCTGCACTAGTAGCTGCTGTAGAAAATTTTAATAGGTGATTGATCTATTCACCCCCCTCTAGATCCCACATCACGTGGTGTCAGAGCCTAACTCTTCTGCAGGGATTAACATCCTGACGAGGTAGTAATCATGAATGCTAGAGGGATGACACCCGAAGGACACTCAACAACCAAGCTTCCGTACTTCGATGGATCCAACTACGCATACTGGAAGAATCATATGCAAATATTCCTGAGGGTGAAGGACTACGAGATCTGGAAGGTGGTTGTTGACACACGTTTTTAGCCCACAAGTTGAGTCATTTCTCTTATTCCTCATTTTTGATGCCCTAAATTAACCATTATTTTGGAGTCAGTGTACATATATAGCCGCCTTAATATGAGATGATTGCTTGGTGGCATTCCCACCCAAAAGCAGGCCACGATCAGTACCACTTCTCTTGGACTTTTCCCTTGGCAATATTATTATTAATTCATCTCGCTTGGGGAGCCATTCTTTCTGTGGCAATACTTGGGCATGCAGTGGCCCCTACGTACCACCTTCCTGCTTCATCTTTCTCAGCCAAGCAGGATACTAATAATTGACTGCACCAGGCAGTCCAGGCCAACCTGGCCTTAGAGTCGTGCTTCAAACATGGCTGTACTGTGACTGCTGCTCCATGATCCATCTTTGTGTGTGTGTGTGTATATATATGGGTTGGATATCGATGAGTGCCATGTGCAAAGGACCTACCTATACCAAGTTCCCAAATACATATATATATATGATAACATGTTATGAGATATATCCTTTTGGCCATATGGTGTGTAGATAGTGCTCCTTCCCTGTGGTACGAACGTAGGAATTGATCGAGCCACAACTCCTATATATCACAAGATTGCATTAATTAATTAATTAATTCCCTCTCATTCCAAATCATAGCTAGTGTACTATGGCATGTGTGATGTCGTTCCAAGTATGAATATATATATATATAAGATGTTTGTTTTTCCCACGCAACTGCACAAGATAAAATGCATGGCCTTCCCACTGGCTATGTATATATCCCTGGAGGGTGATTTGGTTCTGGCCAAGTATGTATCTTGCAAGCACCGGTCCTCCCGAGGGTTTGGAGATGGTGCGCGATCTCCTTGGGAATGTTGCACATGCATGTGTCACTAGCTAATTAATTATTCTTCGCAAGGGTCCCTCTCCTAATTAGTTACCCTTTTTCATGTTTTCCAGGTAGCAGGAGTACCAGACGTTTCTTCGTTACTCCTCTTGAGAGAATTGGAGGGGGGATTCGATCGGGTGCACCCATCTTCGAGCCTAATTATCATAATCAATTCGTAACAACAATATTAGTGGATGCTTCCACGTATAATATTGTGTGTACGAACTTATGTGTTTATTTCCTGGCATGCAAAATGGCTGAGGAAGCTTATCCGCCGCGCTTTCTTCATGCCGTATTATGCCATCTCTATATAAATACACTTGGTTCGACCAAGTGAAGAGGAGCCGGCAGAGTTTGAAGAAAGGACGACAGAGAAGGATCCAATTGAGAGAAGCCAACCATTCGAGAGAGAGAGGAGGCTTGGGGGAGAAGTAGGTTTTCTACTGAGAGTGATCCTGCCGCCGCCCTCCCCTGTCTGCTTGCCTGAAGAATTCCAGAGCCAGAGAGGAAGGGGATCCGATACTCTACTTTTCGTGGTGAAACTTAGGTGGGTTCTGGCAGATTTCTCCCGATGATCTCCTTCTTGTTTCCCCCTAATATTGTATAAGTGAGGGGGGAGGGGGGATGATATGAGCCCATCTTCCCCCCCTCACCACCTCCCTATCTCTTCCCCCTTTGCAATCCCGTTGTTGTAATGGACGAGGTGACTTCCGAGCGACAATGCCGGGCTGCGCCGAATGCTTATGATGTTCTATGGCTTTCCTTTCCCGTTGATAGAATGAATAATATTCAATGCAGTATATACTTCCCCTTCTCCTCCCTTAATTCATGTGTCCAACTGCCTCATATGTGAATGTCGAGTTTTACTTCGTAATACTGAACATGCCCTGGAGCTAACATCGGCTATAGAAACGATGTCCCGCCCTGGGGCTCCTCTATTCTAACGTAATGCCTGTGCCAGATTTACTGCATACATGGTGTGGATTTCATGGTTAGAGACACATTCATATGTGTACCTCTACCTGTTCCCGCTCCGAGGTCGATCCCATCAATACCCCTCTGCACTTCTTCATAGCCTAGAGGGAAAGGGGTCACCTCTATAACCTATACATTCATTATATGCTAATGGTTTGAATGGCTGTTCTCTACATCTTGATCATTTTAGTTCGCATGTTAATCTGTTAACCCCCTGCGAATGTTGATCTGCTAATGCTCCCCCTAATCTGTATACCAACCATTTAACTCCGTGAGTGCTAACCCATTAGCCCATAGATTTACGGTCGTGGTGTTAGGGTAACGGTGTCGTCTCCTCGAGCCTTTGATTTACAAATCGTAGAAGACGACTACGTGCACTCGACCGGAGAGATCTGTTTCTCTTGACCATCTTTGAAAGATGTATAGAAGATGGTAGAGAAAGAAATTTGCAAGAAGCATTAGATAGAAATGGGAAGAGATTAATGAAGAATTGAACAAAATGAAGAAACACTAAAATTAAACTTAAATAAAACAAACTTACAAGTGCATTATAACAAAAGCAATATAAATTGCAACAAAGCTAGAACAAGAAGAAATGGAGATAAAGAGAAAGAGAACCTATTCTAACACTAACTAAAAATGAAGGGAGAAAGAATAGGAGCTTGCCATCTATGTAACAAGAGTGGAGACGCCTTCTCATGCCCCCCTTTTATAGGGCCCAAAGTAGCCTCTGTTCCCCATTAGTTTCCATGTGAACACTGATCTATATCTCCTTTCCATTTTTTCTGAGAATCCAAGCTCGCCTTGTATTTTTCTTCTCTTTCTCTCTCTTTCTCACTCCTCCCGTGTCGACCACGGCGCCTGCCATGCCTGCCTACTGACCTGCGCTTCTTCTCCCACGTGCGTGATGCACGCTTACTGCCGCATGGAAGCCTCCTGCGCCCAAAGCCCTCCGTGTGTGAAGCCACCCTGGCCGCCCACCTGTGCGAACCGCCCCGCCTTGGCCTGCATCCGCTGACCACGACCGTCTTCCCGCGTTGACCCGTCTGTGTGTGCCGCGAGAAGGCTAGCCGATAAAGCTGGCCGCATGCCTGCGCTGGTCGTCTCCTATTGACCGCGTGTCGGCTGTTGACCGCACCCATCCCACCAGCCGACATCACTCCTGAAGTCCCATGATCAATGACATCCAAGAGGGGGGTGAATTGGGTGATTACCAATTTCAATAAAGTTTTAACCAATTTTAGTAAAAAATGACTAACAAGCAACTCTCAACTATAGAGCTGATGCAGAGCAAAATAGATCTTATCAAAAATACCACTACAATAGCCTTTTTTTGTATTTTGTTTGTTTCTCTCTCTTTTTGATTTGTTTTCTTTTTCTTTCATTTCTTTTTCTTTTTCTTTTCTTTTAACGTGACCTGCAACTTGCACTCAAAAGCTAACACAGCAAGACAGAACCATTTCATTACATATAGCTGTACAAGCAAATCAGCACACAAGAACATCACAAAAAGACAAAACGAAGTCCATAATGGCAACCCCGCATCAACATTTTTTATTACTTCTTTTATTCATTTCCTTCCTATAAGTATCCCCCCTTTGGCCTAGGGAAGGACATAAGGAGTGGTTTAGGATGTTGAATCCTTTGAGGGAGAAGGGAGGTTCTAGCCCTATTTAGATGGATGGTAAATCTACCCGTCCCGTTAAGAGAAGCAGGCCTGACAATGACTTTAAGAGACTCAGCGATATCAAGGGTCACTTGAGCGAGAGGATTTATTCGCAGATGGTGAGTTGACACCTTTTTCTTTCTTTTCGCCTCTTTTCTTCATTAATTCACTTGGCTCTTTCTTTCAGTCATACCCCCTCTTTCCGGGTCCGCGAAAATTCTCCAAATTGCCCTGGCTTTCAAAGCTCACTTCTAACATCACTATCGGTACCACCGTTCCGACCGGCCTCCAAGAACCTATAGTTTCATGATCACAAGAACTTCCACGCACAGAAGTTGGTCCCTTTTCTTAGTCGTGCCTCAACACACATTATTTCATTTCCTTGTTTATATACCATCCAAACAATCGTTCATTTCAGAGGACCTTCTTCAAGGTTACTTTGTTTAGACTCGAGAAAGATTCCAATCAGGAAATGTTGAGAGCGTATCTCATCACACCTTGACATCTACTTTTCAATCCATTCTCACACTTCATTCCTTTCCGTTACGTGTCCTTCCCCTGCAAAGCAGACGCCAAGGCGGAGCAGCTGTGGACACGCCATCTTTGACATTTTTGCGAGTAAATCTCATATTACACCATGATGTCCCGAGGTGGCTTATACATTTGACTTATTTAAAATGATTTCTCATGATAATAATGGGGGAAGTTGGTTTATTCAAGAAAAGAGAGAGGAAAATCACTCAAATAAGTCGATTTGAGGGTCAAATAGGGCATTACTGCGAGATAGGAGATATGCTCAAAATGATGTCAATTTTAGCGTGTCTACATGTACGGCCCGATTTCAGGTATGAGCATAGGGGACTGAGCATAAGGAATGGCGCGACTGGGTACTAGGGACTGAGTGCTGGGTAATGGAACTGGAGTACTGGGAACTAGAGGCTAAGTACTAGAAGGTAGGAAAAATGGCTGGGTGTTGGGGGCTAAAAAGAGCTTGCATTGTATGAAGCTGGCGTAGACATATAAGGATGTGACGGTCTAAGAGGTCAGGGTCACTGGGGTAATTCTAGAGCATGTCGGTTATAACCCAAGCGATAGAGTATCGGCTACTATAATGTTGTTAGCCAAAAATGTAATTTACATTAGTCTGGAGGACTGGAGTTGGGTGGCTGGCCTATAAGGGCATTGTTGCCGAAAAATTGGGACTAGAACTGGAGCTGAAGATGGGCGGCTGGCCTGTAAAGGCGTTGTAGTCGAAAGATGGGACTAGGAGCTAGAGTTGGAGCTGGGCAGCTGGCCGGTGAAGTTGTTGTAGCTAGAAGACTAGGACTGGAACTGGAGCTAAAGCCGGGCGGCTGGCCTGTGAAGGCATTGTAGCCGGAAGACTAGGACTAGGGACTAGAGCTAGAACTGGGTGGCTGGCCTGTGAAGGCGTTGTAGTAGGAAGACTGGGATTGGGGACTGGAGTTGGAACTGGGTGGCTGGCCTGTGAAAGCATTGTAGTCGGAAGACTGGGACTAGGGACTGGAGCTGAAGCCGGGCGGCTGGCCTGTGAAGGCATTGTATCCAGAAGACTAGGACTGGGGACTAGAGCTGGAACTGGGCGGCTGGCCTGTGAAGGCGTTGTAGCTGAAAGACTAGGACTGGGGACTGGAGCTAGAACTGGGCGGCTGGCCTGTGAAGGCGTTGTAGCCGGAAGATTGGGATTGGGGACTGGAGCTGGAACTAGGCGGGTTATTTATTACCAATGCAGGAAACCATGGCATATATAAGTAGAATGCCTAGAGATGCTAAAAAAGATGGCCAAATCCAAGGGAAAGATGTTAGTATTGGGTGTCCTATAGTGCAATTTTGGGTCGAGTCGGCCCCATAGTTGAACAATCCTGTTCATCATTAATAAAGTGGTATTTGAGCATAAATGTATAATCGTATATTACTTTACGTTGTCCCTAGGATATGTGGTTGTAAATTCAACTCGAGATGGGATCTAGATCTTGAGACTGACTTTACATGGACACATACCCTAAAATTGTTCTTAGTTAGAGGGTAATCACTCTTGGACTTTGATTTCCTATTAAACCAGTACACATGATGTGTATGTGAGCAGTCTCATGGTCACTAGTGCGGGGCACCAACACATATGTGTTGGTGTAGTCCTGGAAGGATGTATACTGAACATGTTTGATATTGGATCTTCAGATGGTTGATTATACCTAATGTCAACTGAAGATCCAATTGCCTCAGTAGCTTCGTTGGTCCTTTGACCTGAGACATTGATCGGATCTTATACGAGAACTGGAATAGTTTAATGAGTTGGCTAAGTGACTTTGACCGTAAGTCATGAATTTCCAAGTTATTAACCATTTCAGGATACATGTGAAGATCATCAATGGTCAAGAGGGGATCGCTCACTGTCGAGTATATATCAGGCAAATAATGGGTCATGACACTAACGCTTTATTAAATCCCTGGCCATGGTTGTGTGAGTTCCTTTAGAACAGACGTCATACATTTTAAGGAGGTCATGATCGAATGGCACATTCATGAGGTTTGACAGTTACCATACCCTCGATCGAACCAGACTCATAGAAGGAGCGAGGGATTATAGCAATGGGGCAACTGTAGACTTACAGGTACCATACAGGTTGGTTTGAACCCAATGTGATCAAAGGTTCAGAATAAATTTAAATATCATTCGACTTTGGTAGAAGAGAATAATACGTTATTTACTTCTAATTAAGAATTAGAAGTTAATGCCCCTTAATCGGCCACACACTGGGCCACCCTGAGGGCTGGGCGGCCATCGAGCTGGCCGCCCAGTCCTGGGCCTGTCTTGGTGAGGGCGGCCAGGTTGCTGGCCGCCCACAACCCTGGGCGGCCAGACTGTGGGCTGCCCAGTGACCTGGGCGGCTAGAGGCTTGGCCGCCTAGACCAGGGCTCAAACGGCCACCCATGTGGCCGCCTCCTGCATTTTGCCCGTAGACGGGCCGAGTTCCACCCCGAGCTCGGTTCCACGTCCCATTCACCCCCAAGTGAAGGGGAAACAATGGAGAAATCTTCCCCTACCTTCCTAGCATGCATCTACGTCCCCAAATTGGTCAAAAAAATCTTGAGAAATGAGAGATTCGACGCTCGAACCCTAACATGCATTTTTCCACCCCGGCATGAATCAAGTCCCTCTCGACCTCTCCTCGGCCTAGAAATCACGAGAAAGATGGGAAGAAGGGTAAGGATTCGTCCCCCTACCTCAAAGAAGCTCGAAACCCACCAGATCGCTGCCGATCTCTTATCTCGATCGTGCACGAACGCCACCCCCATGCTGCGATATCACCACCATCGCGCTCGCCTCGTTGCCGCCATCGCCACCATGCCACCGCCAGAGGGAAGAGGGTCGCGATCGCGAGCACATAGGGAGAGAGAGGGAGCAACGGTCACAAGGGGGGAGCGGGGGTCTCCAACGGGAAGAAAGAGGAAGAAGAAGGGAAAAAGAAGAAGGAAAACGAAAGGAAAAGAAAAGGAATGGTATTTATAGAAAATCTAAAAAATTAAAAAATATAAAAAATTAGAAAAAATTATTTTCTCGATCCTCGAAACACGCTCGTCGGACTGGTACTGTCCCTGAGTAAGAGAATGTAATGGTTTGTCCTACACAGGGTTCCACATATCTGCCAGGAAAAAACACACGTGAAATACAAAACGCGCTTCGAGACTCCCGAAAGTGATCTTGATGTGAAACCACCTTGGGGGTGATAGTCACAAGATGAATGATCCTCGGACCTAGCAAGCAAACAATGAGCGGATATCGCACTCCAGTTCATTAATTCATGGCATTTGATCCTCTAAGGTGGTCCAGCAGTCCAGAAAAGACAACCACCCACCATAGGACAAGATAGACTCTCGGGTACATGAGAAGTGATCATGGTGTTCCTTTCTCCTCCATCATGGCACCATAACTGTTGAATGCACTGCCTTGCTTTCTAAGGTGAGCTTCATGGGCCAACCACCCTATGAGCAGTGGTCTAGTCTAGCTACCTAACCCGAGAACTGAATCTAAATTCAGGCACTATTCAAAAGTTAGCATCGTCTTTGTTGCCATTGTCATCCACCAACTCCCAACTAATTGGCAAGGGAGGTGCTGCTACCGATTAATCAGCCAAAAGCCACAACTTGTGAGTTTTGATTGGCTATGATAAAATGAAGAGTGCATTCAGGGAGTCCTCATAGGTTTTGAATACATAAAAGAGCCGACACTTCTGAGAACTAATATGAAGAATATTGACTTCACTGCCATTTAGAGAGGGAATACTCTTTAGTGTAGGGAAGAATTTGAATACTTTTCCAGTTAGGTGACTCCGCTGCCTACCTCTGCAGGAAACAGACCCCATCTGAACAGTTCCATGTATGATTTTTACCCCAGTTCACACGTGAAAGACATGCTTCACATAGGAAAAGAGCATTTTAAAGGCACTTACAAGGTGGCTCCCCCTCTAGATGGTGTGAAGTAGGAGCTGAATGTGCTTTAAGAAAAAATTAATTAAAATATAGGATCCTTACATGTGAGCCCAGAAAATGCATTACCAGATAGCAGAATTGTGACATCATTGACACATCATGAACTAACCATCAGATATTTACAAGTCACAAAGAAAAACTAGAGAGCTTTACTAATCATGGATCTAAGTAAAAGCCTAAAAGGAGCAAGGGAAAAGTTCAGGAAAGTGGTCAAACCTGAGAACTGCATTATCTTTAACTAAATTCTCCAATTGCAGAGATACAAAAAACTTCCAGGAGAGGATGTCCGTAATGTCTTTGGCCTGCATGAGAGTACCATGTGGTGATGGATCGGCGTCCTCGGTGCGTGAAATCTTCGGTGGAAGTTGGGGGACGGATCCTTAACTCGTGTACTTTCATTTTCGTGATTTTGGTAGGCCGTGGTGGGCCGAGCGAGCTTATTTGAACGTTTGGGGGAAATAACATGTTTTGGGGTGTGGGCCAGATCTAGTGATTTGATCACATTTTTTTAGTCTAAATGGGTCCTCTCGGTGCTAGAGAGGTTGGGGACTAGTTTCCCCTTATTTTTCCCTTCACATGGGTGTGAACGGGACGTGGAATGAGATTTTTCACCGTTTTCATCATTTTCGGGCTGGGGACGGCCTAGCGGTCCTTCCAGGGACCCCTAGGGTATGAGACGGTCATGTGGAGATCCCTAGGGTTCCCATATGTCGATTCGAGCATTGCAGTCACGCGTTGGACCGCCAGGTGGGCTTAGCGGTCTGGTGAAGACCGCTAGGCAGTGTCATGCAGTTCGGGGGTGACCGTTTTTCTGGTTTGGAGTCGTTTTGAGGTCAGTGGGGTAGCGATCAGGCGGAGGACCGCCACCTTGCTTGGCCTTCCGGGAGTGACCGCTTGGGGTTCGCTTTGCCTGTGGCCTTGCAGTCCTGACAGGACTGCTAGGCTGGGCCTTGCGGTCCGGATGAGACTGCCAGGATCCCTAACAGTCCAGAGAGGATTGCTAGGTGATTTTTCGTGCTCGTCGTGTCCGTTTTGCATTATGTTGGTCTCCGGTCGGTCCGGTTGAGACCCAATGATCGACCTATGGTCCTGTGAGTGTCCCGGATGCCCCGTGGGGACTGTAATCGTGTTTCTGGGTGTTCATAGATACCGTGTTATCTCGATTAACTTGTCATGGGTCTTGGGGGGTCCGGGTGACCCCATGTGTGCTCTGAGCTTTCATGTTTACGTTAGATCGAGTCGCCGTGAGTCGGTACGAGTGCGGTGGTGTAACGCCTGGGCCTTAATGGATCCTTAATGGTTTGGATCTAGGCGTGATTCTGTCAGTTCTGTCGATTTTTACGAATTTTTGACTATGGAAACCTATGATTTTATACATTTCGGTCATTGAGGACTCCCTAGGAGCCGTCCTGGCGCAAGTGGATGATGAAAGTAGGGAAAGGGCAGCCTATTATCTTTCTAGGTTGTTCAATCCTGTTGAGACCAAGTATACCACTATGGAGAAGACCTGTGTAGCACTGGTATGGGTAGCTCAGAAACTCAAACATTATTTTCGTGCCCATGAGGTTAGGTTGATCTCTAGAATGGACCCAATCCGTTATCTCTTAGAAAAATCCGTCCTTTCTAGTAGATTAGCTCGCTGGCAAAGCTTCCTCTCCCAATTTGATATCACCTTCGTCATTCAGAAAGTAATCAAGGGATATGCCATTGCTGAACATCTCGTTCATTCTCCTATCCCTTGTACAGATTCAATCCAAGACGAGTTCCCCGATGAACACCTTGCTGTGCTCACTTATCTCCCTTTCTAGTCCTTGCACTTCGATGGTGCGCTAAATTCTCAGGGCCGTGGGATTGATGTTGTTCTCCTCACTCCGGAGGGAGTGACCATTCCCCTTGCTTATCAGCTCTCTTTTCCTGCCATGAATAACATAGCTGAGTATGAGGCTCTCCTAGCCGGATTGAAGCACGCCTACATCTTGGGTGCGCAGTACCTGAATATCATAGGAGATTCTCAGTTGGTGCTACGCAAAGTTCTATCTACTTATCGCACCAATGACCCTAAGCTTAAACCTTATCAAGATTTGGTCACGCTCTTGGCTAAGCAATTCTGCAAGTTGGTCTATATTCACACACCTCGTTCTCAGGAAATTCTTGCCGATGCACTTGCATCTCTGGCTTCTTCCCTTTCTTTCCCTCTCAGTCATTCCACTGAGACCATTGTTGTCCAGTGATTAGACACCCCTTCTCTTCAGGATCCGTGGTTTGATAACCTTAGGAAGTCCATAGAGAAGAAGACTGAGAAAGAAGATTTGAAAGAAGTATCTTTAACTGAGCTTGAGGAGATTTTGGAAGAGGAGGAATTACTGTGGTATCATGAGATAGAGCAATACAGGAGCACTATCCACTAGAAGAACGACGGGATGCATCCCCTGACGTCTTACACCGCGTCACAAGTGTCTAGCTACAGTGCCCCGGGCGCGAGACTCAGACATGCACAAATGCCGCAACAAGGACTAACTGGGGTCACGCTCGTCAGCGTATGTCCTAAGCCCCCAACTACATGTGCATACACAGACCATCTGATCTAGGTTGGGTCCTCTGGCTAGTTTTCCCCCCCACCGAACTCTGGTGGCAAAGGCAAGGGGCCCATGGAGACCAGCCTAAAAACTGTCTAACTCGGGTCAAGCTCTCCACCACTCCCGGGTGGGTCCGCACACGCGTGCCCAGAAAACTACGACTAGTGGACAGGTCACCAGAAGGTAGACTCTCAAGTCAATGAAAAATAATGTTCGAACCCAATGAAGCACGGGGGTCATCCCACGTACCAGCACCGTCGCACGGTGACCACAGTCGGAGAAGAAACGGGACTGCGCGTCGCACGGAACAGTCCAGAGCATAACGGACCGACTCTGGTGCGTTACAGACTCAGCGGAAACCAGACTATAACGTGCCTGCCCAGGGGCAATATAGTACTTAACGGACCGACACAGGTGCGTTAAGTCTCGAGTCATAAGAGGGAACATAATGTACACCTCGAGGGGCGTTATGTACATAACAGACCAGACATGGTGCGTTATGTCACCAAGTGAAAATAGACTATAACGCAGTCCTCTAGGGGCGTTATAGACATTAACGGATCATCTCTGGTGCGTTAAGTGGAAGGCAAGGGCGTTAAGCATAACGCACCTTCCCTGAGGCGTCACAAGACATAACGGACGTCCCTGGGCGCGTTATATGATCAGGACCCCCAACGATCAAAAACTAACGATCGGAAACCCATAACGCACCAACACCGGGACGTTATGTTGAACATAACGGTCAGTCGTGGGACCGTTAAACCCACGAAGGCCAGACTCAAAACCCACGGAGCATAACGCCCCTCCCTAGGCGCGTTATGCACATAACGGCCACTGGGACGACCGCTAACTTCTCTTTCTACAACGTTGGCCAACTCTACCCCGATTGTGAGCTATTCATATTTTTCTAGTAGGCTATGCTATTCATCCTGTGACCCAGTATTTTTCTACATTCTAGCTCCATTTTCTCTCTCTTATGATCATTTTCTCAACTTGCTCCCTTCATAAAAGTTGTTCCTCTCTCAATTATCTACAATTTCTTCTTCTATTACTTTCACTAGTTCTATCTTGTTTGAGAGATACGCTTTAATTTTCAAAATTGAGCGCAGTCTGCCCAGAATCTTCTTCCGGTGGTGTGAAGGTCTATTAGTGGTGCGTCACAGCACATGTGACGGTCCTACTATAGACTGTCACACCCAAACTTGCCCGAAATCCTCCCGTTCGACCTCTAAAGCCTAACGGTCCTACCCTAGACCGTTAGAAGACTCTAACGGTCTTACGATAGATCGTTACACACACTTGGGAGTCCAATTCATGCTGGACTCTGCTCTGTTTCTATGCGTCGTGGCCCCCTTGCAGAGCCCATAACTTCTTCAATTCTACTCCGAATTGAGCGTAGTTTATTTCTATGGTTTCTCCTTGATATTATCTTTAATTTGGTCCATAGATCTTAGATTTTTATTGGCTATATTGCTCAGAATCAAGAATGAAAGTTGGCAGTTTATGCAGTCCTAGTTCAACCCAAACTCTATAGATTAAGCTCTAAGGCTCCCTTCTAGAAGTCATATCTTCCAGATCCTTCCACCAAATTAAGTCCCACTTGCTCCTACACCTTATCCTTTGTATTATCTCGAGATTGATCCCTAGAACATAAATTTTGGTGGACTCTATCTCCGAAAATCTTGGGAGAACTTTCTGAGTTTTCTGCAACCTCTATATAAACTGCCCAGTTCGTAGTTGCAAAGGAGGGCTCTTTCCGGACATGGGGCGAAGCCATGCTGCAACTCCAACTCACAACTTCGACCCTAGGCTGAAGAGGAAAGTATTAACTTCGTTTTGGTTCTATTTTTGATTCATTTCATTATCGTTTACCCTCTTAACTAGTACAATCACTACACCCTCGCAGAGGGGTTGATCAAGGGGTGGGAAAATTAACTATTACAACCAAAACTACCTCCGTGCAGGGAGGGGCTATAAGCCGGCCAGACAGGGTGAGAGGAAACTAAGTTAGAAGCCGAATGGATGGAGCTCATCTGTTTTGTCAGCTCTCAGGACAACTTCATAGCCAGTCGTTGTCGGTGCCGCCACGGGCTCTCCTGAACTCCGTTGTTGACGAAACCAGCGGCAAAATCTCCTGGGTTGGCCCAGGAGGACGTCTGAATTTTGAGGATATTCCTGGTTGACGGCGTTGGTCGGGGCAGAGGCATGAATAGGGTCTTTGTTTGCTGGTTCTGGTAGCTTCTTCACCTCTGCAGCAAGAAGGTGAGGCCGCCACGGACGCTTCCGAGCTCTGATTCAGGCGTCGCTAGAATCGTTGGATTTGTGGTTGAGTCCTCTTCGATTGGAGACCTGCGGGGATGTCGGAGGATATTGGAGCAGATGGCAAGGAGCCGAACAGTGCCGGGGTATCAGACTAGTTCCAGATGAAACTGATCAGCACGTCGGAGGGAGAAATATTGGAAAACACAGCTTTGGATGCCGAATGGAGTGCTGCTTATTGGTACTAGAAGTTGACTTGTCGTAGAAGGTCTCAGCCAAGCCCCGCCTCCAGATCCTCAAGAGAATGGCCATGGGAGCCTCTGAAATTTGCTTTAGGTTAACTATCAAGAAGCTAATGCACAGTCCGGCGATGATGGCTCCCCCGGGCAGTCGCGAGCTAATAACGGGACGAGATGACCACTGTTGCGTAGAGGACTCAAAAACGCTTCCAATGGTACCTATTGTGCATCCAGGGGCTCCGGGATGAAGCCGTGGTAGGCTCTGCAACCGATAACTTCTCTACTGCCTGTGAACTAAGAACTGCAGGTTGAAGAGGGGAGGTGGGGAATGAGATAAATGGGAAGAGAAAGGGGGTGGATGGGTGTGGAGGCAACCCCTGGCTGTTAGGGGGTCTAGGAGGGGGTAAACCAAGGTGAGAGCTCTAAGAATGAAGGTCATTCCATAGTAGGAATTTCAAATGGTAACTCATAAAAATATGACTTGGAAGCCAAGATTCATTAAAGAGGTCGTGAACAGGACTGGATAGTAACTTGAAAGGCTATCTTTTGACATGGCTACTACATCACACAATAATCACTGAAAATGAGAAATATGGAGAAGATCACGGTCAACACAGGACCACTACCGTGATATAGTGGTCTAGACAGAACCGCTATCAAACGGGGCAAACCAGGTGGGGCTTGAGTTGACTCACAGGCAGGTGGGGTTGACTCACTGAACAGGAAGGATGCTCGTAGTCTTTAGAGAACTGTGGCCTTGAAGTCGTGGTTAGGTAACCATTATCAGTAAGAGAGCAACAAGGGCCTGCGTCGACTCAATAGATCAGTCGCTTGATGCACAAGAAGGCATGGAAGAAGAATGCAGTTCACGGGGAGCCGCGGTCTACTGGTGGCGGCCCAAGGAAGGCTGCTACCAGGTCAGGTAAGGCATAAGAAAAGGTTCAGCCAACTAATCAAGGTCTTCAGTCGACCTGGGACATGACTTGACTGAAAACAAGGTTCAGCAAACACAATCCTGGTCGACTGAGGCAATATAGGCTGATTGAAACAGGTCTGAGTCAACTGGAATAGGGATCAATCGACTGGACATGGCTGGCGTGTAGGCTAGATCAGGAACAAAATGCGGTCAGTAGAGGGCCGCGATCTACATGTGGTGATCCCTAGAGGGTCGCTATCTGGACGGGGTTGGGCAGAGCCCAGTCACGATCGCGAGCTACCCACTAAAAATCTGGTCAATTCAATAGGTTTAGGCTTTTAGGGTACAACCTGCTCGATATCCTAGTGGGAATCCCAGGCTCACGGAGTCTTACGGAGGTCTCAAGATAGCGGGTCTAGTCCAATGGAAGGACTATCTGACAGAGAGCCCCAACTATCCCAAGAATTGAAGGTGGGTTGTTGATGATTGTTTAGAAAAACTGAATGAGCTTCAACTAGAAATCGAGAACTATAAAATCCAGCGTCAACCAAGATGCGATTCACATCGTGCCCATTAATCGTCCCCCGCATGTATAAGGGGCGGTTGTGGTACGGAGAGGACAGCGACATGTCTTTGTCCGTAAAGGAGATGCTGGCTGTGAGTGCCTCATATGCCTGGGCTTGCAGCTCTGCAACATGGGTTTCATAGGCCTCCGGGTCTTGAAGTATTTTGACAAGAATCTCCCTGAGATCTTTGCTCCAGGCGATGGCCTCCCAGATGGTGACATTTGTCAAGAACCGCTTCATACGATGAATGATCTTGCGGTCTGCCTGAGCACGAGTCTTGTCAAATAGCGAGATGATCTCTGCCAGGGTCTTCGGAGCCTGGCGAGGTTTCTCCCGCTTTTTAGATGGGCGCTCCTCCGCGTTCTGGCCTTCCGCATCTTCTTGGAATAGCGGGGCTAGAGACTCCTCCGGAGGTGGCAAAGCTTCATCATGCTGGCCCTCATTAGAAGGACCTGCTTGGCTTGTAGGCTTGGCCTCATTAGAGGGGCCAGCCTTGTCTGACCTCTCCTCGCCCACCGGAGGATTGGCTGGCTTTTCTTCTTCATCAGAAGAGGCGACTATGAAGGGGACGCCATCCGACTTAGCTTTTGAGCTGGGGCATGAACCCTCTGAGGAGTTCAGGATAAAGTGGATTCTCCGAACTTGGGTTTCTGGGCCAGAACCCGGCTTCTCCCCTCTGAAAATTATGACCCGGTTGAGAGTGAGGGGACCTTCACATCCACGTCCACGTCCTCATCCTCGGCCGCGACCCTAGCCGTTTCTCGCCGAGCGGCGTTGATATGTCGCCATAGGAGCCTTGCCTCCGGTGTTATCAGCCGAAGGCGCATTGATGTTGTCCGGCGGCGGGATTGCCACCATGTCGCAGGAGAGCTCTTGCAGCACTTTCTCGAGCATCTCGACGGTGAGCTCATCTTCTTTATAAAATAAGAGGAGCTCCTCTGGGATCGGAAATTTTTCACCTTCTTCAAGACGGTGAGCCATCTCCCGGAGCCATTGCAGGAGGCAAAAAAAAGAGAAAAAAAAGAAGAAGAAAGAAGAAAATAAAGGGAAAAGAGAGAGAAAATGGGGAGGCAGTTCCCCCATTCTGAATTATTGCCCTGTGTTGGCAAAAGTATCAAGAGACGAATAGATCACGTCGGTTCTGCCACCCCGGTGGCACCGACGAATGAACGTCTTATCCAGACTTTATGTTTGGACTAAGGAATTAAGCCCCTTCTTGCGTAGGCACTGACCCAGTGCCGATGAACATATCAAGTGACAAATAGATCACGTCGGTTCTGCCGTCCGCTTGCGCCGACAAATGAACACCTTGTCTGAATCGTACATTTGGACTAAGGAATCAAACTCCTCCTTTGCGTGGGCAAAGACTCGGTGCTGACAAATATCCCAAGAGACAAATAGACCACGTCGGTCCCACCACCCTGTTGGCGCTGACGAATGAACACCTTACCCAGACCTTACGTTTGGACTAAAGAATAAATCTCCTCCTTGCGTGGGCACCGACCCTGTTTCGACGAACACATTAAGAGATAAACAAACCACGTCAGTCCCACCATCCCGATGGCACCGACGAATGAACACCTTATCTGAACCTTTCGTTTGGACTTGAGGAACAAATCCATTCCTTGCATAGGCACTGGCCCGGTGTCGACGAGTATCCCAAGAGACAAACAGACCACGTCAGTCCCGACACCCTGTTGGCACTGACGAATAAGCACCTCCCCATCCCTTCGGGTGATGAATACTCCTTTTGATTTGGACCCCTTGTCCAGATCATTTGAACAATAAACTCTTCTCTACGTCCCTTCGGGTGACGAATACACCCCTTTGATTTGGACCTCTCTTCCAGATCATTTTAAGAATAAACTCTTCTCTCCGTCCCTTCGGGTGACGAATACACCCCTTTGATTTGGACCTCTCGTCTAGATCATTTGAAGAATAAACTCTTCTCTCCATCCTTTCGGGTGACGAATACACCCCTTTGATTTGGACCTCTCGTCCATATCAATTGAAGAATAAACTCTTATCTCCGTCCCCTGTGGATCTAGAGGGGGGTGAATAGATCCACTAAAGACTTTACCCGATTAAAATGATAAAACTGACATCGCTAGATCCCAGAATAAACACACAGTAGACTATATTCAATCACCTAGCATTTTCTAAAGTGAAACTCACATACAGTTATCATGAAAAATAATCTTTGGTGTGTGTATAGATATAGGTGTAAACAACAGATAGACTTGCGAGTAGACTTAGAAAGTGTTGCAGTGACTGATTTAAGACAACAAACTAAACTCCACAAAGTGTGCGTGAAGATCAGTAAATGTGCACTGTGAGAACCCAAACCGTATGAAGTGTATTAGAGTGTGCCTATGAAGGGAGATAGAAGAAAGGGACCAATCTCACAGACATTCAACATAGACATAGATATTTTAAGGTGGTTCAGCCACACATACCAGTGTGCCTACATCTACCCCTCACTCAACCGAGTGAGGCTTCCAATATCTTGTAACACCCTACAAAATAGCACACACGGAGCCGAGCTCCACCACACACACAAGTTGACACCTACACACACACATGAGGAACAACCACTGCACAAGGAGAAATCTCCACATGCTGTTAACACAGCAACTACGGGGATGAACCCCAAATGCTCTGGGTCTGAAACCCAGCACACACACACACAAACACTCTGGGTCTGAAACCTAGTAGCACACACACACACAAATGTGCTCAACCGAGCTAAGCCTATGCCAACATTACACAGTTACACGCACACACACCAAAAACTAAAATATCAAAAATGTTTACAAGTAAACAAAAATGAAAAATAATCTATAGCTGCAAATGCAATAGATTTCTTCTAATCAAGCTTGTGATATTCCTTCGAACTTCATATGCTTCTCTCTCTATCTTTCTCAAAGTTCTCTTGATCTCATCTTCAATGTCTACCTAGAACCTCGAGCAAATCTTCCTTTTCATTCTTGTCTTCACACTCTCTTCTCTCTATCTTCTTCCTTTGACGAAGAATGCTCTCTACTCACTCTACGGCCCTCGACAGCCTTCTTCAATTCAAGTTATTATAGCGGGGTTATTGGTGGCGGCGCCGTGAGGCGATTGAGTTGAAGAGGATGCCTCTTGTGATCCTCGTCGGGAACTCAGGGCTTGGTGGGATCCCCAAGTTCACTTGCTAATGTTGCATCCATAGGGTGCCATGGCTTCTTATTCTCTTCCCACAAGTAGTGCCAACAAATGGAGAGGTAGGAAAATGGTCCCTAGACCTTGTACCACACTTTTAAGATTTGTTTGTTGGGGAAGATCGACCAATCACCTGTGGAAGCCTACAAACACTAGAAAGACGACGTCAGAAGGAGCCCTGGACGTTTCCCCAGGGGATTACCCTCCGATGCTTAAGTCAAGATCACACTTGGAGGAAGACTATCAGGAGGAGAGGGGAGAGAGAGAGAGCATGGGACCAGAGTGGACAAGCCTGTGTGTGGAAACAGGGACTCCTCAAGTGCTCGCCGTGTCTGGTGAGTGCTCAGAGAGTGCTCACAAGGCCTAGAGTACGTGTGCTCGGAGAACCTTGGGGGTGCTCGGAGCGGCGGGTATAGGTCTCGTCTCTCTCTGCACATCTCTATCTCTATCTGTCTGAGTCCATGTGTGCGTGTATCACTATATATCTATGTGTGTCTCCCCCCTTGGGCATCTCATCGGGGGCTTATTTATATAGGTCATCCTTGTGGTAAGGACCCATTTCTCAATGGGGAAGGGCACATGTCATGGAGTAATCTCCCATCAATCGTGGGGAGAGTTGCCCATTGTATACCTACCTATTCAGGAAGGGAGACCTTGTGGCGAGAATCTTGATGTTGTGGGTGTGACCTCATCCCTACTGGAGAAGGGTCTATTGTCACGTCCCGAACTGATAGCAGTGGCAACTTGCTCAGAACATGGCAGTGAAACAGTCATGAAACTCAGAGTTATATAATTGACGATTTAACAGACAACTATAAGAGACCCCATGATGCCAAAATTTAACAAAAATATAATTTTATTGATCTCAAGACTTTCAAATTACAATTTTAAACTCAACTTTCAATGGTGACCGCTACCTGATGGTAGCGGTCACCCAATGACCGCTACCAAAGGGGGTTGCAGGGCCTTGTGCGGCTGAGTCCCGGTCGACTGTTTGAGATCCGAATTGGCCCGAAATGGGCCCAAAAGTTAGAGAATCAAAGATAAAAGGTTCCAAGGCTCAATGGGCTTAAAAAATAGCCAAGAAATGGGCTCAAGATAGGTGCAAAGAAAGCTCCAAAACAAGGGTTAATTTAGGGCATCATGGAGGTGAATAAGAGAAATAACTCGACTTGCAGGCCGAAAATGGGTGTCAACAACCACCACCTACATCTCCACCACCATCGCCTTCGTATCCATCACCGTCACCTTCGCCACCTCTTCCTCCATCCCCTTCCTTGCCCGAGCCTGAGCAAGCTATACCCATACCTTTACCTTTGCCATTACCTCCACTCGTGCCTGTTATCACCACTATCCCTTAGCCCTCTAAGCATATCCCCTCTACCTCTTTATCCACTTCCCCCTCACAAAGCGGGTGTACGCTACCTTTGTTGTCCCTTGGGTCTGAATCCCGAGAAGAAAATGAGTCAAGTCAGGACAATTCAGTGTTGGTTCTGCCTTTCAAGCTTCAAGATTTTATCTATCGGGTGTCGATCTGTGTCCTGATCCCTAACTATTTTGGGAATGATGAGCTTCCACTACCTATGATGGTTGCTAAGAAAAGCTCCCTCACATCGGTGCCAGTTTCTTCTCGAGCAAGGCCGATGGCAATCTCATTGTTCATCAGAGGTTCGATTATTGATGTTGTCATCACTCCTCACTCCATTACTGTTCAGATTACTGGCCAAGAGGGGTCCTTAACCTGAGTTGTGGTAACACATACGACTGCCAAGAGTTTGCTAGATTCTATGTTCAAGGGGTAGTTTGCCATATTTTTTACATTTCCCAAGGACATTCTACACTTTTTATGCAATCTCCCTCGGTTCATCAGTACACCAGCCACGTTAACGCCACGCATTACTCTCCCTCAATTTCGTCCTGCTTTTCTATCAAGGGAGTTGTGCTTCATGGCTAACCACCGAGTGGAGTTGCCAAATTTCATGCTGCTTGTGCCGAGAGACAAGACTCTGTTGTTCCATGATGTTCATTATTTTGAGTTATCTGTCCAAGAATGTCCGCATATTGTTGGCACCGGGCATCTAGGGGCAACCGCCCCAATGAGGTTCCAAATTTATAACCAGGCCAGGCCGTCTGCTAGATGGGCTCGTTATTTGAGAAGATATTTCAAGACAAGATGCTCGAAGGACTGAGCCCGCACCAGGCAAGTCCATGTTCAAGAACTTTCTGCTAAGAAGAGGTTGCGGCGCAAGTTTAAGGGTCATCTGGTGTGCACTCAGGGGTCCCTTCCTCCTTATTCTTTCCATTCATCCATTCTTCTTCTCAGCTCCCATCCTTGGGTGATGTACCTGCCTTCTTCCAATCCCACATCTATAATCTTATCCTCTCTCCTGGGGTCCATGAACCCCCATTCATCTTCTTCTCATCCAGATTCTCTCGATATTCTTCTCATACTCATGATTCTAGGCCTCGGTCTATGTCCTTCTCTTACCCCGATTTCAGGACCCCTCTTGATTCTTCCTCTTCCCATCCGGAACCTCTGGATCTTTCCTTCCATCCTGATTTCGGGACATCACCTGACTCTTCTTCCCCGGGGCTCCCGAGTGTTGCCTCTGATCCTTTTCTAACTCCGTCGGATGACTATCATTATCCTTCTCAGACCACATTGGATGTCCACAACTCTCCCTCTCTGACCCCATCGGATGATCGCTCCTTTCCTTCTTCATCTTCGCAACAATCTCATCACCATTTTTTTATTCCTTCTGTTTCACCTTTTCAGGGTTCTTGCCCTTTTACATGCTGCCTTTGGGGCTTTAGTCTGCCTTGATCATAGTTAATCCTTATTTATTCTATATTTGATTCCTTGTTATCAGGGTCTTTGTGCCTTAACAAGGGAGTTCTAGCCCTCGTCTCTCTTCTTTTTTATCTTTCTTCATTTAGTTTGGTGCTTGTCGCTCCTCTGTGTCAAGGCATCGTTGATCCTTTGCTATCCTCTCCCTTTTGTCCTGTCAAGCGAGGAATACGAAGCTCGTGCTCCTCAAAGCTCGCTGATCAAGATCGGTTTAGGATGCTGCTTTCATGCCATGGATGTGCAAGGTATTTTTTAATTGTGCAAGAACATGATGTCATTACTTTTTCTATTATTCCTACACATTGTTATAATTTTGGTTCCTCAACATACTTGAGTGGCTTAGTTAGGACTTAGTTCATAAAAAAAAATTAGGAAAATGAAGCCGCTTCTACAGCACTCTTGGGCTGGTGATAGCTCTGTACTGGGAGTTTGAGTTCTTTCCCCGATCATTAAGGGTGATCCCTTGAGTGTGGGTTTTTTCACACACTTCACGGCAAGCCATGGCCGATGCCTCTGAGCAACACCGTTGCTACTTTGGCCATACTTTGGGTATACACAAAAGCCTTTTCTCTTCTCTGCTCAGTTTAGTGTAGGGGCAAGAGATTGATGGATAAGATGACCAACCTAAGTGCTCGCCAATACGGGAGAAGTCTCAAATAGGGGCAGTCTTAACCCTCAAAAGTGAGCTTTATTGTAATATCTGGCCAAAAAGGCTGTCAAATGAAAATCAAATAGCAAAATTATGAAAATAAAGGCATGGCAAGAGTGGAAAAGTCCTGCGGGACGTCATGAGCCTAGTCGTATGCATGCCTAAGGGTCCAAAAATCAAAGACACAAAGTCCCGGCGCAACAAACTATCTCTTTAAGGGGTAGTGCCCTAGAAGAAATTTGAATCCTGATGTCTCCCATCCTACATGAAGTTTATCTCTCAATTTTTTACCATTTCTCCCTCTTAGGCTGGGTTGTATCCTAGGTATGGCCTGAGTAGGGGCACCGTTCTTTAGAGGCGATTGGTTGTGACAAGCCACCTTCAAATGCACGCTCTGCTCAAGGGGAACCTTTAATAAAAGTGGGAGGAACAACAACCCCTGGCCAGTGACTTAAGGCAGTTCGGGACGTGACAGAGGTGGTATCAGAGCTTCGGCTTTCAAATCCTTAGGTCATCAAGTCCAAGTGATAGGTTGAGTATCCTTGTCGGTCATCCTATAGGAATTTCGTGAGAATTGGGTAGAGCTTAGGGTTCTAGATCAAGTGGTATCAAAGTAGGTTACCCAACATGTGGTCTAATGACCAGGGTAGACTTGGATCTAGCACCCCTCGCAGCTTCATTACTAAGGGACATTCTATTAGCCGCCCTCCTTTCTTTGATGGTAATAATTATTTTTATTGGAAAAATAGGATGGAAGTGTTCCTAAGAGCGCAGAGCCACGAACTCTTGACAATGATCACCACAGGACCATTCGAGCTCCAACTAAATAAAGATGCGTGGACAAAGGAACAGATCAGGCTTTCAACAGTTAACTGGATGGCTCTAAACATAATGCAATGTGTAGTCCATCCAGAACAGTACGCCAGGATCTTAGCCTGCAAGATAGTCAAGAAAATGTGGGATGAACTAGAGCTCATCTACGAAGGTACATCCTAGGTCAAGGCCACCTAGGTAAATATGCTCACATCTGAATATGAATTGTTTAAAATGAAATTAGAGAGACGATTACAGAGATGTAAGCTAGGCTGTCACTAATCACTAACACTCTTAAGGGGCTTTGGAAACAGATTCTAGAAGGGGATCTTGTCGGGAAAATTCTTAAGTCTTTAACCCCCGCGTGGCACACTAAGGCCATTGTGATAGAGAAGTCTAGGGATCTATCAAAAATGACAGTCACTGAGCTAATAGGATCCCTAATGACTTATGATATGAATTTCAAAAGAAATGTGGAAGAAAACGACAAGAAGAGCAAGAACATTTCTCTTAAGGTGTCTCAGAGTGGCAATAGTGAGAGTAGTGAGGATTATGACAATCTTTTAGACCCTGATCAAGAGCAGTTGGCTATGCTGACTCGACAACTCTAGAAGTTTCTAAGGACTAAAGGGAAAACATTTAGAAGAAGAAGATCACAGTCCTCTGGAAAGCATTTCAACTCTAAATCTGACAAAAATAAAAATACTGACAAGTTTACATTTTTTCATTACAAGAAGCCCAGACATATGAAGGGGGACTATCCCGATCTCGAGAAGAAAAGCTCCAAGGTGCAAAAGAAGAAGCCTCAAGTAATATGCATGTCGACCTCAGCAAAAAGAAAGGAGTATTTTATGCAACAATTCCAGACTTTATCTTTTCATAGAATAAGCAAACACCTTCTGCAATGTGACAGCTCTAAGAAAAAGAGCACTCTCAGAAAAGGACTCTGCTGCATGCAGAAACAATGGCGTAAGGAAGATCTCTCTTTGATTCTCTAAGAGAAAGCACAAAGCCATCAGATGGTAGGTCGGCTCCCACCTTGACTCCTAGGGTTGGGTCGCCTTTGAGGAAGACCGTTAGCAAATCGCCTCCAGGCTCGGATGTTATCGGTCCTTCCTCGATTCCCTTGATCCCTTTATTTTTTCCCTTCCGACCTTATGGCTTCAACCGAGATTATGTAGCACCTTCTAGCCATTGCCTCGTTACCACGAAGTTCCCCTGCATTATTTTTGGTGGGGAACTTCATTTTTTGGTGATAGGTAGAGGGCACCGCCTTCGTTCAGCTGAGGATGCCTCGGCCGAAGATGGCGCTATAAGCTGTCAATCCCTTAATCACGATGAAGTCCACCATAACCGTAACGATTTTGGGCGGGGTGCCGATGGTGACTGGCAGGCTCAGGACTCCCTCGGGATAGGTTGCCTGGCCGTTGAACCCACAGAGGGGGGCTCGAATCGGGTGGAGTCTAGATGGATTTTCGCCCATCTTGAGAAAATATTTATATGAAAGTACATCAGGAGCGCTACCATTGTCAACTAAGATCCTATCAATGCTACAATGGTTTATTGTAGCCAATACAACGAGAGCATCATCCTGCGGGATAGTTAACCCCTCCTGGTCTTGGTCGAAAAATACCAGAGCCTGTTGTTCACTCGCCTGCGGGGTATTGGGGGGCTTAGAGACCCGGCTCGCCCGCTCGGCGTGACGCTTCCTTCCTCGGCTTATGGTGACCCGGGATTCGAGTACCGGAAAGGAACCGGCGCGACTCAAACATCGGCCCGCCTCCCACGAGCCCGAAGACTCGGAAGGGATAAAAGGATAGGTGTGGTGTACATAGAAATAAGAAATAATGATTGATGGACATCAGTTCTTCATCTGGAAATTCTGAGTGAACAGGGTCGAATCGAGGAAGAGGATGATGAGCAAGATGTTCTACGATGGCATAGCCTTTAATCACCTTTTGCTGAATGTAGATGATGTCGAACTGAGAGAGGAAGCTTTGCCATCATGCCAGTCGATCGGGAAGAATAGATTTTTCAAGAAGAAATTTGATAAGATTCATGGGAGCAATGAGATGGACCTCATGAGCTAAGAAGTAATGCTTCAATTTCTGAACTATCCATACTAAAGCTGCACAGATTTTCTCCATAGCTGTATACTTCTGCTCACAGGGGTTGAGGAGTTTAGATAAGTAGTAGACTTTCCTCTCCTTACCTTCTTCATCAACTTATGCAAGGACAGCACCTGTTGAGTCATCCAGGATGAAAATATAAAGAACGAGTGGTTTGCCTGGAACCGGTGGCCTCAGGACAGGAGGATTGGCCAAGTAATCCTTCAATCTGTCAAAAGTCGCCTGACACTTGTCATGCCAATTAAACTTAACTCTCGGCTTAGTAAGCTCGTAGAACGGCCTACACCTTTGTGACTGGGAGACAAATCGGCGAATAAATTGTAACCTCCCTATCAATTCTTGAACTTCCTTTAAATTCTTGGGAGAAGGCATATCTTTTATTGCTTGTGCCTTGTTGGGATCAATCTTGATACCTCTCTTGCTGACAATGAATCCTAGCAGCTTTCCTGATGACACGCCAAATACACACTTCTTAGGGTTCATTTTCAACTGATATTCTCGCGCTCTTTGCAAGACCTTGGCTAGAACCTCGGGATGCTTGATCCTTGTTCTTGACTTTACTACTAGATTATCAACATACACCTCAATGTAGATATGGATCATATCATGAAAAATAGCCATCATGGCCCTTTGGTAAGTGGCTCCAGCGTTCTTAAGTCCGAACGGCATGACCACATAGCAATATGTTCCCCAAGGTGTAGTGAATGAAGTCTTTTCCTGATCTTCTTCAGCCAGGCGGATCTGATTGTATCCAGGAAAGTCTGATCTATACCTCTGCAATGCGAGGATCACAACAAAGTAAAATAGTACTCTCGTGGCAGTAATCAACTGACATAAGCATCAAAGGGTTGTCTCCTGGGGTAACGCCCAGGACTCCTTCTAACACCATTCTTTTGGTGTTTGCAGGTTTCTACGGGTGGCCGAACGATCTTCTCCAACAAATAAATATTACAAGTGTGGTATGAGATTTGAGAGACTATTTTTTCGCCTCTACACTTTTTGATGCCGTCTATGGGAACTAGAGCAAAAAGTCATGACACTTCGTGGAAGCTATCGCAACACCAACAACCGCGGCCGAGCATCCCACCAGGGCCCCGGTTCCCGTCGAGGATCGCGGGAGGCATCATCATCTATGCGGCCACATCGAGACGTCATTGCCGATGAGCTGGCAGAGATGCGCTGCCAGCTCCAAGCCTTGACGCATCTCTACCAAGGCCTCCTCAACAGACCAATGGGGCAGGAGCGCTCCCCGACGAAATGACCTCAGAATGGGGGGGAGGGGCTCCAGTTGTAGCAAACTCTCATCAGATGAGAGAGACCTCCCATGCCTCCGTTGCACAGGCCCGGGGTCCGCACAGCTTGCCCGCAACAAGGACACATAGCCCGCTGCACTCCAACCCAGAGATGGCCCAGCGACTGCGCGTGAAGTGTTTGGTGTTCATCACTACCCTCTGGGAGAATGCCCGGACTTGGTTCAAGTCCATGTCAGCTGAGACGATCGCCTCCTTCCAGTAGCTAAAGAAGTTATTCAAAGAAAACTTCATAGGCTGCTGAAAGGAGGCCAAGTCGGTGGTAAGGCTGCTTGCCATCAGGCAGGGGAGAGAGGAGACTCTCTGGGACTACATGTCCCATTTCTGGGCAGAGGCCCTCTCCCACTTCCCCTACTCAAGGAGATTCAAGAAAGGGAGCTGCCAGCTATATAAACCCAGAAAATCTCTCCGGAAAGGTAAGCCAACTTTTAGCCACTTCAACTGGTGAAGAGTAGTCTTGTGCTCTATACCTCCGTTGCGTGTGTAATTTCCATTCATTATACATCTCCTCGACAAACTCCTCCAACCCTTACGAGGCCTCAGTAGCCTCTTGGGTGGCTTCCCCGAGTTCTTAGTATCGATAAATAGATGATATCGATTTATCGATATCCGGATCTCCCGAGTCATTACACCTGTCGCACCCGAAGGAGAAGATTATTGTGCTATGCTTCAGAGTTGACTGGTGTATTCACTTATGTTGGGATTAACTTGGCAAATGTAGTGTCCATTGAAGTGCGGTAGAGTGATGTCTACAACAAACACAGGATGTTTATAGATTTTGGGTATTATTGGAGTCCTGATGGAGAACTCAAAAGAAATGTGAGAATGTATGGGGAAGAATCTGAAGAAGAAGAGGAAGAAGAGTAATAGTAGTTGCAGGGTAAATGGGAAGCTCCCTCTCCAGTTCAGGCAGACGACCAGCCTCCTCCACTATCACCTCCACATGTAGATCCGGACATGCCCCTGCCTCCACAGTTTTATCATAGAGAATCCTCTGCTCAGGGTGCTGGATAGCCCACTTGGGGAGACTATGAGGCTTTTGATATGTGTATTTCAGGCTTAGAAACAGACATGGATACCCTTGGGCCGGGGGTAGGTTTTTGAACTTGGGAGTCACTTTAACACATCCTTTGGCCGACTCGACACATCCCTTGGTTGGCTTGACATCTTCATGGACACAATGACTGGTCGGATGGATACCTTCTCCTACACCTTGGACACCCTTTCTACCCACTTGGCCTCTCTCACCACAGGTTACAAGGATACTCACCTGGCTTTTTGGACTACCAACCATTGCCTTCTTCAAATTGATCATCTTTTGCACTTCCTTGAAAGTCGTCTTCCTCCATCTCCACCTCCACCTCCACCTACTTCTCCAATTAATGTTGATGATGATGCCTCCGAGAATGAGGACGATGATTCTAATGCTGATGATGACGACGGGACTCCAGATCACCTTGCTCAGTAGTTGTTCTTACATCGCCTAGTGTTACTTTTACGTCCACTACTCTATTGTTAGTTATTTATATCTGCTATCCAACTTTATTTCCTATTTCTATGTACACCACACCTATCCTTTAGCCCTTCCGAGTCTTCGGGTTCGTGGGCTGCGGGCCGAGGTTCGGGTTGTGTCGGTTCCTTTTCGGTACTCGGATCCCCAGTCGCCACAATAATTCTCACCACAATTCTTTTAAGGGACCACGTCCTCATTCCTATGGTTTTGCCCGACCGATGGGTAATTTCCAATCTCATGGTCCCTCACCTCAATCGCTAGCCACTACTCCCTCGGGGCTGTCTCCTCCTGACGAGGAGAAGGTTTCCCAAATCTTGCATGCCATAGATCATCTCACCCCTCAACAAATCCAAGACCTTAAGGCCATTGTTGAGGGTACATCTCATTCTTCTCATCCTCCTTCTACTCCTATTCAGGTGGCCCATCACCCGCCTCCTTCTACACATACTCCTCTTCGGGTGGTCCATCACCTGTCTCCTTCTATTCATCCTCTTTCACAGCCCCAAGGCCCTTTTATTCATTGCAACCTGGCTCGACTGGGTCCTTATTCGAGTCAGCCCGTTACTGCCCCTCCTTCAAGGCCACCATGCCAACCCCCCGTTACTCAAGTTACACACCTCCAACAAACTCTTCTTGACAAAGTTGTTTCATTGGAAGAACAACTTAAGAGGGTTGCGAGCCCATGGCCTGCTTCTCCTCCTCTTTCTCCAGTTAATCCCCTTCACACCATTCTGAACAACATTACAAAGATGGAGAAAGATTGGAAGGATAGGAGAGATGATTACGGCATCAACAACAAAAGTGAGCAAGAGCCGACAAATTTCAACGATCAAGTGGACGACGTCCGCCCTCAACCCATCCACATCGCTCATCAATATGGCCCTCCCGTTCTACTTCCACATACACACTTACATTTACAAAATCCTTTGCAACACCATTACATTTCACCACCCATCAATATGCCTCCACAATGGCGTCCACTTGAGCTTGACAATAAAGAGTCAGCAATTGAAGAATTGAAGGCGGCGCATGTCTGTTGTTTTCTCCTCTCTTTTCAGGTCCGCAAACCCCCATTCTTCTTTCTTCCCTCATCCAGAACCTCTGGATTCTCCTTTTTCTCATGATTTTAGGCCTCGGACTATGTCATCCTTCCATCCCACTTTTGGGACTTCTTCTGATCCTCCTCCTCCATGGGTATCTCCAGGGTCTACTTCTTATTCTCTTTCCCCAACCTTGTCGGGTGTTTATGCTTATTCTTCCCCACCTCTGGCGGGTGGTCACTATTCTTTTTCTCTGACCATGTCAGATAATTATTCTCCTTCTCCCTTATCTTCGCAGCAATCTTATCATCATCTTTCTATTCTTTCGTCCTCACCCTTTTGGGGTTCTCACCCTTTTTCTTGCTCTGCCTTAATCTCAGTTGATCTGGTTTCTTCTGTATCTGGTTTCTTGTTATCAGGGCCTTAGTGTCTTAACGAAGGAGTTCTAGCCCTCATCTCTCTTCCTTTTTATCCCTTCTTCGTCCAGTATGATGTCTGCCACTCCTCCATATCAAGGAATCCAATCTTTTGCTCTCCTTTCATCCTTTATCCTGACAAGCAAGGAAGACAAAGCTCGTGCTCCTCAAAGCCCGATGATCGAATTCGCTTCACGATGCCGGTTTCCACACCATGAATTTGCAAAGGTATCTTTTATTTATGTAAGAACATGTTATCATTATTATCACTCTTATTACTCCTACACATGCTTATAACGTTGGTTCCTCAACATGTTTGAGTGGCTTAGTTAGTTTGCTTAGTCAAATGAAGTAGCTTCTGTAGCACCTTAGGCTGGTGATAACTCCACGCTGGGAGTCTGAGTTTCTTTCCCCGATCATTAAGAGTGTCCTTTTAGCACGAGTTTTTCATACACTTCGTGGTAAGTCATAGTCGATCTCCTCTAGAGCAACACTATTACTACTTTTGCCATACTATGGGTATGCACGAGGGCCTTTTCTCTTCTTTGCCTGGCCGAGTGCAGGGGCAAGAGATCGACGGATGAAATAACCAACCTAGGCATTCTCCAATCCATGACAGGCTCCGACTGAACTGGAGCTAGGGCCCACATTCTCTTGGTCACCCAAATTTGCTTGAGTTTGGTTGGCTTCGGGGCCAACCCTCCCTTCGATCCGGACTCACAGTGGTCCGCCTTAACTTGGGCCAATGCTTGGAATGAATTGTGCACTGGCACAGTTGGGATCACCCTGTCAACTGTGATCTTGACCTATCGGCTATCAAGGAGCACTCGCACTCCTCCAATCAAGATGGATTTGCCCGATATTGAAAGCCGACATTGTAGCATGCCAACGCTCTTCTTGGCCGCCCTCCTAGCGGCCGGTGTGTGCTTCCTGTTGGCGGAGGCATGGGAGTTAACGTGATGGGCGTGTCAGCCCACCACCGCAGCTTCAGTCGGGGTCGCCTTTGCGATAACGATCAGTTCCATCTCCTGGGCGTCCAGGAGCTCCATAAATGCTACCCCCAAAAAGTTGGGGAAACCCACAACAGGTGGGAAATCACCGAACCTTGTCGGCACAGCCAGGTAGCCGTACCTGACGTGGTCAGTGACAATAAGCCGTCCGAAGGAAATAGCCATTGTGATCTTCAAGATGCAACTCCCTCCTGCAATTTCAAATTGAGGAAGTTAGAATTCTAGGAAGAGGCCGTCGGGTCCTTAATTCTAGCGAGAAGATGAAAGGAGGTTCTAGTCCCACCGGACGCGCCAGACTTATGGACGCACTTTTTTATTGTTCATCTTTCTTTATCATTTTATCATCTTTTCATTTTGGTTCATTAGTGCGTGAGCGTTATCTGGACTTCAAATACCGAGGTGGTATGGTGCCGTTGGTGCGCTCCGTCTGACTAGTCAGACAATATAGGTATCGTGTCAGGACTAGAACCCGCCGTGCCATAAAGGCCATGATGTTAATTGCATCTCATGGGAGACGAAAAAATCTTTGATTAGTCACCAAAAAAAGGAGTCCTACGACCTAAAATTAACATTAATGAAATAACTTAAATTGAATGAGAGCAACCCATAAGGGGGGGTAAATATTCAAATCTTGTTCCCCCTTACAGAGTGAATGTTCAAGTTGCTTAGCTAAGATTCAATCCAGTTCCTTTCATGTTAAACGCAGTCCCTTCGCTCTGATTGAAGCATTTTTACCATCGTTTATTCCATTTGTTTGTTACTCTCTTTTGCCCTTTAATTTGTTATTACCTCATCTGTTTGTTGCTCCCTTTGGCCATTACCATGTTATTATTTTCTAACAAAATTTTGACAACATCTCCCCTTGACCTGAGCATAAGGGAGATACAGGGAACGCGCCCACATGGAGTGGTGAAACCCGACAGTTGGAGGTAGGCACCCGAGTGCGGCAACACCTTCGGTAAAACCTCGGAGAACCCGGAGAAACAATGAGTAGAAGACGACTATGGGACTGGCTACAGGTGCTAAGGGATGAGGCGGAGGGGCTGGTGTGCCAGCCAAAGGGGCTCAAGGGTGTACCGAGCTAGCAAGTTAGGGGTTAGGCTGTGCTGACGAGGGGTCGTGCCGGTGAAAGGGTGGCCAAAAGGGCTAGGGTATACAGAGCAGGAAGATATGTACCAGCGAAGAGAGTGTGCCGGCGAAGGGTGGGATAACGGTGCCTTGCTGGGGAAAGCATAAGGCGTGCCGATGAAGAGGAGGCTAAAGGTGTACCGCTGAAGGAGGGGTTAAGGGTGTACCGGCTAGGGAGCTGAGAGGCTATGTGCCATTGAAGGAGGCGTACCAGTGGAGGTTATCTCAGAGGTATGAAGGCTAGGGACTAGCTAAGTGGGATGAAGCTGTAGAGAGGAAGAAGTCCATGGGATATCTACGCTTCGTGGTGAGGACACGAGAGCCAGTCACCGATATCAGACATGCAGCATGACTCGAGTGACTCTGGCCTCTCTATGGTTGGGCGACCGCATGGAGACCCTGCTCGAGCATTGAGTTTTATGTGTGGGACACTAGTATTTTATTTTGCCTTTATGTCCTTCGATTTGTATTTACATCCTTGTTCAATTGGGTGTGCAATTATAAGGCTTTAATAGCCAATGTGTCAGTTCATAGAAGTCAGTAGATGAAGAAAGGAGAGGGGATGGGAACACAGACAAAAGGAAGAAAACCTTTTTTTAAAAAAGAGACAAGCAGAGGTGATGAACTGTTTTACCAGTAAAAAGTGTAGATGAAGACGAGCAGGGCAATACATGTATCACACACACACACACACACTGACACAGATGTTCACTAGACACGCCTTCTGCAGGACGCGAATCACAAGAAACGGTGCGATGTAACTTGAAAAATACTTGAAAAAAGGAAAAGAAAAATCTTGAACAGTAAAACACCATCGGCGAATACAGATAGTTAAAATCCAACCCCCTCTTCCTGTAACATCCAGATAACATCCAGAGCTCATTGGGAAGGAAAGATCGCACAGAGGAATTAGCAGAGTAGCAGACCGGAAGAGAAACAGAATTTAGCACAGCTTGGAGCTAAATGAGATGTCAAACACAACTAGCAAAGAACAAATGACAAGCTCCAACGATCACATCGAATTATCCATCTACGTAACAACTCTCGTCTACAGGGTAGGCAAAGAGGGCCCCGAGAAACCGGGTACCCTTCGCCATCCGCACCTTCTCCTCCACGAGCCCCATCCATCGCCAGGAGCCGGTGGCCGGCCACACCGCCCCTCGTCCTGAGCCCCGGCAGCCCATCTTCCCACTCCCCGAACGCCGCGAGCGGCGGCCTCTCCCTGCGTCTCGATCTGCCACTGCCGCCGCCCCCGCCCCCGCCCCTGCCCCTGTGCTGGTACTTCTCCACATCCAGCATTCTCTAGAGAAGAAAGCCCACGAAGCGCGCAACCAGAGTGAGCACGAGCGAGGAATCCGGGATCTCGGTGGAAATCCCCCAACCCCTCCCCCCGCCCGTGCTTCGGTAGGAACAAGGGAACGTAGTGTAATTAAGGAGGAGAGAGAGAAAGAGAGGCAGCGCCCGCGCTCGCGCCGCGAGTGCTGCGAAGGGAGAAGCCCCGGCTAGGCCGTTGTGCAGACCTCCATGGATGCCGCCGGCGGAGACGCCCCGAGCTCCCTTCCCAGAACCAGCACAGAGAGAGAGAGAGAGAGGCTCAGGTATTGAGGTGATGGAGTGACACAACGGCCAGCGTTTAGAGAGAGAGAGAGAGGAAGGAGGAGGGGTTGCATAATTTGCATTAATGACGTGGAAGCAAAAGGCAGGTGGGCGTCGTCCGTCCCTTCCCTCTGTCTCTCTCGCTTCTGGTTTGTTTTAGCTATTTTTGAACTTTCAAACGCCTTGGCTCTGGTGGGGTGGGCCCCCCCACCTCCTTCTATGGCGGGCTCTATCTACAACTACAAGGGCCTAGGCCTGCCTACCCCCCACGAAGCGAGTGGGAGCACGAGGAGGAGTAGGGAGGGCATTTCCGTCAGATCGGACGGCTGTGAGTGTGAGAAGCATGTCGCAGATAATACCGACGACGCGAGGCGTGGGGCGGGCAGGAGGGGGGAACGAAGGGACAAAAAGGGGCGGCGACCCCTCCGACGCAGCGCAGTGTGCCCTCTCTGGAGGTTTCCGCCACGCATCAGAAGGCGGTTACGCTAGGTGGGGCCCACAAAAAACGGTTCCTGGCCCAGTTTCTTCCCCCGTTGTATAAAAGAGGGACGTCCTTCCACGTTGACCTCTGAACTGAGGTGGGGACCACCTGGGGAGGTGCGTCAGGATACTCCCCCACCAACTCGGTCCAGGGAGGTCGCACACGTGTGGAATTTTGGCGCCACGTGACGACATTCTAAAATATTATTATTGCGACATTAAATGGGATCAGCAGAACAGACAACGACAAGAGCAGGGGCGAGGCATGTAGGGGCAGATGCTCTTGTGCGGGGTGGGGTGTGGTGGATGGACCTTGGTCTGTGTCGTTGTTTTTTCGATCTTAACATTTCTATATTAAGAATGTTCTTGAAAATAATCTTTTATCTTCTACTTGATGGGGGGAGGATTTTAGGAGAGGGCCATGACACTCTCACTTTGAGTTTGGATGAGAGAGATGAATTGAGTTTCACTCACTCTTTGTAACAGAAGATTTGTTTCTCCCCTAAACATGACAACCCCTCCCATTTGGAGTTACAGATCAGGTCACGGTTTAGGAGGGGATAGGATTAAATAACTAGATAAGATCAAGTGTTTAGTTTCTTTAAATAAAATTGAAACATGATTTAACATAATCCATTTCAACTAAGATCAAGATTCATCGTATCATCGGGTCGGACTAACTTGATTTTTTGATGACATGATACAATGTGATACTATGCTACGAGATATGAAAAAAATACCTACCTTATATGAATGAATACTCAGAGAGAAAAATAAATATTGTCATAATATGGATGAACATCAACTCTCGTCATCGTGACCTCCCCCTCAACCACTTCTCGCTCCCCTTTTGCTCTCTCCACCAACCTTCCCCTCCTCCGCTAATCACGATCCCTCTCCATTGTAACCTCCCCCTTCTCCCTCCTCACCTCTCTCCTCCTCTACCACCTCTGTTGCCACCTCCCCTTCTGTCACCACCTCTATGGAGACCATCCCCTCCTCCCTCAACTTGGCCTCTCTTTCCTCCCTCCGCCATCACCTTCGTCAAGACATCCCCCTCTTCCATCCACCACTATAGCCTCCTCCACTACTGGTACCGTGCAATCTATCCATAGGCTCGAGTTTGTTCACGTATAATACGAGTCTCCAAATCATGCTCGAGATAGGTCTTAAGTCAATCTTATTTTATCTCGTAATTCACATAGTAACAAATGCGTCGTTGAAGTAGAATTCTTTCTCACGTTATTGTTACATTAGTGGTTTTTCTCAATTTCTTTAGTACACAAAATTGTTAGACAACATCTATTTTGGTGAGGGAGAACCTAACATTATTTTTTATTTTTCTATTAATTTTTGAGGAATACAAAAGTGATATTCAATGTCTTCTTTTGCTGTGAAATCGATGCAGTTGAATTTAACACGGCACCGCAACAAGACGCACATAACAGTTACAGGAAATACAGGTTCTTGATGTTCAAAATTTATGTACATCTCCAGATGTCTCTTATTGATGATAATGCTCCTTTTCTTTGCTAAATTTCTCTGTTTTAGATGTGGAAATACATTGGAACTCCAGGCATCAGCTGTCAGTGAAGCCTGTCCAAACAGAGAACCTTGGGATCATACGATGCACAAAATATGAGGTGGTGAAGTAAATGAGCGAGCTTTGGTAAAACAATCAGCCTCTTTGTAGAAAAAACCCACCTGCGATTCACATGCAAATTGAAGCTGGCGAATGAAGCCCAAAGGGAGGCTTGGGAAAGAAGTGCCACAGCTACCCAACATGCTATCACGACCTGCTAAAATAGCTCTTTCCAGTCGACAACGCTCGGCCGCCAGATGCACATCGTCCTCCTCCATGCCCTCTGGGATAAATTCTGTATGAAAGGGAACAAATACTCATCCAGAGGGAAGTGTCGCGGGTAGCCCTTCAGGTGCTCATAACGATAATGGCGATCATGCCTGACAATGAGAGACATGTCAACCATCCCATCGCCGGATTGCTCCTCAGGAAGAGGACCAGAAGCAATAATACTGAAGCCCCTGTCAGGAGAAGGCAAATTCCCTGTTGTAATTCGTGGGGGTCCCAGAGGAGGCATCATTCTCTTAGAAGCAATAGGAGCCTTATGGCTCTCATGTCCTCGCGACCCGCCGGAAGAAGCCTTTGTGGCACGAGGCATCCTGAACAACTTATAAAAAGAAAAAAAAACACCAAGAAAAGGCAATGGTATGAATGAGTATCATGAACAAAAAGCAAAGTGCATTCACAAGATTATGAAAACATTGGCAGAAGCTGAAAATAACAGAATTAAAGGGGCACGGGCTCCTGGGTATAAAAGGGCTTCTCAACCTTGTTTTTACTGTTAAGAATTGGTTGCAACAGTGGGAAATCCCACCTTTTGTCTGCTTTTGGCCACTTTTGTCACGAGGACGCGTGGTAACGCGGGGAATAACACCCCATTAACGATTTAAACACTTGATTTCACGTGTAAGTGGGTTATTCCACTCTGCTCATCAAATGTAAATAAAATTTGTGTGTATAAAAGCACGTAGAAATTTATGGGTAGGCCCCTTAAGACAGGTCCCTCAAAGACCCCGATGTAACAACGGCGATTTATTTCGTTTTGCGGTCATCACAAAAAGGATTTTTATTTCTGAAATTCTGAGCATGGCATAGTTTGACTACATTGGCTATAACTATAGTGGATGTCGAAAATACATGACTCAATGCTTGCACATATAGGGCCCGATCTGGTCCTAAGAGGAGCACCTGAAAGTACTTATGCCCATGGGAGCTATTATTGATCACGGTGTGACATTGCATCGAAATGTATGACTTGCTTGATTAACATTCCACGAATTGTACTAGACTTGACTTGACATGACATAACTTGTGTGGCTCGGAACGGGTATTTACTTGCTTGATAACGTGATAGCCAATTCACATGACATGACTTGATATATTTACATGCTTGGCCATCTTGATATACTTACATGAAATCTTGAAATCTTGTTGGGGTCATTCTATTATCTCCTGCAATACTCTTTCTCTTGTCATTTTGTGCATACTCGTACATGCATAGCTATACCCGCATTCATGCAACATGTACTTACTTTAAGCAAGCAAGTTCTTGAGATATAATTCCTACCGAGTGTTCGCTCATCTAGTATTCTCCCTTATTTTTCAGGTAATCCTGATGATGAAGCTCAATCGGATGGGGATGGACAACAGTGAAGAGTGTAGAGCCGTTCCAACTATTAGTGTCGTTATCTAGTCATGAGTTTCCTATTTTCTTGAGTCAATCATTGTAATTTTCTTTTATTAAGTCAAGAGCGTTCTTAGTTCATTATGGAAAGATGTAATGAAAATACTTTAAGGTTATTATAAATAAAGGACTTGGTTATCTTTACATTTGTGCACTCTGTCTATGTGTCGAATACACTTATGCTCTGATTGACATGATCGATATAACTCGTCACGCGTCTGCGAGTTCCTTTCGCGGTCGGGACGTGACACTAAAAGCTCCTTAGGATAATTTGCCACATTGACTCACTTCTTCTTTAGATTTTACATGTGGATTTGATCGAGTTTCTTTTTCCAGAAAAGTAATTTGCGAGAATGTTCCCTCCACACATTGGACTGGAATCTTGTGGGGACCACAAGAATCACCTCGTAGATATAAACAAGGGAGATCTCTCATTCGAAGAATATATAGTCCCACTGAACTATTTCAAATGCTAATTTTTCATTCGTCTTGTTTCCCGCATTGTAGGTCAAAGTAATGGCGAGCAGACTATCTGGACTCGTTTTCGGTCCTCAAATCGTGGCCGACCATGCCGTATACGGCTACCTTGTTGTACCCACTACCTTCAGCAACTTTTTCCTGGTCATTGACTTCCCCAACTTCATGGGAGTTACATTCGTAGGTCTCCTAGACGTGGAGAGTTCTGAACCTGCGAAGCCGAAGAACAACAAAGCTGTGGCCCACTAAAGTGAGGGCCATGTCAAGAAAACTCTATTGAAAGGCCCGATGGTCGCGAGCTGCCATGTTCACCATACTACTTGCCCAACTGTGGCATACAAGAAGAATCCCGCTGGCGGTAACAAAAAGACTTTTAGAAGAGGAAGAGTCTCTGCTACTCCCCGAAGCTGACTTTCAACATCCGGGAAGTCCACATTGATTGGGGGTGTCTGGGTCTACTTCAATGGCCGTGGCGCCAAAGTTCTGTCGGATCGAATCATCCCGACCGTGCCCACTCACAACACTTTCCAAGTGCTAGCAAGACAAAGGGTGAATTTTAATGGCCACAAGCAAGGGTAGTTGACCCTGAATTTGCCAAAGTTTAAGCAAATCTGGGTTCCCAAGAGGGTCCAAGGCCCTGCGGCAGCCACACAAAGCGTCAATAATCTTGCTGATGTTCTCAAGAGAGGGGGCAAAAATACTATGCATGTGGAGGAAATCATGATTAAAACCCCTCCACCCACCATCAGGGTCTGCGCAAGGCAAGCCCACATCTCCAAATTATCAAGGAATTCCATTCAAGCTACCAAATTGACGCAACTTTCATACATGACGTCGGCCCAAGACTGGATGTTACCTCCTACCATCTCTCCAAAGCAAAGCCAAGAAGATATGATTAAGATGGTCCAGGAATACTTCCGTAATCTCAGGATTCCCTCCCTAGGTCGGTAAGGGCCACTTCGTGTCATCAAGATCGAAGAAGAGGAAAAAGACAAAGTGTTACCCGTGGAAAAATCCGCTAAAACCTTAGGGACTACACTCGAAGAAACAGATAAAGAGTTTTAGAAAGAAAACAACAAATCGAAATAAGAAAACCAAATGTAGCTTCAGATAGAAATCTTGAAGCTATAATTGCAAATCTGGGCTCAAATCTGAAATTACTCCGCCGTTCAGATCTGGGCTCGACTGAGTTTGAACTTGGTCGACTGATTGTTCCTTTCTCTGTCGACTCTTCTTCCACACTCTGCCCATCTTTGTCCAATATTTGTTGTCACATGAAATTATTGTTGTTTGCATGGCAGCTTGAGCTTCTTGTTCCATGTCCTTTGTGTCTTGCCATACTCCTCAAGTTCTTCAGCATTCTTTTTGCCATCCTGCTTATGTCTGTTGACTTTCCTTCACATCTGTCGATTGAATTTGAGCTTAGTCGACTGATGTTGCCTTTCTCTGTCAATTCACTTTCTCATCTGTCGACTGAATTGGGCTTAGTCGACTGATATTTTCTTTCTCTGTCGACTCTTTTGTTGCAGGTGAGTCTCTCTCTTCCACACTCTGCCTATCTTCATTCAATCTTATTGTAACACAAAATTCCTACTGTTTACATAGCATCTTGAGCTTCGCGTTCTATGTCCTGTGCCTTGTCTCACTCCTTAAGTTCTTCAATATGCTCTTGCCTTTCTGCAGATGTCAGTTGGGTCTTCTGTCGGCTGGAGTTGCTTTGACTACAGGTTTAAGTCTGTCAACTTGTTGACAGATCTGTCGACTTGGACTCATATTTGTCGATTGAATTTGAACTTGGTCGACTGATTGTTACCTTGTTCTGTCGACTATCTCTATGGATAATTTACTATCTTCCACACTGGTTCCAGAAGAAGCTTTAAGTCGACTTGCTCTCTGCTTGAGTCGACTTAAATCTTATGTCTGTCGACTTGGACACTAAGTCTGTCGACCTAGGCCTAAGCCGACCTGTACCCTGCAGACAACTCTGTTTAACTGACATAACAGAAAATAGCATAGCAGCATGATAATAATAAATCATAGTGAATCTAAAGCAGTAAAACGTACCACATGCTAAGTGAACACTCGGGCCGGTGAGCTGACAACTAAGAACCTCCACGCAATGCTCTCGAACCTCGAGGAAGAATCATCACACCTGAAAATCAGGGGTGAGCCTCCTATTACTGGCTCAGTAGGGGTCCCGTGGAACCCCAACCGAAAATAACGGCGGTACGGAAAGCAGCAACTATAGTAAGAATAATAGTAACAGCAGGAACAGTAAACAAGGTGGCCGGTAAAACCTCAGGTCTACAACTACTGCTACTATATCGGAAGGGAACCCAACACCTCGATCCCACGGTCGGGGAACAACCAGAAATGAACCACCAAACTACGACCGTCCTAGTCACGCTACCAGGAAAATGAAATGATGCCACTGTCGTGGAGGCCTGTCCTCACAGAAAAGGGCCCACACCAAAATCACGCGGTCTGGAAACACAGCCATGACCTCATCGTCGTGAACTCTACACCGTCTAGGGAGAAGTCCTCGGTGACGCTCAACAAAAACCCTAGACCTCAGCTCTAGGAAAACATCTGAAAACTACACACGAAACCCCATCTCGCAGACGGGAAACGATAATCCGCGACACGACAACTTACGTCATGTGATGGGAGTACCACCCACCAGAAGCAAGGCCGGATGCGTCCATTGACGACTTAGTCCGCAGCCTCAAGTGTCTCGCTACGACGCCCCAGGCAGAGACTGAGACACTATATAGTAACCAGGAACACAAAACAAGGGCTAGCTGGGGTTACACTCGTCAGTATGGGTCCGATGCTCCCAGCCACTTGTGCACACACAGACCATGCGCCCTAGGTCTGACCCTCTAGCTGGTTCTTCCCCCGAAGCCCGGACTCGGCTGCGCGTGGAGGCCCAATGGTAACTAGCCTAAAAACTATCTCTCTCGGGTAAGCCACTCCACCACACCCAAGTGGGTCAGCACATGTGTGCCGTAAGAAGGCTACGACTAGTGGGGGCTCACTAAATGTGAACGAAAAAGTCACACACGCACCCATCGCGGGATGAAGTAGGAGTTCCTCACTTTGACCCAGGGGTATATGACAGTGCTGGAGTATGAAGCTCGCTTTGTGGAGTTGGCACATTATGCACCTCATATTGTAGCTGATGAGTAGAGGAAGGTGAAGAAGTTCATATCGGGTCTTCAACCGTTGTTGAGGATGAAATTGGTTGCTTTCAACCACCACATGATGGAAGAAGCTCTCGGTGCTGTGTACCATCAAGAAAGCGACATGGAGCAGTTCCAAGAAGAGAAGAAGGCCCAACTGAAGAGGCTATCATCATCATTCCAATGCTAGGACCGCAAGATGAAGCCCTCTACTCCGTTGCCTGCTTATACACCAACAAAGTCGGCTTCGACGCAAGCAAGAGGATCGGGAGGATCGTCGACCGAAGTCAAAAATGAATGCCAGCACTAAGGGAAATGGCATGGTGGTAAGGAGTGCTGGATGGTAGCCGGGAAGTGTCTCAGGTGCGGAATCTCAGAGCACAAGATCAAAGATTGTTCAAAGATGCAGCTACCTCCTCCGAGTAAAGCTCCAATAGTAGTGAAGTCAACTAGACGCCCTCGAGCATCGACACGAGTGTTCGCATTGACCACAGAAGATGCAAAGCAAGTGGACAACATGACAGAAGGTACACTTCTAGTGTCGGGTTTCCATGCTAGAGTTTTACTCGACACTGGTGCTACTCATTCGTTTGTGTCCAAGCGATTTTCCAAGATGTTGCATGATGATTTGGGTTTGATGCCATCAAGTTTGGATGTGCCTCTCCTAGTGCACACGCCCACTGGAATTATGTCCATTGTAAAGAGCTATCCTTCCTTGCCAGTGGTTGTCGGGACACTTCTATCTTTTGGAGATGAAGGATTATGAAGTTGTTCTTGGGTTGGATTGGCTCGAGAGGTATTATGCTCTCATTGGTTGTCGGAAGAGGCGAGTGATTTTTCGCATCCCTGGAGAGAAGGAGTTTTTCCATCCCTTGCCTCAGAATGGGTCGGGGAAGTTTGTAGTCTCAGCCATGAAGGCAGCTCGGTTACAAACAATTGACCCTAACCCTAAACTCAATATTTATTACACCGTAATTCTTTTGTAGGAATTTGGCCGCTGAGAGAGCACAATGGCGTGAGATGCAGTGCATGGTGCAGGGACTTACGCAGGCGCTATAGCAAGTGGTATAAGGCAGTGCTGGCGGTGCTCACTGCGGAACTGGTGAACTCCATCGGGATTTCCGTAACATGAACCCACCAAGGTTCGTGGGATCGGTGGACCCCAATGATGTCGAAAATTGGCTGAAGGAAACTGAGAGGATTTTTTGTGTAATGCAATGCACGGACAAAGAAAAGGTTTTATTGGCTACATTTCAGCTGGAACGGGATGCTCAATGCTAGTGGGAATCTATAGAGACAACACTACTGGATAACCACGTCACATGGGCAGAATTTGTGGAGCATTTCAACAGCAAGTATTTCTCGGACCGTGTACAAGAGAAGAAGGCCACGGAATTTACCGCATTAAAGCAACGGGTTCTTAAGGTGGCCGAATATGAGGCCCAATTTTTAAGACTTTCCTGTTATGCACCCCACTTGATGTGTACGGAAAAGATGAAGGCGAGGAGATTTCTCAACGGGCTACGGCCCCACTATATTACCCAGCTTGCAACGATGGACATCCAGGTCTATTCGAAAATGGTTCAACGAGCGCAGCTACTGAAAGACGCCATCGAATTCTCTGAAAGGATTCGAGGCAAGGACAAGAAGGAACATGTCACAAGTCCAGGAAGCTTCAAACCGCCATTCGGTAAGAAGCGATTTTTCAACATAGGAGAATCTTCTAAGGAGAAGAGGTTCCAGAAGAGTACCAAGCCTTTCTCCGCTATCAGTAACAAGCCTTTCTCTACTATTATGCCTTCCAAGGAGATTTACAAGTATTATGACAAAGCTAGTCGTAAGATCGAGGAATGCTGGAGGAAACTGGGAGCTTGTCTCCGATGTAGGAGTCGAGAGCATCGAATCCCTGACTGCCCCTTGATGAAGGAACAAGCCAACAAGGACGAGAAGCGTCTAGTCAAGGCGGGCGGTAAGCTGGCTTCTTCGGCTCATAGTGCACAAGCCGTACCTCCTGGTTCTTTTGGCGGCAATCTTCCTCATAAAATAACCTAGCAAAGGCCTGATTAAAATCAAGCATATCATCAACTGGCCCCTTCGGCAGCAATGGCGGGCCTTCAACTGTACAAGTTGTATTTCCTTTCTCGGGTTGGCATGATGATGTATTCAATGTGCCTGGCTGGAGAGGGCCTTTAACAAAATGTTGGCAGTAATCCCAGGTGACTGGTCCTGAGTCACCCAAGATTTACAATGAGGATTCTCAGTAACCGAGACCCCTCCTACTCATCTTCCTACCTTTGGGGACCGATTTAGTCCACCCTTGTAGTTGTGCACTGAGGCCTCTCCCCGGTTGATAGCCCAGCTTCAATATAATAGACCAACCCTTTGAATCTCAGATCTTCGACTTTTCTTTGATATTGAGCAGTGTAGTGGCGGACTTACGTGGCACGTAAGCCCATGGAAAGTCTAGATCCAGCACTGAGATAACTGGCTGACTACTGGTCCATAATGTTGGCAGAATTTTCTCTAAGATGGCCTTGACAGACTGGACTGTGGACATACTTTTCACCTTACCCACCCTCCCTTGGAAAGGGAATTTGAGACATTGATGAGCAGTGGATGGTACGGCATTGAGATTATCGATCCACGGACGGCCCAAGATAGCCTTGAACATAGGGTCAATGTCCAGTACATAAAATTCAATCGGCATTGTGAGTGGCCCAAGCTCGGCCTGAATGGTGACTATCCTGTGACATGCTCTTCTGAAATTGTCATATGTTGCTATGGTAGTCAGGGTTGGCCTTAGCAAATCTTCTGATAAGTTGTAAGCTCTGAGGGTGCTGAGAGGATAGACATTAATGGATGCCCCTGTATCTACCAGTGTCGCGTCTATGCTCACTTTGTTTAAAATGATAGAAATGCATAGTGACATCTGTCGAGCTTTAGGAGGTGCTAGCTCGGTCTCGGAGAAAGTAATTATGGGCTCTTTGGAGACAGTTAGGCACTCAGCACTGGGAAACTGTCGCTGCCTCCAGTAGTCCTCCGAGAAGCTAGGGTAGCTGTAGGAGGCTACCCCATGTAGGCTGTCCCTGCCGATCAAAATGGCCCGCTCAAGCCGACGACGGGCTCCAGGAATCCGTGAGTCGTCCTCCTCCATGCCAGAAGGAACGTAGTTCCGGAGAAACTCAAACAAATGCCGATCCAGGGGGAACTCCAATGGGTAGCCTCCGCTCCTGTCATAGATGTACATGCTGCCGGCCTCCTGAATCCTAGCCACCTCCACGGTCCCGACTATAGCGGCTCTCTCGCCAAGGGGACCCTCAGCCACCACTGTATGCCCACTGTCCAGCTGCTCTATACTAGCCACGGTAACCACCGGCGGGCCCAGAGAGGGCATCTGTCGATCGGTCCTCCGCACCTAGTGATCCTCCTCGCGGGCCATCCGTCTCGGGACCCCCCCATCTCTTCCAAAGCACGCCATAGCTGCAAGACAAAGCATAGAGAAAGGAACACCGATAAATCACCAAGCACAGCAAAAATAAAGGCATATGAAGTGTCAAAATACAACTACAATACCCCGAAACAGGAGTCTCACGGGCCGTACGCCCTCGTCTCCGCCTTCGAAGCATGACCCGTGGGGGGCATTTGTTGTACCCGGACTATTTCCCGATAAAATCACAAGAAATAAGGGTTCGGGCATTTCACCGAACACCCTCCAGGCACGGGCTATCCAACCCTTTCTATAATCCCATGGGTCCCTACAAGGGCCCCGACCGGCTTGCCGTGGTGCACGGCGACACAAGCAACTTCCCAGAGTCAACTCCGGCCACTCACATACGGGCCTTGCCCGTATCCTGCATCACCACCCGGGCCAACCCGGGGTGCCCCGATGTCGAGCCACGCCACGTGGCACCCAGTAAAAAGGGCCAAGGGGCCCACGTAGAAGCACGTCTTTCAACCCTCCGAGGTCATAAGGAGACCTAACTAAGTCAACCACGTGCTTTGGAGGCCCGCCGCACGCATGTACGACTCAACTTTTAGTTGAATTTTTTGGGCACGTAATTATCACCCAGTCATATTTTAGACGTCAACAGCATACTAGTTACTTTGATAATCCGTCCCTTGTATGGATATTTCAAGCATTGATGGTTGGTGGATAGCACGGTATTCAATGCTTTAATATAGGGGCGGCCTAGAATGGCCTTGAATGTGGGATCCATATCAAGGATATGGAATTCCGTGGCGACTGATGTAGGGTGCAATTCCACGTTTAAAATAATCAACCCTTTGGGCAGCCTTTTACTATTGTCATAGGTCGTGACTGTTATTGACGAAGGTCGTATTTGTTCCATGTCGATCCCACATGACTGGAGGGTGCTTAGAGAGATCACATTTATAGATGCACCTGTGTCCACCAAACACGGCTCCACAGACACTCCATTGATTTTTATTGAAACACATAGTGCATATTTCCGAGCTTCCTTAGGGGCATACTAATGGTCATGAAAAGTGATAGCTGGCTGCGTGTCTGTTGGTGTTAGTACTGTCGAGATTCTCTCCATGGGGAGGTCCTCATTCACCATGACATTTCGAAGATACTCCTTCAAAACTTCTTGATGGGACGTGGATCTCTTAAGCAATTCAAAGATGGAGATCCAGGCAGGTGTTTTATCCAGATGTTTCAACAGGTCATACTGTGTCCTAGGGATAGATTCTTCTAGCTGACCTTCGGTGCCTTTCTCTGGCTGAGACTACTCGGGGGTTTGACTATTCTGTGGGAAGACTCGATGGAAGATCCTCCCACTCCGGAGCACCATGGCTTGTGGCTTTTGTTGTACCCCTATGGAGTTAGGCATAGGCTTTAGCAGGGGTTTGAGGGGTAGTGGTGGAGAAATAGTTGGTGAAGTAGGGGTGATAATGGATGTAGGGGTTCTGATTAGCGATCCATTTAGTGGAGGCGAGGCGGAGGTAGAGGACGAAGTGGGGGATGAGAGAGAATGAGAGGCTTAGTCAGTGGAGGCAGAATGGGGGTAGATGGGGCCATGTATGGACGATGGGTAATGAGGGGTTTGGAAGGCAAGGGAGGTGGCAAAGTGGAGATAAATGGCACAGTGGAGGGATGGGTGATGGAAAGAGGTATAGGGGGTAAAGGTGAAGGCATGGAAGTAGGCGGCGAGGTGGTTAGGCGAGAGACGATGAGAGGCCTTGAGGGCATAGGCGAAAGTATTGTGGATGGTGGTCGCTGGTGCATCAACGTGGGATTGGCAGCAGGGGAGCGGATGAAGGGATGTGATGGCTACGGGAATGAGGAGTAAGGCCTTGTTACAGGTTGTAATGTGAGTTGGGGCATGGCGGAGCTCTCTGATGGTGGGTTCTACAGGTAAGGGAAGGTCGGGAAGGTGCTCTCGTGCTCACGGCTCTCTCTGGGTTTGAACTGCCAGCCTCTCCTCCTCCAAAATGTCCAACCCCCCGGTGAGATGGTTCCGGAATGGGTTTTGTATGTGGGGGGATTTCCCTCTAAGAACCTTCGAAGATGGATTACATGTGAGGCTATGTGAGTCTCAAACCCCCTCGAGTGGGAGCAGTTTCAGAGGACGTGCCCAGAGTGGGTAGATCGTGGAGTTGACATGTGGTTGACAGGATGCAGCCAAGGTTTTGGTCGTCCAAAGAAGCTGGGTGGCCAGGTCGATGGCCTTCTTGAGGGGTTGGGTGGCCAGCCTAGTGGCCTTCCAGGTGGGTGAGGACGGCCAACTGTTTGGCCTTCTAGCGACCTGGGCGGCCAGGTTAGTGGCCTTCCAGGGAGAGATGGGTGGCCATCAGGTTGGCCTTCTTGAGGATTGGGCGGCCAACTGTGTGGCCAGGAATGGCAAGGTTGGCCAAGACTATGGCCTTCCAGGGATCAGTGGAAAATGTAGAGAATCATATATAGCACCTCAAAAAATTCAACTCGAGGGCTCACGCCCTCGAACCCCTGACCTTACGGGCAAAGGGGACGCTTCCCCCTGCAACCCCCCACCAACTTACTACAAAGTTGCATCCGCGAAGGGACAAGGTGGAGCCTACCCTAAACAAAGATAAGACTCCACACTCTCAATCTAGTAAGGAAAATAGTGTCACTTCTATGATGGCTAGACATGGCCCGCAGGATGTCCAAACTTAGGCATCTATAGGTACGAGACCCTTTCTTTTATGGATGGTTTCTCCAGTTATAATTCGATTCCCTTGGCTGAAGAGGATCAAGAGAAGACTTCTTTCACTACACCTAAGGGTACGTATTACTACGTGGTCATGGCGTTTGGACTTAAGAATGCCGTAGCCACCTACCAAAGGGCCATGATGGCTATTTTTCATGACAAGATCCACATTTATATCGAGGTATATGTTGATGACTTGGTAGTGAAATCAAGGACTTGGATTGAGCATCCAGGGGTTCTAGCTAAGGTCTTGCAAAGGTCACGAGAATATCAATTGAAAATGAACCCTAAGAATTGTGTATTTGGTGTGTCGTCAGGTAAGTTCCTTGGGTTAATCATCAGCAAAGGGGATATTGAGATTGATCCCAATAAGGCACGGGCAATAAGAGATATGCCTCCTCTAAAGAATTTGAAGGAAGTTCGAGGATTGATCGAGAGGTTACAATTTATTCGCTAATTTATCTCACAACATTCACAAAGGTGTAGGCCGTTCCAGGGGTCAAATTTCATTGGGATGACAAGTGTCAGGTAACTTTTGATGGATTGAAGGACTATCTAGCCAGTCCTCTTGTCCTAAGGCCGCCGGTTCCAGGCAAACCACTAGTTCTTTACATTTCTGTCCTGGATGACTCAGTAGGAGTTGTCCTTGCAAAAGTTGATGAAGAAGACAAGGAGAGGGCAGCCTACTACTTGTCTAAGCTTCTCAACCCCTGTGAGTAGAAGTATATGGTTATGGAGAAGACCTGCGTAGCTCTTGTTTGGGTAGTTCAGAAATTGAAGCACTTTTCTTAGCTCACAAGGTTCATCTTATTGCTCGCATGAATCCCATCAAGTTCTTTCTTGAGAAATCTATTCTTACTGATCAATTAGCAAGATGGCAAAGCTTCCTTTCTCTGTTCGACATCACTTATATTCAGCAAAAAGTAATTAAAGGCTATGCCATAGCAGAACATCTTGCTCATCACCCTCTTCCTCGATTTGACCCTATTCGATCAGATTTTCCAGATAAGGATCTAATGTCTGTACGCAATCCAGGACCCACGAAAATGCATCGAAACCCACGGATTCCTGATCTAAAAATCATGGCTGTTACATTGGGTCCATCCATGAAATGCCCCTAGGGCAATACTATGGTAAAATAGTAAAGTCGTAGTCTCACGAAAACCATCGGAGTGCCCACGCACATACACAAAACCCGAGTGGAACATGGCCTCAAGCCGTGGCACAAGATCGGACATAAACTAGCTAAAATCGGCCCAAGCTACTCACACCCGCACGTCCCTCGAGTCAGCACATAAGGCCGGCTAAGAACCTAGAAACACTAACCCCAAGTGAGTCACATAAGAATACCCAATGATGAGGGTAAACCCTCCACGAGAACCATAAGGCTTCACCCTTGATGAACCGAACCTTGGGGCGATCGCCGCCTAAACAAGGCCAAGATGGCCCAATTGTTTTATGGATTTAATGATCATAATATTAATTTGGGTGTTCCGGGGGTGAAAACCAAGTTACGGGGGTCAAATAGCCAAAAGGACCTGGGTCGGTCAACCTATAAGGGAGGTCGATCGACCAGACCTGTCTGGGTCGGTCAACCAAAATTCCCAGAACCCTTCTTTTCGGATCGGCCAAGTCGGTCGACCGATCCAAACCACTAGTCGACTGATTCCTGTGATCTAGCCGCGGAAACATGGGGAAACCCTTCCCTGACCTCCTACCTACCGGGAGGACCCATTTAAACCCCAGAAAACCACCCGAATCAGCAAAATTGATCTCACCCCGAAATCATGCCTAAGCCTTCCCGAAACATGAACGAAACCCACTCTTGGCCTCACCATGGCTCGAAACCACAGGGGAACGGGGGAAAAACAAGGGGGAAATATTCCCCAACATCTATTCTACCAATGCCAGGAGATTGACTACCATCCGAATCGACGGAAGATGTCACTCATCCCAAAACATGTGTTTTTTCTCGACAAGAAGGAAACCCACTCTAACTCACCCAAATCAATACGAAATCATAGGAAATCAACGCACAAGGGTTCGGGATCCATCCCCGGTGGGAGCTCCCCCCCACCGAACATTCAGCAGGGGGAGGGAGACCCCCGCGATCGGAGACGACGGAGGCTCGGCGCGCAACTCCCGTTCGCTTTTGAGTGCAGCCGCAGAGAGAATGAACTTGTGAGCGTCATCAGGGAAGAGAGGCTAGCAGTCCTAGTTCAGGTCATAAGTAGCAGAAATCTCAAAGTTTGTAGAGACTGCCACGGCTTCATCGAGACGCTTCAGGAGGCTTACCATATACCGTCAGAATCGACGTCCTGTTAGCTTCGTAACGAGTCCAGCCCCGCCATCCTCTAAGCTTGGAGCTATCCGAAGGAGCCAATCTCGGTGACCTGGGCAGTTCCTCCCAAGCAGACAACCAGAGAAGGATTGCAGAGGCTCCCACGGTTTGAGTTCTGGGAGTCCTGGAGCACCACTTGGCTGAGAGCTTCCCCTACAAGTCCTCTTTCATCTCCAAGAAGCAGAGCGAATTTAGGGCCTCGGCTTCAAAAGTTCTAAATTTTCTCTCCAAGGTGCACCAGGTTAGTTTCCCTAAGCCGGAACTGGCACTATGCTACTATTCGGGCCTTCACGATCAGCTCCGACATTTGCCAATGGCGCTGTTGGTCCCGGATGAAATAAGACTCGACCGTGATCGCAATGGCTCTGGTCTCACCTTCAATAGAGCACGGGACTATTCGTGGCGCCCCCGTCATCCAGCAGTATCAGCCTGGGAGCAATTAGAAGCAGCGCAGTCCAGCCCTGTTCCAGACCCTACCCTGGTCGGCAACATCGTCATGAAATTCCAAGAAATTTCAAGCGTCCTCTTGGGTCAAGTTAGAGAATTTTGGCACCTGTTGCAGCCTATTCGGAGCTCGGTACTAATCATGGTGGTGCCATCTCTGACTCTCTGTTTTGCTGTCCCAGAAACTGGCAGAACCAGCAGATTACGATGTCTCGATTTCTAGCTTAACTCCCCCTCCCTGCCTGGCCGGCTTACAGCCCCACCCTACGTGGAAGAAGTGTTTGGCTGTAAACCCCTTAACCCCCACATATATACAAATTATTGTTCATCAGGTCACGGTCTCCTAGGAGATTGTGACTAGGGGTCTACGCGGGTGTGTTCCGGTCGATCGTTCGACCACCCGATCTACACGGTGTGGGCCCGAAAGTGGGGGAATTAAAGTAGATAGCCTCCAAAGCTCATTGGGCTCATAAAATGGCCAAGAAATGTGCTCAAAATATGCTAAAGAGTGACTAAAAAATAATGGATAATTCGAGACATCACGAAAGATGAATAAGAGAGATAACTCGACCTATAGCTTAAAATAGGTGTTAACAGATGTCCCTCCTTGATGTCCGCTTTACAAGGGAGCGAGTAAAAGTGGCGCAGAGGTGAAATGGAAAGGAGATAGAGCAAAAGCGATAGCGACGCGAAATGGAGATGAAGTAAAGATGAAGTAGAGAGAACTGAAAAGTGGACATCAAGATAAATGGCACCCGTCACCATCAACAAGTGACAGAAATTCTCCTGAAAACACTGAACTAGCCACAAGGAATGACTGACGTGGATGAGACATGTCTGGAGAGACTAACTAACTAAGGAAAAGGGAACATGACCAACCTTAATGGGGGACACAATCTAGAGCCAATGAGGGGATCAGAAAGAGCAATAACTAAAAGGAAATAATGAGATAAAATCCAGACAGGAATCACGCTAGCCAACCAGACCGAGCGGAAAGATCAGAGAAGATGTTCAAATTCGCAGTGGAATGAGGATCTCTTATCTAAGAGAATTAAAGTGTAATTAGCCATTGCTGAAAAGAAACCCTAAGAGATTTCGAGGCGTGGGTGCTCAAAAATGACATGATGCATGTTGGGCTAAAATAAAGAAATCTTCAAAATGAATGCAAAGAATGATAAAATAGAAAGTACTCAAAGATAATATTGCTAGACCGAGTCAAGACGGGATCAAGAGTCTTCGTACAACTATGATGCACAAGACAGAGTCCATCGTCCCCCACTCGACTCAACCTAATGGCCTATCCAACGATTAACCGCATGCTCCTATATCATCATCATTTTTTACGGTCATTACATAGATCGCTAGCCTGAACAGACTTAAAACCATTGACTAAAGTCAAACGATGCTTAGCGGTCGACTATAGGGCCGCTAAAGCTAGCTTCACAGTCTATCGAAGGGCCGCTTAGCCAAACTGACTAATCACCTAAGTCTAGCAGTCTAACAATGGACCACTCGATAGAGCTTAACGGTCCTACAATGGGCTGCGAGCCAAGAGAAATAGTCTATTGCATGATCGCGAAGACCTGAACTGACATAAGACACAAATGATCGCCTCTGGACCGCTTGAGGACACAAACGGTCTCTGGAATGACCGCTAAGGCGTTACGGCGAAAAAAATAGAGGATCGGCCGAAACCCAACCTTTCCACCCCCCGTTCACCCTAAAATGAAGGGGAAACAATCCTAACGATGAAATTAACCTTCCACAGTCTGGAAGGGATCAAATAGATGTATAAACTACCAGAAACAGGCAATTCCACCGAATCGACCCAACACGAGTCACATGGGTTCCCGGGCTCGTACCGGTCCCAAATGACAACCAATCGCGATGAAACTGGTAGGAATGGATTGCTAACATGCCAGGGGTTCCAATGATACTAATCTAGCAAGAAACTGTCATCGGAAATGGCGAACCCATCTCACACCTCTCGAAGCATGCTTTCACCCAAACGTGACAAAACCCGCTCATACTTGCACCGTTCGGCTCCAAATCGCGAGGGAATGCAGAAGAGAAGCATGTGATCCATCTCTCTACCTCCATCGAAGTTCTCGCATGTCGAAGTGACTAAACCGCGCTGAAAACGTCACATGAACCAAACCACGCAGGCTTTGAATCCACCGAGGGATCGTGCCAACGCCACGCTCCATCCTCCACGTCAGCACGCTCCACGATCACTCCACGATGTTTCTGCCTCACCCATCTCGCCACGGTCACGTGCCCCGTGGAGAGAGGAGAAGGGAGGAGAGAGAATGAGAGGGAGAGAGTGAGAAACGTGAGGGAGGAGAGAGGAAGGAGAAAAGAATAAAAGGAAAAGAAAGGGGTCCCCGGGCTTTTTTTTAGGGCTGGTTCGCTCGTTGGCTCACGTGGAGAGAGGAGAAGACGTTCCTCCTTTTTCGTTTCTCGTTTTCCTCGTGTCGTGGGCTGCAAAGAGGGGGTTTGTTCTTGCCCGAGCTACATGACACACGTGCATGGGACTTTTTCGACGGTGTGTACACCCTCCTTTGCATCTTCCTCTTCTTACCACGAGTTTTTTCTTCATTTATGTCGGGCGCCCGAGGGATAAAACCCTCCTCTTTCTTAGAGCTCTGCCCGGAACCACACGATCCTAACAATCGGAGTGGTTTACTCCGGCCTTCGACCATGCTGCTTGTTGCGAGGGGTTTATGCTTGCGGAAATATGCAGGCTAGAAAGGCCCAAGGCGTGGAAATATCCCACGGGACGGCGATACGTCAAATATTGAACCCCGCGTGGAAATATTTCATGGGGGTGGCGGTACGCCGAATAGGGACCTCGACCCATGCGCAGGTAACATCCCGAAATTTTTCGAGATGAATAATGGGTGCAACAGATGGTGAGCTAGAGTGTGGCCAACAGTAACCTCCCCTCGTTGGAGTCTAGTCTTGCCACCCTCACCTCCCACTTCCCAGCCCAAAGCCTCAACCAACATGAGCTGGTGGCGTCCACCAGTGCCCACACCGTCAGCTTCACCTACTACACCACATTCCTCACTGGTGATGCCATCTGGCTGCTGGGTGCCGACGGCTCACCTGTCCCACTAGTGGTCATCATTGACAACACGAACGCACACTCCTGACTCACCAGTGTCCTCATTGGTAGCACCTCGCCCCACGCAGTGCTACTTGAGAGGATTGAGTGCTTGGGCACCGGAGGGGGAGACCCCACCACTGCTGTCCTCTCTCCCTCTCTCTGCACTCCCACTCAACTAGGTGGGGTCTCTCTCTCTCTCTCTCTCTCTCTCATATTCTCTAGGTGGGATTTATCCATGTTTTTTTATCTTCTTGTCACTCTAGTTTAACTTTAATCATGATTGGGTTAAACACTAAAAGCTTGTTATTTCCAAGTGAATTTTCTCATTCTGGATGTGGCCTCATCTCAAGAACTCAAGCATACACCAATTATTTTAGGACGTCTATTTTTAGCTATGGCAAAGGCCAACATAAACTATGCCACGAGAATGATGGATATCTCTTTTGGAGGTGAAAAAGTTTCTCCGAATGTGTTTAAAGCATCCCAGTATCCGGAACAAGATGTGGAATGAAATTTTATTGATATATTCAAGGAGCTAATTGAAGAACGTCTAGATATGAGTAAGGATCTGCTAGAAGAGGGTAGCATGCTTCAGGATTCTCCTCTATCTTGTGCACTATACTCTAGGATAGAGCCACTCCCTCCACTACAAATGGAACTTGTTCTTCCATCTCTAGATCATTCGCATGTTCTTGAATTGAAACCTCTATCGGACTCTCTTAAGTACGCGTATCTGGGCCCTGACCAAACTCTGCTCTTGATTATTGCTTCTAATCTACTCAAGAGTCTAAACTTTTAGATGTCCTTAAGGAGCACAGGGGGGCGATAGGTTGGTCAGTCGTAGATTTAAAAGGTATTAGTCCAGATGTTTGCATGCATTATATCTATTTAGAGGACAATGCCAAGCCGAGCAAAGAGATGCAGCACCGGCTGAATCCCAACATGAAGGAGGTGGTCAAGAAGGGAGTGGTGAAGTGGCTGGATTCCCGGATTATATATCCCATTTCAGATAGTAAGTGGGTCAGCCTGACGCAAGTTGTGCCGAAGAAATCAGGGCAGACAGTTGTGACAAATGAAAAAGGAGAAGAAGTTCCCATGCGATTATAGACGGGGTGGAGAGTTTGCATAGATTACAAGAAATTGAATTCGGTAACAAAGAAAGATCATTTTTCACTCCCATTTGTAGATCAGATTTTAGAGAGACTGACTGGGCAAAGGTATTTTTACTTTTTTGATGGCTACTCAGGGTATAATCAGGTTGCAATTTACCCAGAAGATCAGAAAAAGATGACGTTTACGTGCCCCTATGGTACATTTACTTTTGGATAAATGTCACAACAAATCAAAACAATACAATATGGAATAATTTAGAGATGAATCTTGTAGTTCAATCGCAAGCCATGCAGGGGGAAAGGGCTACTCAGAGAAAAGGGCTAAACAGATTAGGAGTTTCGGAGTGGACCCACCCAAAGGGTGAAGTCACCATTGTGTATGAGGGCAGGGACAGAAATGAACTAAATTAATTCCATATTGGAAAGTAGAACATGTCATTGGTATAAATATACATGTAAGATTTGAAAAGAGATCATGCATGGTCAGAACCCCAAATCTGCATACTAAATTATTATATATGCGATCTGAATGATTATGATTGTTTATCCGATTAGTCATCAACCGTATTTGATGTATCCCCAATCTGTTTATTCAGTTCAATTAAAGATTGTTCAGATAAAAGTTGGCAAAGATAATTGTATGAAATTAAGCACATGGACAGTGCCATCTTAAGGGGGATTGTTGGCAATCTATAGCAAACGTCCTCTACAGATTAGCCCAATGTCCAAAGACAAACAGAATGTACATCAGGAAGTCAGCCTTCCCGATCTTGTGCAATTGATCAAGACCGGACAGCCTCCAGTGTATACACCATTTAGCTATATGCCTATCATATGACGCCCGAGTACTGACTAACCTCTTATGTTGTGATTTGGATGCATGTCCGACTACTGTAATATTGTTACATATAATTAAGATTGATTGGATTGTAATTGGCCTTAATATGTTAAAGGCACATATGAATATGACGATCAAACTACTTGTAAAGCTTGCATATGTGACTGATATGATTGAATCCATATGGATATGCACTGGACTGTTTTGCAATCCGACTATAATATTGACTTTTTTGACAGTTAAATTGAATGACTGAGAATATTAATCTGTTGATATGATTGATACACATTATGTTTTACTCTTACATCCCTTGAATCTATGTTATATGTTTAGAACTGCATAGAATTGTGATAGGTTAAGTATTATGATATGTTTTGCAAAAGTTATTATATAGTAAGCACGTGATTGATTTTAATGCTCCTAGGGAGGGACACACATTGGGCTAAGCCATCACCCCAACCAGCAGGGTTTAGACCCTCGGACCCACCCTACCATTACTTAGCCACCACGGGAAAGGGATGTACTGCGATATTGGTCTGCCAACATCGAGTCCACCAACTTGAATGTGTGCTTGCAAGTCTAGGTCCGAGGCTCGCTCGATTGGTACCTTTGCATCCGTAGTCCGTGTCACATCATAGTTTTTCTAGGTTGGGGCTAGTAAGGGAAATCCCGACTAGGGTTTCCCTATTCAGCCAAACTTTCATCCTGTATTCCCCCCGAAGTAGCCAGTGATTCCCTCAAAGTTGGAGGAGCAGATTAGGATCCTTCAGGAGAATCATGGATCCATTGTGAAGTTGATGACCTTGGCCAATATTGAGGATTATCCTCACCAAGCGCTACCACCCAGTGATAAGGACTTCAAGCTTTAGCTATTACACTTTCTTATTTCGGTCAGTCCAACCCATTGCTAATGACTTGCTTCTTGTTGAGAAAAAGCATGACGTGGTGGTGGCGAGGGGTGACAAGCCGATCAAGAGATCACCGAGTTGGAGGGGATGACTACTCTAAGCGTGCCTCAAGCTTCAATAGGTCCTTCTGCCACCTGAGATAAGGGAAAGCAAGTTGCTCGGGGTAATGCCTCCGAGCGTTGGGGGTCCAAGCAGAAAGATGTTGAGGAGTGGCTATTGCTGTCTTTGATGAAGGCGTTTACCGCCGAGAAGATGTGGTCGAAGAAAATAAATACTTCTCACCTGACTGAGGAGCTCGTAACTGAGGGCACCCATCACCCGATCCTTCCACCAATCGAGTAAGAGGTGCCCATAGTTATTAAGGAGACTTTCTCTGAGCTAGCGGGAGTGCAGGGGGAGGATATAAAGACCCAAGATCTAGATACCAGGAATACCCGATACCATTCAAATCCTGGCCCGCCGCCCACGAGCTAGAGAGCTCGGAAGGGCTAAAAAGATAGGTGTGGTATACATAGAAATAAGAAATAAAGTAGGACAAACAACAAAACAAAAGATAACAAGAATTGAAGAGATTGAATATTTGATTGAGAGCAGATCGAAAGAGCAGAAGCAAGTAGATAAAGAGAGAGAGATGAGAGGATAAAAAGAAAGAAGAGAGTTCGAAGAGAAGTTTTTCGCAGTGCTTATTACAGATCTGATTTCTGTAGTGTTCTCTGGATCAGATCTGAGACACTCTGCTCCTGCGTGAGCAGTTAGATTCAGTTTTATTGGCAGCTTTTATTGCTGAATTCTGTTCTTCGTTATCTTCTTTTCACATTTTCTTTCAAGTTGTGAGTCAGCGGAGCAAGCTGTGGTGCTCAGCATTGCAGCGGTGGATTACTTTAGACAGGTTAAGCTGTAATTCTCAGTGGGCAGAGGTGGATACCTCTGGACAGGTGAAGCTATAATTCCTCAGCAGTTGCAGAAGAGGATTCCTCTGGACAGCAAGCTATGTTGCTCAGTGGTTTGTCGGGAAGGATTTCCCCAAAGCTGTGGATTAGCAGCAAGCTGTAACGCAGCAGTGAAGCCACACTCAATTGAGTGTGGGGTGGACGTAGGTCTGGAGGACCGAACCACCTAAAAGTCTCCGTGTCCATTGTGGTTTGATTCTCTGATTGCTTTCTGCTAGATGTATGGTAGGCACGGGTTCAAAGCATACACCCATTTGACATAAAGTCCTGCATCAATTTAAGGAGTCCAGATCAATTCCCCTTAGCTTAAATTTTAATTTGGCAGAGAATTTTAGAGAGGGATTCATTCACCCTCCCTCTGAATCCATCGCGCCGGCCATAACAGTTGGTATCCGAGCGGGTGTCTGCACAGAGGGTCCAATGACCTACAGATCCATTCCTTGATTAAGTTTCGGTGTGATCTGTTTTGCACTTAGATCCTTGATCTAATCTGATCATGGCTTCCATGACTGAGACTCCGAGATTTGAAGGTTTAAGTTTTTACAACTGGTTAAATAAATTCAGAGAACATGTGGGCCACTGCGAGAGTGTAGGTATTAGCCCGTGTGTCCATGTCACTGCTTTGAGTATGTATTTATATATGTTTACTCCCCTACCTTGACAGGCAAGCAGATGGGTGGCTCACATCTTCGCGACCAGGACAGTCCCAACAACCCTAAGTCAAATGGCAAATGTCAACGGGCGAACTCAGGAAGGCGGTATAAATGGGACCCTGACCCAACGGCCAGGGAAATATGAAAAACTTGCCACCCTCCAACTCTTTCTCTCTCCCTGACTAACCTCTACTCCTCCCTCTGAGCACTCGCACTTCGTCCCTCGAGAGCTTATCCCTTAGCCGGTTGTCTGACTTAGGCATCGGAAGGTAATCCCATGCGATAACTCTTAGGGCTCCTTCTGATGTGTGTTCGTGATTGTAGGATCCCTCCAGTGGCATCATCCTCCTCCCTCACCTAAAGCAAATGCTGAGAGTGTAGCTCGTAGATCAAGGCGACAAATCCCGACCTCTACACTTCTTGGTGCAATCTATGGAAGAAGGAAACGAAAGTCATGACACCCCGAACAGGCTATCGCAATGTCAGCAATCGATGCGGAACAACTGGCTCTCTCCAGGCATCCTCAAAGAGCCCTGGCGAGTGACCACCTTTCCCAGGGGATCATCTCCAGCCCCCTGCCCACTCAGTGGCAGGAGAGCTGGCCGATGTGTGCCCCCAACTCCAGGTGCTGACAGAGGCCTACTAGGGCCTCCTCGACCAGCAGCCTACTAGGGCCTCCTCGACCAGCAGGCGGAGTAGGACCACCCCACGGTGATCCACCCACCCAGGAGTCAAAACTAGTCAACGACTGGCGGCCAAGCACCCTCGATCGCCTCACGACATGCACCATGCACTGACGTAAGTATTCTCCACCTCACTCGCGGGGCCCCCTTCACTCTGACACAGGGATGGCCCGACACCTGCGATGCTACAATGATGTCAAGCGAGAGCTCAAGGGGGAGGTGCTTTACTTGGACGATGTCATCTAGGTGGCCAAGACAAAGGACTTGGTCGATGATGACACTGACTTCCATGATCCCTTCTCTCATGAGATTTTGGAGGCGCCTATCCCTCCAAAGTTTCAGTTGCCACCGTTCACTCCACATGACGGCACCACTGACCCACCCGGCCACCTCCACAACTTGAAATCCAACCTAGTGTTCCATTGGACTTCAGACACTGTGAAGTGTCTAGCCTTCACCACCATGCTCCGAGAAAATGCCTGGACGTAGTTTGAGTCCCTACCGGTGGGTGTGGCCACCTCCTTCCAATAGATGAAATGGATGTTCACAGAGAACTTCCATGGCTACAAGGAGGAGGCTCCGTCCGTTATCAACCTACTCTTCACTAAGCAAGGGCATGAAGAATCCCTTTGGGACTATGTCACCCGCTTCGCAATGGTCCCCCACCTCAACGTCAGCATTGCCACCACTGCATGCGGTGATATAGGGGACGCAAGACCACACCTGCTGCCGCGCACTGGGGCTCTAGGCCCCCACTACTGTCATGTAGCTTCCCACATTGGCACAGAAGAATGCCAGTTGCGAGGAGCACGTGACCGCTCTCGGTCAGGCAACCGAGGGTGACCATGCCGAGCGAAAATGCTCGACTGACCACTCAATACACACTCATGGGAAGAGGGAGTTCCATGATGGTGATACACCTAGAGGGAGGCCTGCTTACAAGTAGTACGCTCCCCTCACCGCTCCCCCCAGCAAATCCTCATGGAGATATGTGAGGAGCTGTTCCTTCGGTGGCCCTGCAAGTTGATGGGTGACCCAACCAAGAGAAACTCCAAGACGTACTGTTGCTTCCACCATGACCACGACCATAACACCAAATAGTGCATCCAACTTCAAGACGCGCTCGAGGACCTTATTTGACGATGACTCCTCGATAAGTTCATGGCCAAAGCTGTGGAGCGACAATAGAGGAGGGACGACACTCTACCCCTGATCGACAACCGACCACTTGGCAAGGATATCTTGATGATCTCCGGAGGGCCAACTGCCAGCAGGGACAGCTATAATAGGTGCCGAGCATATGACTAGGAGGTCAACCAGGCCAAACGCGCTTTCGCCTCATCCTTAAGAACCTTGGCGAAGGAGCACCTCAAGGAGCCCATCGCCTTGGAAAAAGATCTGGAAGGAGTGGCCACCCCTTACACCAACACATTAGTATTTCTTCAGTCATAAACCAATATACTATGCATTACATTTTGGTTGATAAGGGGAGTGGCCCAGATGTTATCTCGTACGACTATCTCCTTCTTAGGGGCGTAGATCTTTTCCCATCTTTCCCTTGCATATGCCTCTGTTTGGGTTTTCTGGGTTGACCGTCTATCCTAAAGGACGAATCTCCCTACCGATCACCCTGGGCATTGCCCCCTGGTAGGTCACCTTCTAGCAGACTTCATAGTCATAAAGGGGATGTCTGGCTATAATGTCATCATTGGTCGGGGAATCCTAGGAGTCCTTAAGGGAGTGTCTTCGTTGTACCACCATAAACTCAAGTTTTCCACTCATTGCAGAGTTGGTGAGGTCAGAGGCTCCCAGATAGAGTCCCGATAGTGTTATCTGATCTCCACTAGAGAAAGGATCACCACCGACTATGTCCTGCCGTCAAAAAAGAAGCTCAAGGTGGATGAACCTAGACCTAGCAGAGGAACCCTTGCGGAGGATCTTTTCCTCATACAAATTGGAGAAGACCCTCTACGCACCTTGCGGATCAGTTCACTCCTATCCGAGGAAGAAATGAGACTCTACCAAGACTTATGGGAGGCTAAGCAGGACTTGTTCGCTTAAGTATTGCACTTTTTTACACAGAATACAACCTGTCCAGAAAAAAATCGCTTGAAGTGGGGAGAAGTGGCATACAATTGTCGGGGATGGGGTCTGCTGTGCACACTTGCCTTCACGCCCATCCGCAGTTGCCGTGGGGAGAAGTGGTGTCCAAGCGGAAAAAAACTGACAGTTGCTTGCTGTGGGGAGAAGTGGTATACAATTGTCCGGGATGGGGTCCGCTGTGCACACTTGCCTTCACGCCCATCCCCAGTGAAAAAATCTGACAGTTGCTTGCTGTGTGCAGAAGTCGTATACAATTGTCGGGGATGGGGTCTGCTGTGCACACTTGCCTTCACGCCCATCCCCAGTTGCCGTGGGGAGAAGTGGTCCACACACACACACGCGCGCGCGCGCACACACACACACACACACACACAATATCAAAAAGCCTTCACCCGTCGGCATGGCAGCCAGGTCTACCGCGGGACCTGACGACCGGTATGAAATGCTAAACTCAACTTTTTTATTCTATATGAATGAATGAATGTTGTGCATGACTCTCGTTTCCTAAATGCAGCTAGACCCACAAGGGCGCATAGCTGAGCTCGAGGGACTTCTCCACGCTACGGTGCAGTAGCGAGATGAGTACCGAGTGGCTTTAGAGCTTCTGGTGAGTTTTCCTAGACTTAAAACTGAAATGCTTATGTAACCTAACTGACCCTTTTGAAAAATACAGCGGGCCGAGGGAGCCCAGAGCAATGGACCGGATGCGCCGTCCTCCTCTATATAGCCTGCCGGGAGATGGGCTGAGCGGGATGCAGAATTTACACGAGTCGTAGCCCGAGCCGAGGATGCCGAGGCTACCCTCGCGGAGTGGGTAAGACACAAAAATTTTATAAAATGCTTCATGACTTATGCCTAGACTAACCGTGATGCAATGTTATGTGCAGGTGAGGGATTTAGCTGTAGCTTTGGCAGAAGCGGCCGAGGTGCCTCGTCTCCGAGGAGAGATTGACCGACTCCAAGGAGAGGTGACCCAGTTGAGCCGAGATGCAGCAGACATCGAGCGGTACCAGACCGAGGCTCGCGTGGCACGTCTTCAGGCTCAAGACTTGAAGATCGAGCTCCGGACCATGGAGCGGACCGTCCGGCTGATGGGCCGAGCACCCAAGCGGACTGTGTCGCCGAGTGGCACAGCAGGAGGCTCACGGAGTGCAGCACCGAGTGGGTCGGTGGGAAATGTCTTAGCCAGCTCTTCCGCCCACCGGAGGAATGAGGAGGAGGAGCGAAGACACTCACGGGAAGAAGAGGAGCAAAGCGCCATGGAGCCACCGCCAAAGCGGCATGAGGGTACCGGGGACAGTAGCGGCCCAGGAGATAGACCGACGGAGTGATATTTGTTCTATTTTTTTGTGTTTTCTAGTTTTTGGTGTTGTTAACACACATTATGTGACAATTAATACGATGAAATGAAGGCGATGTCTGGGTCCTTACCACAAACTAGAGAGAGAGACGGAGGTGAGGGATTCCGGAATGCAGACCGACCCTCTATCTATGAATATATTAAATAAATAAATTCCGTGATATTTTTAAAGCATCGGTCTATTAAAATAAAAAGTAAAAACATAAAAAAAATCTCAGACTCTCCAAATGTTGATGCCGCCAAGACAAAGGAATGCAAAGACGACGCCAGAGAACGATGGCCACGTGACCGGAAGAAGGATGGTTTGGACAGACAAACTTGAACGAATGGAAGTGGCAGGGGGGGCCGGCCTGCCCTGGGGTACGTGGAGGATGCTCAAGACGTCAGAGGGATTTGCTTTCTTTCGCAAGTAAAGGGAGGGAGATGCGTGTGTCGTGGAAGAGCGAGGCCCAGGGAGGCGTCGGGTTTCCGTGGCTTTTCTATGACATATCTATCCATCTATTTCGCCCGCCGGTGGGGTGGCGGGTGTGATGGAGGGGCCCACCCTTTTTACCATTTCGTCCCCAAGAATGTCATGATATGACAATTCTCACTCTAGTTAAACTACCATTGAGGCTCCGGACCTCCGGTACAAGTATTACAAATTATCGGATCCGAAGTGGCAGAGAAATAAACAACGTGGAAAATGCGGGTCGAATCAGAGCAGGAAAGTTTCGACGTATGAAGGTCGTCCAATCCTTTCGATGGTAGGCAGTTGGGAGGAGTGGGGGAGGGGGGGAGAGCGAGGTCTGGGAGGACGGCAGGGACGCGGCGTGTTGGCTCGTACAACTCGGCCGCCCGTCCGTGGCCCACCTGGAATGGGCGGTCGGAACCGGAGGGGGCGCCATTTGGATCACTTGCCTCGCCAGCCTCGGCACCCTTCCGCTCCACGAAGATGCAAGTGCAGTGGGAATGCGCCATCTTGGACCGTCCAAATGGAGGGAAGCTCCCGAGGTAGGCATTATTTAATTAGTTCCATGGATATCAATCTTGATAGTGTCATCGTAATAGTAATATTTTGTACACCGAATTTGCCTATAAAGTACCAATTGAAGTCCCGCGATCAATGACACCCAATAGCGGGGTGAATTAGGTGTTTACCAATTTTAAGAAAACTTTTACCCTTTTTAAAATATGTGATAGAACACTAACTAGGATGTTAAAATCTATTTAACCACAAGTTAGAATACAATATATACTAACGTTCACGTAGAATGGAGGCAGAAGAAATGAACCAAACCACACAACTCAAACCACAATGCATGATGATTTTTAAGGTGGTTTGGATGCAACGACGACAATCCTACGTCCACCCCTCATCAAATCCGGTGAGGCTTCACTTGGGGATAAATCCCCACCACGGAGATACACTCCAACCACACACGCAGGATGACGCCTGCCCATACACACGGGGATGTGCCCCAATGCACACACGCATACGGAGACAAGGTCTCCAACACGATTCGACAACCGGATCAACAACACACATACAAGCTGTGACAGATGCAGCACTCTACACACACAAACACTTGGATCTGGAAAGATCCACACACATAAACGCAGATCTAAGAAGACCTACGCACACACACGAATAAAACAAGATGACCACACTCGACCACAGATCTAAAACGACCCATACATATACAAGTGTTTACAGATTATAAGGAACACAAATTTGAAGCTCAAAACATAAAGACAATAAAGCACAGTTGAGAAAAACTCCTGATTTGATCTCCCCCTGAATGTATGCTGTTGATCTTTAAACGAGGCTTCAATCTTCACTTGAGTGGAGCTTGAATGACTTTAGATGGATCTTGAGAAACCTTATTCTTTCACCCTTGAGCACCCGTCCCTCAAATCCGTGCTTGCTTGCTTCTTCTTCTTTCTTCCTTGGGTAGCCTTCCCTTGAATCCTTGCTTGCATACTTCCTCAGTTCATTTGAGGTTGTTAGCTTCAGATGGACCTTTAATAGCTTGGGGATGGATGAAGAACTTGTTTCACAAAGTACTGTTCACGGAGCTACAGTACCTTCTTTCTCCTTGGACAGCCTCCCCTTTGATCTCTCCAAGTTCTTCTTAGAGAGAAGAGCTGAGAGAAATAGGTGAAGAAAGAAGAAGTCTTGTATAGCCTGAGAGAGTAGCACAGAGAAAGAAAGAGAAGAAGAAGAAGAAGAAGAAGAAGATAGCAAGAAAGAGAGATCAAAGAGGACGGGAGAAGAAAATAGTGAGAGCTAGAAAGAGGAAGGGAGAGTTTTGCTTGAAGATCTGTTTACTTCTTGACTTGTGGATCAAATCCAGAGTCACTGCGCTCATTAGAGTAAAATTCTGATTGTCTTTTATTTTCTTGCCTTTTTCTTTTCTTCTTGTCAACTTGTTTGTGTGTTCCCCGATTCTCTGGAGTGAGATTGGGGGTCCCTCTGGTGTAGAGGAATAGAGGTCCGTGACCTCTGGTTGGCTAGTGACGAGGTGTCACTAGCATCTTCCCTCCTGATTTGGAGGAAGAGAGGCTTCGGTCTCTAGTTTCCCTCCAGTTTGGAGGAAGGGTGGAATAGTCTTCTAGTTTCATGTGACTATGTCACTTGGGTTTCCCTCCTTGGTGGAGGAAGAGAGACTTTGTGTCTCTTGTTTTAGGTGACTCGGTGTCACCTGGGGTTCCCTCCGGTGTTGAGGAAGGGAGACTTCGGTCTCTGGTCTTTTAGTGATGGGGTGTCACTAGTGTTCCCTTCGGGAAAGAGGAAGAGAAGAGTTTGTTCCTCTAGTCAAGTTGTGAGGCCGCAGTTGTTGGCAAGCTATGGTGCCCAGCGGATGCAAGCTGTGAGGCACAGTAGTGAAGTCACACTCGGTTTAAGTGTGGGGTGGACGTAGGTTTGGAGGACCGAACCACCTAAAAGTTCCTTGTGTTGTTGTTTGATTGCTTATTCAATTCGCTAGATGCATGCATAGGCCGATCTATTGTATGTCCAGCTTATGTCTTGAGTTGCTTGCTCTTTATCTAACTCTAGTTTCAAAAGGTCTTAAGTGATTTGATGATGTCTCTCCATGTCCAGTGAGTGAATTGAATTTATGTTTAGTGCTTGAGTGAGGTCATCCTTGTTCTTCAGTCTCGTTGGAGCTATTATTAACATCTGAATTATGTATATAATTTGGTTATATAGATGCGAGTTAACCCCGGTTTGTTTAGGCTGCCTACTGAGCGTCACACTCACCCCTTTGTGACACACTTTCTCAGGAGACATAGAGGATGTTGAGGAAGGGGTAGCAGCTGAGGAGTAGTGCTAGCTCATAGATCATCTGGGTATGCTATGGATGAGTGTCCCTCTTATTTGTATGGTTATGGGGTGGTGAGCCTATATAGACTCAAGTCTATCTTGGAACAACTGATATGTACTCTTCTTTGGAAATTATGAATGGTTGAAATGCTACTTTCATTTCCTGTAATTGTGGTTTCTATCTCTCTCATGCGAATGTATGCATGTTCATGAATTTGCGCTTCCACGATACGTACGAAGTAATGTCTCGAGGTCTGATGGTTGAAAAAAAATGTGCCCATAAATTGGGAATCGAATCTCGGGGCGTTACACTTTAACTAACGTATAAGGTACCCATACATGCAACAAGACCTCAGACAGTGAGCAGTTACACATTATCACATTTTCATGAGTTTTCATATTTTTGTCATTCATGGAACCAGACAACTGTCACAAACACAGGAGGCCCACACACATAATGAACAAAAGAGTACTGCGCAGACCTGGGAGTGAACTCTCACCTAGACTCTTGCTGCACAGGACATTACGTATCATCGTACCCTGGGTTTTGTGGCGTTACGTATCTCCGTCCCATAGAACGAACTAGTCGAATCAATAGGTTTTGACCAGGGCGTTACATATCACCGTACCTTGGGATCTTTTACTTCCGCGACATTACGTATCGCCGTCCCGCAGAAGGGACCGAAGACCTTCTGTAAAATTAAGTATGATACTAACATAAGAATAAGAATGTGAATGTGAATACAATGTGTACATTATGAATGGAAAACAACAACATTCTGTGAGGAAGGTGTAACAAACCAGAGCTTAGGGTACCGATAACCCGATACAAGTATCGAATTACCGCTACCAAGAACTGGGGACGCCACCCAAGAGGCGGAACCTGCCAGGGAAAACACCCGGCATCCGCCGCTGGTTCCTGCCGGCAAAATTGTTCAGGTTCCAGGTAAAGGTGAGCATCGCATACCGCGTCAACGTAGTCGTCCGGCTGTCGCTCACCTGGTTCAGCGAGACCGTTCGGCTCACCGCCGTATTCTTGTTCAGCACGTCGAAGACCGTAAGGCGGATCTCACCATTTTTCTTTTTAAACAATGACTTTGCAATGCTGGGACTCCAGAGAGGGATGCTGGCATTGTATCCCGGCGTATGGTTGTCACTGTAAGTATAAGTAAAGGTCGATGCGACCAGCCAGCCGCTATTGGTGTACGCCGTGAACTCCGCATCGACGACCTCGGACCAGTAATCGAAATCCGAAGATGGCCGGATCGAATTCCGCGCGATATTGTAATTCAGCGCCGAGCTCAGGTTCATGTCGAAATTCTTCTTGATATTCGTCGTCCAGGAGATCGTCTCCGCGAGCGAAGTATTCCGCGTATAGTCATGCTGCAAGGAGATCACCGCCGGATTCCTGCCGGTGTCCACGAGGTTCTGACTTTGGGAATAGCTGATATTGGTGATCAGGTTTAGATTGGACTTCGGCCTTTTCAACGCAAACCCATAATCGAAATAGCCGGAGGCACTATATGTTCCGTTGAGATTTATGGATTTCGTGGTCTGACCTCCTTTGTCGTTCGGGATGATCTCGCTTTGGATATCGTTCACCGTCGTACTCGCATTGACGGTAGCGAAGACCACATTTTGCGTCGACGGGTTGAATGATGAATACAACATCCGGACGGCATGGGTGAACTGGGGTTTCAACGATTGATTACCCACGGTAAAATTGATATCGTCCGAAGTGGTGGTCAGGGGTTGGAGCTGGCTCGCCGTCGGATTGCCCGTTCTTCCCGTATAATACATCCGCAACCGTTGCCGGTTGGAAAAAGAATAGGTAAAGCTCACCGTCGGCGTCACGTTGACAAAGTTGGCGACTACTGGAATATTCTTGGTTGTATTCAGACTATTGAACCGATACAATGAAAATGTAGCTCTTAACAAAGAGTGAATCGGCTCTGGTTCTGAACTAAGAGATCGAAGACTGACTGACAAATGCTCTTCTCACAAAGCCCTCACAGCTCTCTCTGATCTGCTAGCTCTAACTCTTTTTGACTCTGGCTCTGCTGGATCGAACTTGGTCTCTGGCTGGAAGTATTTTCTGCTCTCAGTTGTGATAAACCCATTTCTCTACGGATAATCCTCTACTTATAGGCAGTAGTGAGATGGGCGTGTGGGAACCACGTTTCCCACCCAAACTTTCGTCCAGATCTAAGTTCCATTGGACACGTGGCAGCTTCTAAGCTTAACGACTTTTCACGTGTCATGAGCATCACTTCACTTTCTACCTCGAATCACGTGCCCTCCTTAAAATTCACGAATAATATTTCTCCTGGTTCTCTGAAGTCCTTTAAGTAAAGTCCCTGTCAAAAGATCAAACACTTAGACGACATATGACAGTTAGACAAGTATGAAAATTGCACAGACTTGATAGATCATTGGAACAAATGTGTACGGGCTCAAACTATTCACAGAGTAAACTTGGTCAGACTATATCCTGCTATATGGCAAGTATGCTTAGACGTGAAACTATGCATAAACTTAATATGTCTGTAGGGTTGAAAGATGTACAGACTTCATGTGTACATGATACAAAAGAAGCACAAACCCTATATGCCATAAGCCTAATGTGCAAGGACCTAGCATGTGCAAGAAATAACACATGCACGGACTTGACCATGCATAAGGCAAAACATGCTTAGACCCTCAGTGTGCACAAGGGAGTGTTGACACCCGTTTTTAGCCCGCAAGTTACATCATTTCTCTTATTCATCATTTTTGATGTCTCAAATTACCCATTATTTTGGAGTCTTCCTTGGATGGATTTTGAGCCCATTTCATTGTTCCTTAGCCTTTCGACTTCAGAGATCATGATTTCTTAGAGCCCTGGGGCTTATTTTGTCAGCTTCCGACTTCCAAGTTGACTTACAGCCCATTTAGGTCGACTTCCTAACAACAAGGGAGGAGACCAGATAGCACCCAAGAACAATAGGAATCCGTAAAAATGTAATAATAACAGTAATCCTCGGGATGCGTAGCTATACTGGAGAAATGGTCATCTGAGGATAGCTAAAGAGATAAGACTGTCAATCGCTAGATCGCTTTTAAGTCGTAAACGGCCCGGAGGAGACCGCCGGGGAACCAGGGAGCAGAAACAACAGGAAATAAAATGGTGAAACTGAGAAAAACATAAGGATAACTAGAAAACACAAATACGAGTAGGTCAATCAATCACTCAACATGATTGGCATTAGATGTCCTACGTGATCACCAAAAAATCAAGGTTGTTGGTATTTTGTGTGAACGGGTGTGTGAAAAAAGTGAATGAGATGGAATATGGAGTATGATATGTGCCAAGCTCAGGCAAGCAATAACATCAAATATACAGCATATGGGTATGTCACTTAACAGTGCAAGGGAAAGCAGGAAATAAGACTAAACACACGCCGTGAGCGTGAAGCAAAGAAGGAAACAAAGCAAACACACACCGTAGGTGTGGAGCAACAAAAGAGAAAGGAAATAGGAATAAATAGAGAGATGTGATGACAAATATCCAAATAGACAAGACATGATAGCCACCAAAGCACATAATGTAGACAAAACCACACTGCGTACCTTGGAAAGAAGCTGAGTGAAACACACTCACCCGTGGGAGAGAAACACCCAGGTGCAGACATCAAAACGGTCCTCCTGTGACCACAAGGCAGAGGAAAACGGTTCCCAGATGACCGCAAGGGAAGTCAGATGGTCTGGCGATGGCCGCTAGGTGCACCCAGAAAACAAGATGTGGAACTCAGATCTCCACCCCTCCTGGCTGGCCAGAAGAGTTGGGCCTCGTGTTAGGAGTATTGTAGACCTGCAAAAGAGAGTGTAGACAGAAAGAAAATAACCCAATTAGCCATGGGGAAGTGCAATATCTATAAAATAATGAAGCTAATATGCATGAAAAGGAAGGGTGAATACCTGGGGGTGGTGATTTTTCAACGGGCACGGCTGGGCTGGTGCTGGAGCCGTCTGGACTACAGTATGTCGATGATCTATATGACGACTATAGCCTCTTAGATGGGATCGTGCAGCAGACCGTTGTCAGTTGGTATGGCCGTTGGGCAGTGATCCCTTCGCACTGGTACCGTCAGGGAGCCACCGAGTGGCTGATGGGGATAGTGCACCACTACCGGGTGTTGCTGGATAGAGTAGGCATCAGATATGCCGTGACCTCGGCGCTGTATGCATACCCATGCTATACAGGGTTGTTGCAGGGATTGTTGGAGCCCTTCAACCGCCAGTGGAACATAGTGGTGACAGTTGAGGGAGAGACCTCGCTTGATTTGTGGTCTTTATTCTGGATCTCTGGACAGCAGATCAACGGCGAGGGGTATGAGGAGGCTGTGCTAGACGATCTCCACCGCAGCCATACTGATGGGCAGGGGCGACACTGAGTTCCTTATAGTTATTGGTATCTACTGAAGACCTGGAGGGATTTAGCCCTAGCCGGGAGAGACCGAGCGACTCAGACTCCTAGGGTGCCATTGAATGTGTGGGTCTATCACTTCTACAACATGCCCTTTTGCTTCAACTAGGAGTTCGTGAGGGACCAGACCCCGTGGGAGGAGTACACAGAGGTAGAGCAGCGGTTCCAGACATACTCGAGGGACATTTATGCGTCACGGGAGGGGTGGAACCCCCATGGGCTATCAGACGTGACGCACCTGGTGGGCTACTTGGCTTACTGGTTGGCGACCTTCATGGTCCCACACAGGGAGGATGGCCTACTGAGGGTCAAGCTACTGTGGCCAGCATGCTTGCTGGCTGAGGGACGATGACTAGCTTTGGCTCCCGTAGTCTTGGCTGCTATGTACTAGGGGATAGGAGTACTGGCGGTGCACTCGGCGCCACGAGAGAGGAGCTTGCTTCTATCGACCCACTACCTCAGTGCGTGGGCGGGCCTGCTGTTTCCAGGGCTAGTGACTCGGGGGATCGTGGTGAACCCAGCGGCGCCTTTGATGTTCAGCTTCACCGGATATCATCATGTTAAATCATTCAACATGAAAAAGTCATTAAGCATAAAACACACAATATATTAGAATCATCAAAACTATTATCAAGGACAACGAGGGAGCGTACTGAACCCAACACTTCACGCTAGCACCCTCCATCACCACCCCTCTACCTAACCTTTTTCCTATCATTCTCCCGGCGGCACTCGCCCGGCCTACCTTTCCCGTTACCACCCCAATTTTACCCACATCCTCTACTTCTACCCACCTTGTTCACCCTATTGGGCCCATCAAACCCTCCACCATGAGTCCACCCGATGCCTTGCCCGCACAAAACCTTGCCTTCTGGAGCGGGCGCCTATTTCAGCAGAGCTACCCCACCACTGGTGTGCCTGCACCCACTCCCCAGTTCCCCTCGTAGGTTGCTGATCAAGAAGAAGTGGACCCGTTACTCGACACGCAGTATGATTTGTTACATCACTTGGATCTAATGTCGGCTAAGATCTCAGTACTTGAGTTGATTAAGAGGTCCAAGTTACATCAAGATGCTTTACGAGATTTCTTGCAGAAGGTCCTCGTGAACGAAGACATGGTGGTAGATAGTCTACCATCAGCTCTAGCCACACTTACTAAGGGGCCGGCCATTTTTTTCTCTGAGTCTGAATTGGCACCTCCTGAGGCACGCCAAATGTCGCTCTGCATTTCCATCACCTTAAATAAGGTGGCTGTTGAAGCGGCTTTGGTGGACACAAGAGCCTCCATAAATGTTTGTCCCCTTAGCACCCTATGCGCCTGCAATATTTCTGAAGATTTGTTGAGGCCGACCCCAACTACCATTGCAGCTTATGACAATTCGAGAAGGGAATGCCATGGGGTAGTAACTGTTCAAGCTGAGCTTGGGCCTCTGACAATGCCCGTGGAATTCTATGTGCTAGATATTGATCCAATGTTTAAAGCAATTCTCGGCCGCCCTTGGATTGATAGCCTCCATGCTGTGCTGTCTACCGCCCACCAATGTCTTAAATTCCCATTTCAAGGGTGGGTGGTGAAAGTCAAACTAAGGCAAACTCTCATGTTTTTGACAACCTGGGTCCTCCCACTTCTATAAGTAACCCCCTGGGTTGAGGAGGAGGGGATATACACGCTACACATGAGACAAGAGACAACACGGGAACAGACAGAAGAACTTCGAGCAAGACGTCTGTTGGTCGTTTGGCAAACCCGGCAAAGGGTATATCTTCATAAATATCCTTGATCTTTGCTAAAATACCCCTGGTGGTGTCGATCTGTAATTTCCAACCCGTCTTGGGCGGCAGATGTGCGTAATTTTCTAAATAATAAGAAATTATGAGAAAGCCCTTCCCTCAACAGCCAGGAAAGTCCAAGTCTTGTGAAACTGTAGTTCAGTCCTGCATGTTTTTTGTAATTGTGACTATGCCCATACGTCCCGCATTAGTGCGAGGACCCTCTCTTATACAGTCGATATCTCGCCAATAACCCTTGTATTCCAAGCAATAGAGAATGTGTACACTCAGTTGTCTTCTCTCATGTGCATTATGAAAAAGTACAAATAAACCCTATTCTCTTGGAAAATGGTGCATACATCCTTCTTGTCTAAAATGAGCATGTGCACACCAGGTGTGGGCTTTCCACGCAGGGCCTTGTCGAATCTTCCCAATATCACATAGCCACCCTAACCTTCGGTCTACCCCTCATTCGGTAAAATTACCAAAATGCCCTTCTATGTTAGAAATGGCCAAACAGCCTTCAAATTTTACGTAGCCTACCTTAGTGCCTTCGGGAGTCAAAGTTCACATCGTAGTCTCCCTCCGACCTGAAAAATTACAAGAAGATCCCCGGCTTCGTAAAATTATCAAAATACCCCCGAAGTCCAAAAATTACTAAAATGTCACCAGAGTCGAGAAATCCTCCTGGCACCTCAAAAAGCCTATGGCTTCTAGAAGATTACACCCACACTCCTAAAATCCTAGGGTTTTACCTAACTTCATCAGGCCTTTAATGAAACCCTAACTCTATCCCACTTTTGGTGGCGAATGAGAGTTAATTTGGAGCCAAGCGAATGAACCCGCCCCATGTTGGCAAACAAAGGGATTTAGTCAAGACCCGCGCCAAGGAACTTAGACTTTCTTAGATAGTTAAACAAGGGTGTTCGAACTTTAAGCCGATATAAATCAATATTGACTGCAGACAGTGGAAGAAGGTCCCGCACCCGAAATCATATCGTCTAATCTCTACTTTACATACCCACGGAATGAACACTGCATTGGACATTCATACAGCCTCTTCTATATACATCTGATATAAATTCCTTATTTCTTGTCATTTCTCCAAAAGGTTTAGTCCTTCCCCCGAGAATCTATATCATTTATTTTCTTATTTTGTGATTTGATTTTGTGGCGTCAACAGTCACATAGCCATTTACTTGACAGAGCCATATTCATTGCTCCAGATTTTCAACAGCGACATGACAAAGATGGGCATGTAATGAAGGGGATTGGCTGATAGGACGAAATTTAATAGTGTCAATCAACCACCCAAGGTGAGAGGCTTTCCAAGAAGCAAGTCTCTTTTGCATTCTATGGAATCAAGTCTCAGCAACGTAAAAAACACACCCTGAAGAACTTATCCATGCTTCCCATGCCATCTGTTGGATTATACAAAAGCAACCCAAGGACACCATCTTCAGGGGAAGTAGATGCTATGTTGAAAACATTGCCATTCAAGCTGTCTATTTTCTTTACTATTGGTCAGCATTTATCCTGCATGTTAGTGTTAAGACATGGAAGGAGGTTATAAATTAGGTGTACCCTCCTCTAGTCCCTTTTTTTTACGTAGTACAGGAATTTTTCCTCTACACCTTGATTGAACTACCTCCATGTGCAATAAAATTGGTGATGGAATGCACAACTTTTTTCTAGTAAACATATTGGTCCTAAACTTTGTCAACTTGAAACAGGAGCGTGATCTCTGTATAAATGAATTGCAGGGGTTGTCACTCGACAAATGTCTAGTGCTCCTCCATGGAAGCACTTAGCATCTTAGATTGTCATGTTTTTCTTCTGTGTACTTTGCAGTGCAGTTCTCCTGTTGTTTGTATTGCCACGGTTTGCTTCGGAAAGGAATCGCTCCTCCATTCCTTCATGATTGGACTATATTTATGTTTCAATGAAATTGGTGGTATGATCCACATTCTTTCCATGTGGGAGTGAAACAGTAGTGTGACAAATAAAGTTTGCCAAAATAAATCATGATCTCTGTATAAATTATATGGGGATTGACTTACAGAAAGAATCCATCGTACTCTTCATTTAATCATGGAATTAGGTTAATAATACCTGTGCAATTAAATTTTGAGAAAAAGACCAAAAGAGAACCACTTAGATGCACATGTGATGCTTGATAAGAGAGATACAACCTGTGCAGAACAATATGAACAGCAGTTGCCTGTTATCACAAATGACAATTTGCATCTTTGTCTCAAATAAAGAATAAAATAATCTCACAGGATTCCTATTGCCACCAATTCATTTATAGGAGCAATCAAGCTTAGTCTTGTAATCAAAGAACGACTCATAGCCACGACAACCACTTGGATATGAAAAGAACATTAATAAAAAGTCGAATGTGGTTTAGGAAACAGAGGGACAAACCTCAGCTCAAAAAGCCACTTCGGGTATAGATCTTTATAGCTATTCAGCAAATCTCTTATCTCTTTCTCATGTTTCGCCACAAGGCCAGATGATGCTGCTCTTAGGACCTGACAAGAAACTCCTGGTCTTCAGGCAGACATTAAAAATCAACCTAAATAAATGTCAAATGGGGGACATTAAAGAACATAGGACCACCCAAGATGGACAATTAGTCCAGTAGATTTACCTCAGGTGGCCAGATCTACTTGTACTTGAGGAGGAACAAAGTATGCTAGGTAGTTGTATAAAGCAAAATCAGTAGCAGATAATGACAAAGTGATGAACAAGGAGAGAACTGTTCTTTCTTGCTGCATACAAAGCAGAAAACATAATACCTTGAATATCTTCACATGATCACCTGATCACATATCCCTCACAAAGACTGAGAATACTACAGGATAGGACAAACATGCAGTATAGAAGATTCTCTCTTGCTCGTGCCAAAATGGAAAACATAATGCAATAAGGGGTCATTTGGCATACAGTAAAAAAATCATAAAATGAAGTAAAACAGTGCTTTCTTATGTTGTGATTGCTACAATAGTAGAAATAAAATTACATTTTAATTAACAAATTAAACTACAATAGCTAGTTGAGTCCAATCCAACTAAAGACAAGTACAGTCTAACAGAAAAGGAAACATACCCTCATGTCGGGGGAAGCCTGACACTGGCAAAACTGGCACTAAGAATCACGCACCGCACCTCCAGACCATGAGGAAGAAGAGCAACCACACCTAAAAAGTCAGAGGTGAGCCTCGTGTCTCTGGCTCAGTAGGGGTCCCGCAGATCCCCACCATGAACCACAGCGGTAACAACAGTAACAGCAACAGAAGCAATAGCAGGAGTAACAACAGTAAAAGTAAAGAGAAAAATCCGTACTGAATAGAAACATAGTAGCCGATCGAACCTCAGCCCTTCAAACTACTCCTAATCAGTAAGAACACAAATCCCCAAACACACAGTCAGGAATCACTAACTGATACATAGACACGTAGGCTTGTCCTGAAAGACCAAAGCCCGACACAAGACCACCCGGTCTAAAGCATTAACTCATACACGATCTCACAGTCATGTATGCTACGCTGACCATAGGTGAGGCCAAACACAGACTACTCGCCAAGTTAGGTCAATCATGACAGAAGCCAGTCATGAGAACCACAAGTCATGTGTCATGTGACGGAAGCACCTCCTCACTAGAAGAAAAACCAGATACGTCCCCTGATGTCTTACACTGTGCCTCAAGCGTCTCCCACTCGCCTCAAACGCGGTAACTAAGACACTGTGCCAAGTAAGCAAGGAATAACAATAATGAGTGACTAGTCAGGGTCATGCCTATCGGCGCTCGTCCAATGCCCTTGACCACGTGTGCACACACAAGTCCAATGTCTTGAGCCAGGCCTCTAGCTGGTTTCCCCTCCCGTTGGACTCTAACGGCTAGACAAAGGGGACCACGACAACCAGCCTACGAACCGTCTCTATGGGAACTGTCCCGCCACTACTCCCAGGTGGGTTGACACCCAAAGTGTCGTCAGGCTATGACTAGTGGAGGCTTACTAGACACAACACTGAGGGAGTCCAGACAAATGAACAGGTACAAGCCGTTGCCTTCCCCTTTCCCAACCAGTCCACTCAAATCTGCTTTCCACAAAACCCCCGTAATCCCCAATTCCCCACACTACAAAATCCCCAACCCATTTTCTCTGCTCCACAAAACGCACAACCTACCTTCCCTGCTCCACAAAATGCCTTCACTGCTCTGCAATAGCCACAACAACCCCCATAATACCACAACGTCCCTCCACCCAATGACTATACCAATAAACGCCTCGCTCCAAAAAGAGCGCAATATCCTCCTCTGCCTGAATCTCTCACGGACATATTCTCAGCCTTTGTCCATCAACGCAATCCAACTCCCTCCGGAATGACCTAATTGGAACATGGACATCGATCAGTCAGAATACTGCATGTTCCATAGGCAACCCGGGCACACTATCGAAGGATGCTTCCAGTTTTGAGATCGGGTGTATGACTTACATGAAGGGCACCGTATTGATTGGGTCGAGATGCATAAGGCCATCATTGAAATAAAACAGAAAAGAAGGCAAGCATCGAGGCAGCAAGTGCAGCAACAACAAGCAATGTAGCCACAGCAGTAGCAGCCCATTCAAGACTTGGGGATCCACCAGAATCCCATGCCAAACCATCCTCCCGCTCTACAGCCTCAGCCGTCGACACTGGCTCAGGTCAATCGTGTCCAGCCCTCGACTCCCGACACTGGGTGGTCTTATGACGATGACAATTCAGTTCAGTAGCTTATGGCCCTTCATCATGACTACCGCAACCCTTCTTCATCCTTTGCTCCTGTCATTCTCCCGCCTAACCATCAAACCTCGCCATTATCCACCAAACCTCTCATCCTCCCATCCACTTCCCCCATTATTCCACCTACCTTCACTCCATCACCAGCACCTATATCCATCATTTCCATGCCTCCATCTAACCCTTCACCCATCATCCTCCCTCCACCTGCCTTCACTCCATCACCAACACCTATACCCATCATTTCCACGCCTCCATCCAACCCTTCACCTATCATCCTACCTCCTTGTTGGCTTAGGATGAAAAAGGATAGTCCTCTGTCCTAGGTGCTATTTCAGAGAAACATTTTGATTGGCTTATTGTAAAAAGGAGATTTCCATGAAGGCTAACCTTTCCCAAATCTAGTACCTGACAAATCCTTCTCTGAAAATGTTATTCTGAAGCCTCATGATGAAGAGGACAGTTCTTTTTCCTAAGAGCTTTTTTTTAGACCTTGAAATGTGTGTTTTTAAGCTTTACATCCCTAACTGTTAGCCTCTGTATGATCTTCTGAAACCGTTGCATGTTTGAAAAATTTGGCTTGATGAGCTTCTGGTGCGTCAACGTAGCAAGACCATTGTGTCGACGCAGCTTCATGTCTTCTTGAATTTCTGGAGAGCTGGCCTAGTGTGCGTCGACGCAGCTGGTGGGTACGTCAATAGATCCTTTGACGATGCGTTGAAAGTGCTCTCTGGGAAGAGCCCCTATGTCGACAAATTTAGAAAACGATGTCAACACAAAAGCCATTGGTTGCTTGTCTGACACTCGTTGGAACTGATGAGGTCGATGTAGCTTGATTGTAGGGTCGATGCAGCTTTGAGCATCGCTTTAATGTTTGCCGGGAATTCATTTGGAGTCGACACAACAGTAAAGTGGGGTCGACGCAGTCTTGAATTATCGCCTTGGCTGATATTCCTTTTGTGAAAGGAAGAGTCGACGTAGCCTTAAATAGATTTCTTCCCAGTGGTTGCTGGTGTCAACGCAATGAAGCTCTTGCATCAACGTAGCCTTGTTCAATTTGTTTTTTCTTTTTCTTTTGCCAAAGCCTTCTTGTATATCTTGATTTCTGTGTATCCAAGGGCCTTGCACCTTGGGCTTCTATTAGTCTATGCTATCATATGATTGAAAAATGATCTAAGATGCTTGATCTGCCAATATCACCTTCCTAACCTACCTTGCTTGCTTTCACTCAATCTTTGCTTGCACACAATTTGAGGTCTTTGAGTCACTTGACCCTTCTGCCTTGCTTAATAGTTGCTGAAGTTTGTTAGCTATTAGAATCAGAGCCTTGGCTCTGCTTTGTCTTGAAACCTAGTGGTTTAGAGTGATCTGTTAGGATGGCTAACACAGGATTAATGCTTGAAGGGCATTCTATTCACCGACCACCTTTCTTTGATGGTAGTAATTACCCATACTAGAAGAATAGGATGACTATCTTTTTACGAGCACAAAGTCATGAAATATGGACTGCGATTAAAAATGGTCCATACACTTTACCTCCTGATGACGAGCAGTGAAATGATGACAGTATCAAGAAGGCCACTGTGAATTTTAATGCATTAAATATTATTCAGTGTGCTATTCACCCCAATGAATATGCTTGTGTTTCTATGTGCAGCAGCGCAAAAGAAATGTGGGACAAGCTGAAGCTAATCTATGAAGGTGCCACGGAAGTCAAGGAGACGAAAGCCAACATGTTGATCCGAGATTACGAGCTATTCCATATGAAAGAGGAAGAAAACATCTCTGAGATGTTCGCATGTCTCATGGAGATCACAAACGGGTTGAAATCACTCGGAAGAGAGTTCAAAGATACGAATTTGGTAAGGAAAGTGCTGAGGTCCCTATCACCAAGCTGGTACACCAAGGCAACGGTGATAGAGAACTCAAAGATTTGTCTACCCTCACTGTGGATGCACTCATAGGGTCATTGATGGCCTATGAGATTAACATAAAGAGAACGGAAGAGGACACAAAGAAGAAGAAGAAGTCCATTACGTTGAAAGCATACCCGAAAATAACCTCAAGTCAAGAGGAATCGATGGGAACCACAGACGATGAAGAAGTTGCCATGTTGACAAGAAGAGTTAGACAATTTCTACGCCAAAGGAAAAGATTTGGCGAAAAACTCAAGAAAGGAAAGAAGCAGCCGAAGCAAAGAAATGAACTACCTAAAGTAGCTGAAGTTATGTGCTATGAGTGTAAGAAGATGGGGCACATGAGAGGTGAGTGCCCCGAGTTGTAGAAAAAGAAAGGAAAAATGATCAAGGGCAAGAAGCCAAAAGCAATGAAAGCGACGTGGAGCGAGTCCTAGGATAAAAGAACTTATTTTATCTAGGACCAATCAAATTGCAAATTTTGAGAGGGAAAACTTTCCACGGTTCTCCTCCATAAATAAGGACCTTCTGGCTGAAGAAAAGGCCGTTGCTGCCCTTTGTCATGAGAGGCGCCCAGAGCTGTTAGAAGAAGATCTAAGAAGAAGAAAAAGAGAGAGGCGAGTAGCCCAGCAACTGACCCGACCCAGTCCAGTGCTGAGAAGAAGAAGAGAAAAAGAGCCTTGAGTCCTTAGAGTGAGCAGCTGAGCTTGAGAAGAAAAGAGCAAGACGCCCTGAGTTTCTGAGAGGTAGAAAAGAGACTAGATCTAACCACTCTTCAAATCTAAGTCTATAATTCCAGCCATAAAGCTTCTAAATCTTGATCTGAAGCTACATTGAGAGTTCATCAATTTTGTTTTGTTTTTTTTTAACTCTACATTTGCTTTCCGTGTGTGGTGCTATTTTGACAGCAGTTTTACGGTGCTCTGTTTTAAAGACCGACATGTGTTTTGGCTACTGTGCAGTATTGAGGAGTGTGTTCCTAGTCAAGCTGTGTGTCAGTAGGAAGCTGTGTATCAGTGGTTCTGGGGTTGCATCCCCTTTCAAGCTGTTAATCAGCGGTGTGAGGACTATGTCCTCGTGAGGAGTGTGTTCCTCGTCAAGCAATGTGTCAGTAGGAAGCTGTGAATCAGCATTGAGGACCTTGTCCCCATTTCAAGTTGTGTATCAGCAGTGAAGCCTCACCGAGTTTGGTGAGGGGTGGATGTAGGCCTACGAGTTTGCAGACCGATCCACCTTAAATATCCTGTGCAGTGGTGGTTGCTTGGTTGCGTTCATATCCATTTTATCTACCCCCATTCGCAAGTTGGTCTACAGATTATTGTTTTCAATATCTTGTTTCTAGACTTCAGATTGTTTACTCTGCTCACTGTTTTTGCCAGGTGCTCGTCACGAGCATTACTTCTTGCGTCTGTGCATACATTCACTTAATCACTGTTCAGCCATTAAGCTATGCACTTGACTTATATCTTGGGTCTCGTCAAGGTTTTCCTCTTCAGGAAAGGCCTACCTCAACACCCAAGATGGGCTCGCCAGCCCTAGGTCTCAGCTCTAGCAACACCCAAGATGGGCTCTCGACCCTAGGTCTCAGCTCCAACAGTACCCGAGACGGGCCACCAGCCCTGGGTCTCAGCTACATCAACACCTAAGGTGGGCGCCTTGCCATGGGTCCCATAACTCTTGCATCACCAACACCCAAAAAGGGTATCTTGCTCTAGGATCTAGCTCCGGCAACATTCAAGAATGATGTCCAACCTTGGGTTCCAACTACATCGAGGCCCGAAATGGGTGACCAGCCCCGAGGCCTAGCTACAACAATGCCCAAAATGGGCCTCCGGCCTCGGGTCCTAGTTTCGTCGACGCCCAAGACTGGCATTCAGCCCTGGGTCCCAGCACCACCAGCACTCAAGATGGGATTCTAGCCCTGAATCCCAGTGTCGTCAAGCATTCAGTTTGGGTTCCAGTTCCAGAGCCCAGCTTCATCAGCTACCCGTACAGGCCTTCTACATCAGGTACTAGCTTCGTCAACACCAGTACGGGCGTCAAGCCCCAGGTCATTGCCCCTCTGATATCCTCAGTTCACAACATGGGTCTCGAACCCCGAGTTCTGGCAACAACTCTGATGGTCTAAGTGAATGCCAAGCTCCGAGTCACCACTCTGTTGGCCCCAGCTCGGGCATTGAACTCCCGAGCTTTGGCTACACCGACGCTCTCCAGAAGCGCCATGCTCCAGACAACCTTGGACCGAGTTGATTCGGTCCACCACATTGGTGCTGAGTCAACTTCGACACTATAAAAAAAGGAAAGGGGTGCCATAGTGGCTGCAAAAGTGAGAGACCCACCACCGCCGCCCTTGCCTCCAGAAGACAAGGCAGGACTCAAAGAAGTAGATGCACCAGCATCACACCGGGGGCAACCACCCCAATCCAGTATCCAGCCTCCCAAGCCCAAGCAAGGGGGCAACTCCAAGGAGGAGCTCCAGTCCTCATTCCAATGAATATATTTTTATCTATTTTAAAAATTAAGTTAAAAATTAACGTAACATAATTTTATAGATAGAAATTATTTTTTTAAAAAAAATGTTCCCAAAAACCCTATTAAACTTCAAGTAAAGGAATGGGGGTGGAAGCCGGGCGGCCCAGCGCAGCCCAATGTTTGTGGGTGGGCTGCATCCGGTTCGGGCCAGTCCGACGTTTAACCTTGTCCCAACCGGTACAGAGTTGAAGTGTCCAGGGGACCAAACAGTCTCGGGACGAGGACACTCTAGACGTGGCGCTTCCCGGTCTCACAGACAAATTTGGAGTAATAAAATCAGTGGACACCCTGGGAGCCGTTGTATCCGGTCTTACAGATAGTTTTGAACTAATAAAATAGAATATTTACCAACCTGCAAACGGGGTGATGGCGCAGTTGGCTAGCGCGTAGGTCTCATAGTTAATGGAGTTATCCTGAGGTCGAGAGTTCGAGCCTCTCTCACCCCATTCATGTTCTCTTTTGCGATTTTTCGTATATCACCTACCACAATCTGCCATATAAAAAAGAGCCATTCCAATGTTGACTGCACGACTCGCAATTTCTTTTTTATCTTTTCAGATATCACCTTCCACAATCTGTCATATTTTAAAGATCATGCGGTCTAAACTTGGCATTCACTAATGATTTCAAGTATCATATTCCACAATTCGTCATGCCATAATAATATTATTTTCAGAAAAATTACCCCTATGTCTCCAAGATATTTCAGAACTACACTTATAGCTCTACCTTTATCATATTTACCGCAATATCTCTTGAATCTTTAAGACAAGACCATTATGTGTCTTTTGTGATTGCGTTGTTACCCTGATTAACTAAAATTTGGTGAGAGAGATAGAACTCCCTCATTTATCTCTAGTTAACTTGAGGTGGAAATATTTATCCTAGTTAACTGAAGTTTGGTGACAGAGATGGAAATCTCTTATTTATCTCTAGTTAACTTGAAGTGGAAATCTCTCTCTCTCTCTCTCTCTCTCTCTCTCTCTCTCTCTCTCTCTCTAATAGTTGACCACGTCGGTCAATAATTGACTGTGACCAATTTTTTTATTTTTTTAATAAAAAAATACCCTCCAAGGGCTCAAAGACTAAATGGGCATAGAAATGACCAAAAATAGGCTCAAAATAGGCTAAAAGATGACTCCAAAATAATGATTAATTTAGGGCATCATGGAGATAAATAAGAGAAATAACACGACTTGTGGGCTAAAACAGGTGTCAACATCTGCGTCTTCGTCCCGCATCAAAAAGTATATTAGTAAGCATAGAGTTCAGAGTCATACCGGTCGTCGAGGGCTACGGAAGACCTGGTCCCCGTAGCCTCTGGCGTAGGCCGTTAGATAGGCCTCCTCGCTCTCTACTCGCGTGGCTACCACTTGCCTGAGTCCCGTCCAGTCCGCTATCTGCTCCCCCTCCCGAACGGTCCAGTCGACCTCCGCCGCTAATCCTCGAGCGTGTCAACCGACCCGCTCCTCTGACTTCTCAGGGGTCAAGAAGTCGACCGCCACCTGATGGACCCTGATGGTCCTCATCACGAGTCGGTGGTAGAGGGTGTAACGACCCAGAGCCCATGGCACTGATAACCCGGTACAAGTACTGAATTACCGCTACCATGAACTGGGGACGCTACCCAGGAGGCTGATGAGGCCCTCGAAGGGTTAGCGTGTGTTGTTGAGGGATTGCATTAGAAATTGGAATTCGCAGCGCGCATTGTTAATTTTTAGCAATAAATAATTAAAAATTAAGGTAGAAGTAATTTAAAATATCAGTGTGATATAAATATAAACTAGTCCAGCTTTACAACATGCACAAGAGCATAAGTCCCACAGCAAAGAAGAAAAGATGATAACTACACGGGGCATACCCTGACAAAAGACTACAAAAAGAAGATAGACAGATCGACAGACACTGCTGGCACTCTAAGTGCGGTCCCCAAAAGCTCGAGAACCACTGGTCCACAGCTGAGACGGCTCACCTACAAGAAGGAAGGGTGAGTCACAGCCAGACTCAGTAGGGGTCACGCGGATCCCTACCACGACACGGTGTTCCGCAGGTCCGCCAGATAAAAACACGCGTGATCCGCAAAACTCAATCTGGGACGCCCGAACGAGATCTGAAACTCACGGATCCTGATCCGAAGAATATCCAAAAAACCTGGGGCATCACAGTCAAGGCTCTCCACACGAACTGTGGATGTGAATACTTATTGGATCAGTTTTGAGCTCTATATGAGGAAAATGGTATACACCGACAACTCACTATTCCATACACACCACAACAAAATGGTGTTGTTGAGAGGAGAAATATGACATTGCTGGATATGGTTAGGTCGATGATAGTGCAAGCCAACCCCCCAATATCTTTATAGGGGGATGCTCTCTTGATTGCGACTTATATCCTTAATCGTGTGTCTTCACAGTTCGTTCCTTCTATCCCATACGAGCTATGGCATGACCACAAACCCAATTTAGACAATTTATGTTCATGGGGATTGGTGGGATATGTTCATGACACGTTTAACAAGTTTGGGAAACTTGACCCTAGGGCTCCAAAGTACATCCTTATAAGATATCCTGAGAGCTCGACAAGCTACGTGCTGTATGGACATCATCCTGATGGAGGAATTATGGAAAAAGAGATCTGAGATGTCATTTTCCTAGAGAATGAATTTTCTATTCTTGGTGATGATGACAGAAGTATTGATATTCACGAGTCAGATAAGCAGATTGATACCCTACCATCCTCCGATGAAGGGAGGGAATTTATTCCTGACCATATATCCACCGGAGATAGTACAGATTCTCAGCTTAGTGGGAGTGCACCTATGGAGCAACATAATCAAGCACTGTCAAATACCTCGTCAATTTTTTCAAATTGAAAATGAGGCTCTTGTTTGCAAAAACTTGGATGATGAAGAACCCATGTCTGTCCAAAAGGCTTTCGCATCGTCGTCTAGGAAAGAATGGAAAGTCACCATGCAAGATGAGTTGGATTCGATGGTACATAATAAAGTCTAGGAGTTAGTGGGCCGCTCGCTTGGACACAAAACAATTAGAAACAAATGGGTTTTCAAAGTTAAGCGCAAGGCAAATGGGTTGATTGACAAGTTTAAAGCACAGTTAGTGGCGAAGAGTTATGCCTAAAGGGAGGGTATAGACCACGAATAGACATTCTCTCCGGTGGTGAGATTCTCTTTCGTCACTTAATTTAAGCTATCGTTGTGCATCTAGATTTATAACTGTTCCAAATGGATGTTAAGACTGTATTTCTCAATGGAGAACTAGACGAAGAATTTTACATGGCTCAACTGGAGGACCTTGAGACCAAAGGCCAAGAGTGTAAAGTATGTGGCTTAAAGCACTTTATATACAGCCTAAAAAATTCATCTAGAGAGTGCTATTTGAGATTTGATAAATCAATTATCTCATTCGGTTTTGAGGTAATCAAAGAGGAACACCGTGTGTATGTTAAACGAGTGGGAGATAAGTTTCTCATTCAGTCATTGTATGACGATGACATCCTGATAGTTGGCAATGGCATGAAGTCGATCAATGCCATGAAAGAGTGATTACGTTTCGTCTTTGAGATGAAAGACATGGGTAAAGTGAGCTACGTGCTCAGTGTAAAGATTGTGTGAAATTGCTTAGAGAGATTGTTGAGTTTGTCTCAGGAGACCTTCGTCAACAAAATTCTACAATTTAGAATGTACAATGCGAAGCCCATTGGCACTCCACTTAATAGAGGTTGTGCTTTAACTATCAATCAATACCCTATGGATGAAGAAAAAAAGATAGAGATGCTTAAGGTACCATATGCCGCCGTGATTGGGAGTCTGATGTACGCCATGCTATGCACATAGTCGGACATCAGTTTCACGGTGGCTCTGGTTAGCTGCTTCCAAAACAATCCAGGTCCTGCGTACTAGTAGGAAGTGAAAAGGATATTTCGATATCTTTGAGAGACGTCGGGCTATGTCTTACATTACAAGAGAGGTGACCTAAGGTTGATTGGCTATAGCGACGCTGATGAGGTGAGTGATAGAGATGAGTGGAAGTCCACCTCAGACTTTGTGTTCCAATTGGGTGGTGGTGCTATTTCTTGGTGTAGCAAGAAGCAAACTTGCATTGCCTTATCCACCATGGAGGCTAAATATATGCTTGTTCCGCTGCATGCCAAGAGACGGTGTACGTAGCTACAGAACTTCCTATATGATGGCAATCACACCTCATCGGACTGAGAGTGTGTTGTTGTACCTGGATAGCACGTTGACTTTGGCTTTTGCCAGGGGCTCTAAATATTATGGCAAGACAAAACATATTGACATTCGTTATCACTACATAATAGATCTACTAGCAGGAGAGTTAGTGATGCTTCGACACAAGCACTGGTCGGATGGTAGCCAATCCATTAACCAATCAGATTGTCAGAGAGAGTTTTGTTACTTATTATGGGACCATGGGTCTTTGTAAATGGTAAGAGATACAATTTCTGGGATATCATCAATGAAATTTGTTGTTCATTCTCCAACAAGCATTTTTGATGGAATGGTTAGTTTACATATCGTCATAGTGTCACCAAATAGGGATCGACTCTCACATAGGTGAACTCCCTGGCACTATCGATAGTGAGTAGAGTGAGGGGTTTGATATTTTTGGCGCTTTCAGGTGGGAGCGAGCAAAATATCATGAATATCAACGATATGCCACCTTAGCCGGGCTAAGATGAGATATGTACATGATCGACTATGAGGATGTCACAGCAATCCCGTGGAACCTGTAATAGCCGGATGCGAGTCTCACAAGTTGGCATTGAGTGGAAGTGACTAGTTCTTGAAACTCGCATTGACTGTGTAGGTCATAGTTGAGGTCTGTGTGGTGTAATTATGATTATATGATGACACGCCCATTTGTGGAAGAACACCACGGCATGCGTTTCGTACCGCATGTGCTATATCCTACCATATACGAATAATGATAAATGAATGTCTTCTTCATAATTTTGTGAGCCCATGGATCACATTGGTGTGGTCCCTCTAGTACCTCTAATGACCTGAGTGCTATGTCACGAAGAGGAGACTTGATGTCGCTACTTTAGCATACTTCTTTAGGGCGATGGTAGATACTGCCTAGTGAGACATGCCTAGGAAAGTGGTCGAGATGAGCCAAAATGGCATAAGCTACATGGGGAAGATGACTAATAGGGTGTTTGGGAGCATTTTTATTAGAAATTGGCATGAAAATCATCACTTTTATGTCTTCTATAGGTGCATCTAGCTCAAACTCTAAACCTATGCAAAGCAAGGGAAAAGAAAAAATAGAGGAACCTCAGAAGAAAAGTCTTGAAATTCCCAAGAAACCTCCTCAGAAATCTCAACCAAAACACCACAAATCTCAGTTCAAGCCAACCCACACTAAGGTTAGAAGTGGTCAAAAGGGTAATGCTGGTAGATATTCCTCGGGGGTGAGGTCAACAAATTCATGGTCAGTGCCCAGTCCACACATGACAGAAAGCCATACACAGGTCATCGCACATTCTATGCAGAGCCAATGAATCTACCTAATAGTAGGTACTACTACTGAGAGCAACAGGGAATAGGTCAACACAGGTTCCCTTATAAGCCAAGACAGTCAGTAGGTCGGCCTCATTACAGTTCTTACACTTACAGACCTAGCCCAACCTACTTCCCTATGAACTACCACAATTTCTATCAGCCGAAAACAATGAATTGGAACCACAATCAATCATTTCCACATTTCCATCACAAATCAAAAGCTAAAAATATTCCTAAATAGAAAGGCAATGTAAAGATGGAAAATAAGAACAAAAACTCTCCATCAAGCAAGGAAATGAAAAATGAGAAGAAAATTTGGATTCCTAAATCTGTGTTATCATGCTTTGCAGAGATGAATGGCCTGTAGGGACCCAATCGTACTTGGGTTGCAAAAATTGTTACTTAATTCACTGTGCAGGAATGTCTTGCAGCCGTACACAACAAATGGTACCTTGATAGTGGTTGTTCAAGACATATGATGGTAGACAAAACTAAATTCTATCTTTTGGTGGAAAATGAAGCTGGTCATGTCACCTTTGGAGGGAACAATAAAGGCAAGATCATTGGTTCAAGTAAAGTAAGTAAGGATCCCTCCAATTCAATTGAGAATATTTTATTGGTTGAAGGTTTAGAATACAATCTGTTAAGTATAAGTCAATTATGTGATAAAGGACATAGAGTAGTGTTTGACTCTCATGAATGTAACAAAAATGACCGCGCAATGCTGGGTCGTCGGATTGCTCTGGATCTTGCGGCAAACGTCGTAGCCATCCATGGAAGCCATTTCCACGTCCAGCAAGATCAGATCGGGCGGCCGCTGGTTGGCCAATTGCAGGCCCGCTTCGCCGCTGGTGGCAAACGAGATCTGCCCCAGGTCGCGCAACATGCCGCTCAGGAAACGGATGGTCTCGACACTATCATCGATGATGAGAATGGAACAGCCGGAATCGGTCTTGTCCGTAATCGATTTGGGTTCTGTCATGTGGCAGCGCGCCGTGCGGTTGACATTTACTTTATCGTAACATCAAAACCAGTAGTCAAGGGCTGAAACGAAACCGCCCCGGTAAGAACCAGGGCGGCGAGGTAGCGCAACTGCAACGAGGGTCAATAAACGCGTTCGCGCAGCCACTTGTTGGCAATCACCTTGACACCCGACACGACCGGGCTGCCTGCATGCAGCGTGCGGCGGTCCGGCGTGCGCTGGTTGTCGGTATTCTGGAAGAACACCGCTCCCCCCTTCTTCGGCATCACTTCCAGTCCCAACACGGGGAAAGCCGTGCCGCCGCCGGATTCGACTTCCGAGAGATAGAGCACGAAGGTGCCGACGCGCTGGCCACCATGTTCCATGTGCTTGCGCGGCCCCGGCAAATCCGGATCGAACCAGTCGAAATGCGGGCGGTATTCGTTGGTTTTCTGGTAATGCTGCACCTGCATGCCTTCGCCATGCTCCACCGGCCAATGGCCGATCTCGGCCAGGCGGCGCTCGACACGCGCCACGAGCTCGGTTTCGCCGCGCTGGATCATGGCGCCACGGCTGGTGCGGTTCTGGTGCAATTGCATGGTGCCGTCGGCATCGTTGACCACGGGGGAACGCTGCAACTTGGGTTCGCAGTAAGCAGCCAACTGGTCGCACTCTTCTTCTGACAGCACATTGGCCAGCAACACAATGCGCGGCGATTGCAGCGTCAACAGCACTTCGACTTCGCGGTCGGCCGTCTTGATGAGGTTCTTGGTGGTATCAAGGGGTAGAGAGAGCCGACCAAAAGGTGTCTGTGAGTCGACTCTTGGTTCACAACAGAAACCAGGATTTTCTGGCAAGTGGAGAGAGTCGACCAAAACTGCCTTATGAGTCGACCACAAACTGCAGACAGAACCACCCAGGTTTTGCACAGCTGTAGGAGTCGACTCTCACTGGAGATTCGAGTTGTAAGCCCTAAAATCGAACCCAGTCGGCTCAAGACCCGATCCTCAAGCCATGGATCTATTATGGCACGCACATGGAGGCTCCAGATGTGCCAATAAACATGGGTTTTCATTAGATTCTCTTGCGTCACATGGTGGAGACTTGGTCTTCAACTTCCTCACTAAAAAATAGGAGATTCCCACTAGTTTTCCAACCAGATCATCTGATATCTAGGGCACACTTCATGAAGTTGAAAGATATGGCGGGAAGGCTGAAAATGTAAGGAAGCAGCGAACAAAAAGGGGTGTGGCTGCTTGAGGAAAGGACTACATCTCATGGGAAGAAAGGAGAAAAAGGGGCTATGCAACCTAGATCAAGAAGAAGAAAGAAAAGAAGAAAACCCGAAAAGCCCCAGGAGATCAGAGTGCAGCACAACCTCTACAAGTCGAAGAGCAGCATCAGAAGAGTAGCATCAGGAGGGCAGCAGCAAGAGAAGCACCAGTAGCAGAAGCATCAGATCAGCTGGGATCTGAAATTAGAGAAGAAGCTTGGTGAACTTCATCTATAGTTCGAGATACCCAAGCATCAGGAGAACTCTATACTCCATCTGTATTCTTATCCTATATTTAATCTTTCATTTTACTTTTACATTCTGTCAATCAAGCTGTTCGTCAGCGGAATACTCAGATCAAGCTGGGTTGCTCGGATTTGAGGTTGCTTAGGCTGTGAGTCAGCCGAGTGTTCAAGCTGTGAGTCAGCAGTGTTTTCAAGCTGTGAGTCAGCGGAAGGAAGCCTCACCAGGTTTGTTGAGGGGTGGACGTAGGCAGACTGGATGTCTGGATGAACCACCTAAAAATCCCTGTCTCCTTTAAAGAGTCGCTATACTCCCTCAAGACTTTGATCAGCTCCTCTTCAACCTGAGGAGGGAGATTAGCTGAAATAATGATGGCCTGGGATCCTCTTCAGTTCCTAAGTTGATTTCCTTAGCGGGTTCATCCACTGCTGACGATGGCTCATCAAATCTCTTCAATCCTTGTGCATACTGGTCAGCAATGTCGTCCACGTCGCTATCCTCATCTTCGGCTGGGTCCTTCTCATCCACGATCTCATAAACACGCAAACCGTCATTGCTCCACACCCCACCCCCTGATTCCACATCGTCCTCTATGATGATGGTGGTGGCTACAAACTTAGGGCATTTAAGGAGGGCATGGCATCTACTGGCAAAATCTTGGAGTAATCTATCTGGAATGGTCTTCGAGTGACGCATCATGGGGTGCGTCCCAGACGTGAATGGACTATCGACACTAACACTAGGCTCTACCCCAACTGACTTAACTAACCTAGGAGATTCTGCAGAATGTACATCTACCCTAGGAGATAAGAAGTCTACCGGGAAGGAGGCAGGGGTCTCGTGCCCCTGGGGAGGAGATGAATAGAAAGTAGCATAATCTTCCACTAAGATAGACGTTTTAAATTTGGCATTTTTTTGGTCAATCTCGGTGGTCAACATGTAACAGGAGGAAGAATCTGTAAGAGGAGGAGGAAGGGCCCGAGGGCATAAAGTGGGGAAAATTACATCAAAGAATGGGTCGGAGGATCGGAACCACATTCCAGATAAGTCAACAGTGCGTCGAGAGACCACCTGGATACCAAATCAATCGACGAGCACTGCCTGCATGGGCAATTAACAATTAAGAATTCAATCGGCCTTTCAGACTGAAAAGGGGATCGAAACATGGACGGGTCAAATAGAAGTGGAGGGGGGCGAGGAACAAACATCAGCCTCTGGAGAATGGAAATAAGGCTAGAAAGAGACCAAGTGGTAGTTAAGCTCCCCATTTCCCGTAGATGTTGGGCTGGCTCCTTACGGACTTTCTTCACAACCTGTATTTCAGGTTTCTCACGTGTTACAGAGAGAGGGAGGGAGTGAGGGAGACCGAGAGAGGGAGAGGGAGAGGGAGGGGGTCGAGCACCCCCCTTCTGTGTGTGCGTACGTGTGTTACAGAGAGAGGGAGACCGATAGAGGGAGAGGGAGGGGGTCGAGCACCCCCTATCTATGTGTGCGTGCGTGTGTTACAGAGAGAGGGAGAGGGAGTGAGGGAGACCGAGAGAGGGAGAGGCCCTCTGTGTGTGAGTGCATGTGTTAGAGAGAGAGGGAGAGGGAGTGAGGGAGAGCAAGCGAGGGAGAGGGAGATAGGGAGAGGAAGAGGGAGGGGGTCAAGCACCCCCCTCTATGTGTGCGTGCGTGTGTTAGAGAGCCAAGGAGAGGGAGAAGGAGTGAGGGAGACAGGGAGAGGGAGTGTGGGAGACTGAGAGAGGAAGAGGGAGGTGGAGGTGGAGGGGGTCGACCGGCTGCCCCCCCCCCCTCTGTGATGTGAGTGTGTGCATGTGGTAGAGAGAGGGAGAGGGAGAGGGATTGTGAGAGAGGGGGATCGAGGCTGAAGTGGGAGAGGGAGGCGGTGAGAGAGGGGGATCAAGGTGGCCTTATCAAAGGGGGAGACGCCGCCGCTCCGATGGGGAGAGCTGCCACCGCTCGCTGGAGGGGGAGAGAGAGGGGGATGCCGCCAGGGTCACCAGAGAGAGGGGGGAGAGGGGGACACCACCGCCACAATCGCTAGAGAGAGAGGGGTAGAGGGAGACATCGCCGTGGTCGTCGTAGAGAGAGGGAGAGGGAGAGAGAGTGGAAAAGTTTTGAACAGGAGGGGGGAAGTAGAAATTGATTCTGACGGAACGAAAATCCATCAAAAAAATTTGACGAAATTTATGACTGATATCAGACTATTGAAAAAATTAGTCAAATTTTGAGCTGGAAAAATAGTTGTCATAAATTTCGTCCGAACTTCAGATGGTTTTTCCGATGAAAATTAATCTATCAGAAATTACGACAAACTTTTCAATGGAAATATGTCTGTCACAAATATAGATGGAATTTTTGTCCTTCAAATATGTTGATGGATGGGGCTTGGACCATCTTAACTTGAATTATCACCTGTCTTCTCGTGGCCACGAGGATTTGGCACTACTGGCCGAGAAGAGCGAGAAGATAGGTAATGCTTGCTGGCTTGTTCGTGAGGCAGCTTCTCGAGACATGGTGCCTCCATTATTTTATTGGCCGCTTACCCCCCTGTACACGGGACTGCCAGGTATACTTATTCTTCGTTTATGCTTCGAGCTGATTCTTTCATGCTTAACAAGCATCTTTCTCACCTATGCACCTTTGCAGCTCACCTCTCTGTGGAGGTGACTCGGCACTACATGGAGCTGATCTCTAAGGTGCAGAAGCCTTCATATTTCGACATCCCTGAGCCGACCCCGACCACGACGTCGCTGCCTCCTGGTGACTCGCGGAAGTGACCCAGGTGCCAGGTCAAGGAGGCCGTTAGCAGGGCCAAGAGAGCAGTGACTCGGGTGACGCGGGCACGCCAGAGGAGGGCTAGAGAGCAAGAACCAGCCGTTGTCCCTCCTCCAGTTCCATCGTTTGCCAAGTTTGAGGCCGCTTGGACACAAGGGCCTGAAGATGGAGGTAAAATTTTTATACTTCCCTGGCTTGTTTGTTTATTTCAGGTGCTCTGGCTGATTATCCTTTTATAGCTACTGGCACCGTCCCTGCTATCGTCGGACTGGAGGCGGTGATGGGTGCAGTGGTCAAGGAGAGAGTAGAAGAAGCTCCCCTAGCCTCTGTTGAGAGAGATCTGCCATCCCCGACACCCCAACAAGAGCTAGAAGGTAAGTTACAATTTGCTCAAGGGCTTTTCTGGCCCACTATATCTTCAGTCGGGACTTGACTGCTTATTGCTTTTGCTCGCAGTTGACATCGAACTGACAACGCTCCCCGAGACCGAAGCCATGGGAGAGACTGCTACCGGGGAGCAGACTATTTCAAGGGAGGAGCCCGAAGAGGTTCATTCAACCGATGCTCCTGGCACAGAATCCGCTCCAGAGACTCCTGCTAAAGCGGTCGCTTCTTTCATATGCAAAGACTTCATTTCATAAAGCTTCATGTTTCAATTCTTGGTTCATGACGAGATCTTTATTGATCTTCAAACTCTGATATTCATAGTATTTTGATGTGAGTAAATGAGTTTCTTCTCAGCTGGAAAATGAAAGTGAAGTTGGTAAAGAATAGGAGCAAAACTACCAAGAGAACAACAAGCTACATCGACTCCATCTATAGAGTGAGTCGACTCTCAGGTTCACATGAAAGAACTATTAGAGTGAACCCCTTAAGGTTGCGTCGACCCCATTGTCATGCTGCGTTGACTCAAGACAACCTCCAGAAATAGGGTTGAGCATACATCAGCAATTACATCGACATAAGTATCCCACTGTGTTGACTCCAAATAGTCTCCAACAAGGGTACTTCAAGTGCTCATCAACGAGTGCGTCGATGCATTAAGATACTCTTCACAAGTTGCTTTGACCGCACTCAGCTCCAACAACAGCTTATAGGGGACACCCTTCAATTGTGTCGACACTGTTTTATAAGAGGTTGACACAGGGCAAGCTTCACAGAAGTCACTTCGGATGCATCTTCAAAGGCTGCGTCGATGCACCCTCCTAGCAGCGTCGATGCACACTGACCAAGTTTGTAGTAGCTCAAGAAGAATAGAAGCCGCGTCGACGTAGGGCACTTGGTGTGGCGACACACATGAAGATTTTTCTGACCAAAATTTTATTTGTTCATATACATAATTTCTCAGTCCAAGTCAATATCGCAAGTTGCCAAAACACGTGATTCGAGGTCTGGAAAAGGTCCCAGGACGGAGATCCTACCTTTCTATCATAGGATAGTCAGAACACCTTTTTTTGTGAAGGCTTTGTCAAAGATCAAATCTGGAAAAGGTCACTTTTCATGATGTCCTTGGTTCTGCAGTCAACCAATGTGATTTTATCCCTGAAAAGCACCTAGGACAGAGGATCATCCTTTTCTGTCCTAAGCCAATTAGGGAGTAGATCTAGGAAATGACTCCAGACAGAAACCTCCTTTTTCCCATGGGCCAATCTCTTCTTCTCACAATTTTCTCTCTCAGATTTTCTCTCTAATTTTTCTAACAAGCTCTCTCTTTTCAGCTCTCTCTCTTTCTGCAAGCTCCCTTCACTACGCAGCCTTCTTCACTGCTCTTTCTGTTGTAGCCTACTCCTCACGAAGAGGCAATCTTTATATAGAGTAGACGAAACCAGATTTGAAGTAAATTATCCAAAATAACTTCCCGCCATTTGTCCATCTGTCCCAGTAGATCCTTCATTCTTCAGGCTCCACGTCAGATACCTTGGATCACGTGTCAAGGTGTCTTGGAATTTGTGCGCCAAATGAGCTCTAATCGAAACCAGTATATTTCCGTTGTCAGACTATTATTCACCCTTAATGGTTATTTGTCAACCTTACTGACTTATTTGTCACCCTTAGTAGCCGTCGCCTTTGTCTTTTTCCAGTTAACCTTGAGCCGTCGCGTTTAAGTCATTTGTCACCCTTAGGTGCATATTATACACCGTTCGAGCTTCATTTGTTACTGTTAAGGCTCTTTTTGTTATTGTTAAAGCCCTTGTTACCTGCACGAGCTCCTCTTTATTTTTGCGGACTTCTCTTCACCGTTGTTGACTTTTTGTCAACTTTGTTGCACAGCTATCATTCTCATGAACCTTTTATCAGATTGAATGAGGCTGCATCGACGTGTTCTCTTGTTGTGTCGATGCGGTGTAGATGAAAAGCCTTGGATGGAGTGCTTCAACTTCTGGCACTTGACTTAGTGCATCGATGCACTTTCTTGATGCGTCGATGCTCCAATGAAGATAAAAATTGTGGAATGCTTCTGGGACCATGACTGCGTTGAGGCAGTGGTGATCATGCGACGACTCCACTACGCATTTTCTGCTTCTCATTTTGTTTTCTGTCTGCGGGCTGCCCTGGCTGACTTCAAGTCGACTTGAGGAACTCCTAAAGTTGACTTCGTCTACATAAAAAGCTTCTTTAGTGAACCAACATAGCCCGGGTGGCTTCTAACTTTTTGATCTTGATTGCTTGAATGTCTCCATCAATAATTTATCTACACCGCAGCCATCTCCTCCCTTTCACAACCCTCTCCTCTCCCTCTTCCTCCTACTCCCTTTTCTCTTCTCTGCTACACACACACCCCGCCTACACCATTTTTCTACCCCCCTCCGAGCTCTCCTGTTCTCCTCTGCACCCTCTCCCTCTCTTCATCACCTGCAATGCAACACTCACACCACAACCATGCTACCCCCCCACTGCACATCCGCACACACCAGCAATGCGGCGACCTCCCCTTCTGACTCTCTATTGTCTGCACCGGGGCCTTTCTCTCACCGTGGCGTCCTATCTCCTTCTACACTTCCCACACACGAAGCTTGCACCGCAGCGCACCACCCTATACACACACACTCCACCCTCCGCCGGTGCTCCTCCCCATGCATCTCTCATGTCTCCCCCTTCTGTAGCCAGCCACCTCCCCCTCACCGGTGTCTCTCGCCTCTCATACACCCACACACACATACCCACATAGCTCTCTCTTGCCCCCCTCTCTTACACCAGACGGCCGCCATCGTTTCCCTCTCCCTTCACACTCTCACTCCCCCACTCTTTCTCTTCTTTGTTTGGTACACCCTCACACTCGCACACAGTACACCGGACCATCCTCTCCACCACTGCACTATCCCTTCCTACATACACACACTTTGACTGTCTCTCCCTCACGCAACAGAGCCTCAACCCCTCCCTCTACACTGCCATCTCTTCTTCTCTAACTCACACTCACGCACACACCCACTTAATTTCATTTTTTCTCTTTCTATTTATCCATTGTTTTAATCACCCTCTCACCTCTCTCTATTTCATTCTCTCCATAAACCCTACTCTCTAATTCTCTCTCACGGTGGCGTCTCCTCAGAGGTTGGGCCACTCTACCAGGCCCAAGGGCATGGACGACGATGGTTCTTCACGGCTATTTCTGCACCTCTATCCCTTTATGCTTTGTTTAGTTAGAGTTTGCTTGGGATTGTAATTTTCTATTTTATTGTCACTTTGTAAATGTTTAATTTTTGGAGCAATAAAATACCCTTGTTCGGGACATGATATGCCTTCTCTTGACGTCGACCCTCTATACATCATCATGATCTCCTTTCTGTTGGGTCAATTGTCGATAGGGGGAGGAGTCCGATCTTTATGTTGTCGCTTCTCTACGGCTTTGGCGATGAATTTATCAAGGAGTTCTCGTCGGATGAGGTGCTCAATCGCATCCTTCAGCTGGATGTAGTCGGTCGCATCGTGATCGTGGTCACGATGAAAGTAACAGTACCTCTTCTATCTTTTGGTCCTTGGGTCAGACTTCATCTTCGGAGGCCACTAGAGGTAGGGCTCCTCCCTAATCTCCATAAGGATCTGTTCGAGCAGGTGTGAGAGATTATTTTATTATTTTATTATTATTTTTTATTTTATTTTATTAGTACGCGGGCGTGCCAGTCACATGGTGACAGTTTATTCGTACTCCGAAAATCAAGATAGCTTAGAGTCGCTAGTGCAGGTTTGATCGATCAGACAATGGTGGGTAGTGTGTCGAGACTGAAATCCGTCGTGTCATAAAGGTCACGACATTAATTACATCTCTCCGAATGGAAGAAAACCTTTGATTAGTCACTAGAAATAAGGGCCCTATAGCCTTAAATTTACGTTAATAAAATAAAAAAAGAATGGATAATTTGAAAAAAAACATAGCAAGATGTTCTGTGCTAGAGCAAGGACATTTAAGCCTCTTCATTTATTCATCGCATGTTCCATGTTCGGAAAGTATTCCAAGTCAGAAGCATAGCAAAAACATGAATGATATTTGGGAAAATGTCTACCGGGAATGAAGCAAGTTTGATGTTTGGTAATAAAAGGAGCAAGATGAATCTCGGTGTAAACAGATCGCATTCGAAGGGTTGTTGGCCCAAGGCAACATCAGGCCATGGTCATGGTGGGGCGGTCCCCCAGATCCAAGCCTAGCTTGCGAGGGCATCATTTTTATTCCCTTTACGCAAGGTCTAGGGTTTAAGGGGCCCCAGATCAGGCGCCAACGATTCCTTAGTTATTAATAATAATAATAATATTAGAGCGTGACTCGAGTGAGACGATTTTTAGGCTAGTTACTGTAGGGCCCCTTGTCTTTGCTGTCAGAGTCCAACGGGAGGGGAAACCAGCTAGAGGACCCGACCTAGAGTAGATGGTCTGTGTGTGCACGCGTAGTTGGGGGCAGAGAACACGCGCTGATGAGCGCGACCCCAACTAGCCCTTGTTGTGAGTTCTTGGTGACTTTAGTGTCTCTGTCTCCTCCTGGGGCATCGTAGAGAGACACGAGGGCGCAATGTAAGACGTCAGTGGACGCATTCAGTCTGTTCTTCTGGTGGGCGGTACTCCCATCACGTGACGTGAGTTGTCGTGTCACGATTTCCATTTCCCCGTCTGCGAGATGGGATTTCGTGTGTAGTTTCGGAAGCGTTTCCGTAGTCGATGTCTGGGGATTTTGGTGAGCATCACCGAGGGCTTCTCCCTAGACAGCGTTGAGTTTACGATGGCGAGGTCGTCACGGTGTTTTCAGACCATGTGATTTTGGCGTGGGCCTTGTCTGTGAGCACATGCCCCCATGATAGAGGTGTCGTGGCGTTTTCCTAGTAGCGTGGCTAGGGCGGTCCATGTTCTGGTCGCCTCCCGACCGTGGGATCGGGGTGTTGGGTTCGTGACTTAGTTGTCCCTCGACGAGGTGACCAGGTCGTGTTCTCTGGTACTGTAAGAGTAGCTTTAGAGATAAGATTTTACCGGCCACCGTGGTTACTTTTCTACTGTCATTGTTATTTTTCTGTAGTTACTGCTTTCCGTGCCGCCGTTGTTTTCGATTAGGATTTCGCGGGACCCCTACTGAGCCAGTGACAGGAGGCTGACCCCTAGTTTTCAGGTGTGGCCATTCTTCCTCGAGGTCCGAGGGAGTGGCGTGGAGGTTTGTAGTTGCTAGCTCGTCGGGCCGAGTGTTCACTCGACATTTGGTACGTTCCTTGCCTTGACTGTACTTTCTGTTGGACTGGACTTTGTTGTAGTTAGATTGTTTATTTCTGTTAATTGTTGAATTGTCATGCTTTATTTCTTATTTCTATAATTTAAATTTTAAAACGAAGTAGATACGAATAATCATGTATTCACTAAGTATCCGCTCTGTTGACAGACCTACTGCTAACGCGGTGAGTCGATACTTCACAAAGTTTGGGAGCTTCCGGGATTTTTGGGTCACGTGAATGTGGTTTGATTGATCTAACGATATTATTAGAAAGTTGTTAGGGTTTGCCCTACCAGACCAAACCGGTGCATAACAGCTGCGTCGGGTCGTGCCAATGAAAAATCGACACGTCGATACGTAGCTCAAAGTTCGATCTGATACTAGGTCATCGATAGCTCGACAGCGGCAACCGATGGGGAGGCTGGTCAAAAACCCGTTGAGAAGGGGGAGATCCGCGGAGAGGGGAGGGAATAAGGGATTCTCGATCTAAATTGAATATACATGCAAAGCGGGCGACGAAGGGCGGAGGAGATCTCAAAGTGAGGTGGAGGAGAAATGAAGAGGCAACCGCGACGGTTGCAGAGGGTGGAAGGAGGAGGCTACCACAACGGTGGCCTTCCTCTCTCTCTCTCCGATAGCCCCCACCGAGTACAAGCAGAGGCAACGACGGAGGGACGAGAGAGGAGGCAGCGGCCACGACAGTCGTGGTGGGCAAAGAGAGGAGGTGGCCATAGCAATTAGTTCTCCACTCTCTACTGCGACCACGAATAAAACTCCTCCTTCCCTCCCCCTCTCTCTTTGCTGAGAATGCAAAGATATTTTATACCGCAAGAGGACCAGCACGATCCGTACTGGCAATACGGTGAACCTTCTTTTGACTGTCCGTATGTAACTTATTTGCATCAAAAATCGTCGACACGATAATCTATATTAGATCTATTCTTCCCTAATTCAGTACGACACACTTGAATCTTTAAAAAATACATTATCTTTCTCTGTTACTCGATCCAACTCGACCCGAGTCAACCTGACTCGATTCTTCCCTGATCCAATAGGACACGCCCGAGTCGGGCTGAGTCGACGAGGCGAACCATGATTTGCATCGTAGGTACATTTCATGACGGTGAGTTATTGGGTACGACACCTTGTATACATCAAAGGTGCTGAAATCACCATTTGACCTCTCGGCCAGCTTCACTTCAATTAGCTGTTCTATTATTAATTTATTCAACATGGCTGGGTTCATCGGTTCCAGATGGAAATGTGCAGACTGCTGTGTAAAAGGAGTAGTAAGAGCCGTGGCTTGAAGTGCTGGTGGTACCATTGGTGGTAATTGTTGCATTTAGGGAAGTGTCGACTACGCTAGTGGTGGCTACAGGCAGTGTGGCTGAAGAGCAGCCTTGCCATAGCCTGTTGCTTGAAAAGTAGTTTGGGGTGTAGCATTGACCGGGTTAGGAACTTCCTGGGATGATTCAGCATGTACGTCTTGTTGCCAGGGAAAAGGGGCTTGTTCATTTCTTTCATTAAATTGCCTTTTCAAGGCTTCAATCTCTTGCTGGTAATTTTACAGCATCATTAGGATAGTTGGGTCTTGTGCTGCCATAGAGGAAATACCCTTGAATGCTTCACCCGAAACACCTTCAAGCAAGGCTAGCCGAGTAATCTTCTTCAGGAGTCACCATGTTGGCAGTCGAAATAGTGATAGCTTACTTTTCTTTGGCTGCTTTGAGCATTTCTCCCACAACTTTGCCTCTTCTTGTTACTAGCCTGGGCCTTTCAGCTAGCTTGGCCAATTCTTCCGGCTCTTCGGGTAGGGCCCCATATCTGCTAGCCACCCCTGCCATGTTGTAAGTGAAGATTTGTATTCTTTTTCTTTGCCCCCAAACCACCCTCTTGGCTTGACCAGGAAAGATTATCTTTTCAAACATTGATACCCATTTATCCTCTTCATGCTGTGCAGGAGCTTCAGAGTACTCGGCTTGCAAGCCATCTTCACATTCGTTGATGTGCATGAGTGACACCACCCTTCTTATTTCTTTCCCTTCTTCTTCTTCTTCTTTGGAACCGATAGTGCGGAGCAGTCGCTCTCGACCTAGGGAAGAGCTTCCCCGGGTGCGGAAGTAACCCCTGATCACTTCACTCATTTCTTCTTGATTGTGTCCTGAGGATTTTTTTTTTTGAGTTTGATAATTTATTCTTTCTTCGAGAATAACTCATTCTATGTGAAATGATAGAATGAATTATTCTTAGAATAGGAGTCTTATTCTTAATCAACCTTAAATAATTTAATTTTACTATTAAACTCGGTTAAAGATGAATAAGTAGAATAACTCCTCCTATCCCTCCTTATTCTGTTATCAAAATGACCCTTAAAGGAGTTAGAGACTTGGACTTGTCGGAGATCCGTGGCATACAAGACTGTGCTGCTACATCCATGCCTCCTGGTCTCCTTCCTCTCGTCCACCTTGTCCGTGCCATCGCTTCGTCGGTTGGGTCTGCAATCAGAGTCCATTCAGACCTTAACAGAAGAGCAGATTGATTGCAGCGTGGTGGTGGAGACCAGTTAATTGCGTTCCCCTTTTTTGTGAGAACAATCTTAAGTTGAAGTATGTTTATAACTTGATCGATTAATCCAAACCTCTTTCGACAATGAAACGATATGGTTCATTAATTCATTATTAAATATTATAGGATCATGGCACACCCTAACTAAGGATATATATATATATATATAGCGATTGCAAAGCTCATGTTTCCACAAAATTAATGTTCCATCTTGACGGGGCTGCGCTGGGGGGTCAAGAGTAGTTAGTGATGCAGCAGTGAGTATTACTCAAAAGATAACAGTCCGTGGGACCCAGGCACACGTAGTCCAGCCCGGTCAGTGTATAGGCCCAGTTCAAGATTATGATGAGCTATCAAATTTATCTCAATTGTTTGCTTTGGTGAAAAATTACATTGGAATATCTAATTCGATCAAAATTAATTCGAATTGCTTATTCTAATTGGAACTTGATTCATATTAATTTATTATTATTATTACTTATTTTATCTTACCCTGGACTGAATAAGATTATGATTGTCAGAGTAGGAAAAAAAATCTCTTATTCTAGTATGAGCAATATTTGACAATTGAATGAGGCACGTATGTTATGTTGCCCAACTTTAATTCTTCAAATACAAATTGATGAAGGAGGATCAATTGTAGAAGGAGAGAAGGATTTATAGCAAGGGGTTGGATGGCTCATGGAACAAATCATGATTGAAAACTTGGCGTGGGTTAAGAAACCCGCGTAGGTATGTAAGTAGAGAAGGGGACCTGGGAAGATCATCAGACAACCATCTGGCCCAAGAAGAGAACAGTAAGAAAGGCTGAGATGGGTGAATAGAGAAGATGATGGCTAATGAGCCGTCGGTGGAGATGTTGATGACGGTCGTTGGTCCGTCGATAACAAAGTCCTCTTGGCGAGGATGGTTCAGGATTCTAGCAATAGTGGTGGTATCCCCTGGCACCTTGGAGATCGAAGGCGGCCCTTCTTGTTGTGGAGGTGAGAACATCTGTTACAGTGCGGAGAAAATATCAGGTATATCGAACCATTTATTCCATTCACACTCTGGGTCGTCGACCTTGCCTTGCTTGGTGGCCCTTGAACAATTTTCGGCTAAGTAAGCAACATGTGACCCCCCATGTGTTTCTTGTCGGTAATCCCCCATCTGAATGACAGGCGCCTTCTTGAAATGAGAATATAAGGTCCATGTAAGGGGTTCCCCGTCTGCCTCGAGTGGCCCTTCAAAACCCAGACCAGCCTTGAGGATCACCCTTGTCTTCTTTGGTGGTCTCAGCCTTCCTTGTAATTGTGTCCCCAAACCTTTGCCCTATTGGTAGCCGATATTTCTCATGATCTCCCATCCTTTAGAATGGGAAGGGAAACGCAGCATTGATGAGGGGAGAGGCTTCTCTTGTATTGACGGGGCCCAGCGAGGGTCACACACATCCAACATTGAGAAAATAGGCTTGTAGGACGGCCCAACAGAGGGCAAAGAGGTAGTAATAGCATCCACCATATGAAGGATGGGCATACTGGTTACTTTGACAATCCATCCATTGTATGGGAATTTCAAGCATTGGTGGTTGGTGGATGGCACAGCATTCAGAGCTTCAATATAGGGGCGGCCTAGTATGGCCTTGAATGTGGGGTCCATATCAAGGATATGGAATTCCGTGGTGACTAATAGAAAGAGACGATCGCGGCGACAGCCGAGAAGCCGAGGACAGCCCACGCCCCCGCACCGATGCCCGTCGTGATCATCAGCGCAGCCTGCACGACCACGGTGATCAATGCAGCCATCAGAAGCAGCAGCACGACAGCGCGAGTGCGGCGGAGTCGGCGGGCGACGCGAGCGCGGCTCGCTGCACCCTGCCCGCCAGAGGCCGCTTCTTCGGCGATCTGCCTGCTGGCAAGGCGAGCAGCCTGCGCGGCCTTCGACCGCTGGATGGCTTCGTTCAGCTTGTCGGGGTTTTCGATCTGTCCGGTTGAAGAGACGATCGCGTTGACGCGCTCGCGAACCGGGATCGGCTCGGTCTCCTGCAGGATGCGGATCGCCTGCTGCCTGCGCACGTTGGTCTTCTCGAGGGCCGCGTACTCGCGCCGCTTGAACCAGGTGGGCATGAGGTAGACGAGCCACAGGCCCGCCGCGAGCGCCACCATGATCCCGCCGTCGAGGCCCGTGAAACCCATGGGACAACGGTACGAGCGAGCGGAGGGAAACCCGGGTCGGCGCGCGGGCGACGCTTCGATACGCGCTGCGCGCTACTCAGCGACCTAGCTCAGATCGAAGACGAAGTAGGGGCCCTCGTCATCGTGGATGATGCGGGCCGTACCCGCGAAGTCGACGAAGTCGCCAGTTCCGGTGCCGGGGATGATGTAGCCGAACGCGGATCCGTCCGACGGATGCGCCAGGGCGCCGTGGTGCACGGTGAACGCGCCCGATCGGCCGTCATCCAGCGTTCCGGTGATGCGCTCGACAGCGAGGTATCCGCGACCGCCCTCCTCGTCGCCGGATGAGACGAAGTGCGCGATGCTCGACCCGACGATGCCCTCGGTGAAGTCCTTGCGCATGGTCACAGCGCCGACCCAGTCGTCGTCGATGCCGTGCAGCGGAGCGGGCTCGAACTCGGTGACGGTGAAGCGTGCCTTCAGTTCCATGCGACCAACGCTACCTTCGGGGAAGGACACGCAGGGGAACAGCCGCCTTCGCGCGATCAGACGTCAACCCCTTTAGCCCCCTAAGCCTACTACGTCCACACAGCGTCGCCCCTGCCTTGGCTTTACACAAAATGACACATGTTGTCCAAGGGAGATACAATGGGCCCAGTTGAGGGACTAGAGGCCCATTTGACTCAAAGCTTAGGTAAATAACTAGCTAACCTACATACATGACGTAAATAAAAGGAAAAATATGTGATCTATTACTCAACATAAATAAATAAATGCACAACATGACTCAAAATAATGTGGCGGCCAAGACAATGCGTCGACGGCGAGCAATGGGGGTCTTGAGCAAAAAAGAAGTGGCAGGAGATGTCCTCATCAAGAAGACTAACAAAGCTTAAAGACTGCATTGACCTTATAGTCTAGCGGCTCCAACCTCAAGTTCACTGCTCCGACCTTACGGCAGAGCTACCCCGACCTCATCTCACAGAAAGAACAAAAGCCAAAGCTACTTGCTGATGCTCCGACCTCACAGAAGAACTGCTTCGACCTTACAACAAAACTGCTTCGACCTCACAGCAGAGCTGCCCCGACCTCATCTCACGCCACTCCGACATCAGCTACAAGGTGTGGACTGTCTTTTAAGATCGGTCAACACTACTTTTATAGTAGGTCGACCTCAGGTATCATTCAGAAACTATTATAACGGGCAGGTTCTTAAGACAGGTCGACACCACCATTACAAGAGGTCGACCTCTGGCTCATTCCAGAAACCGTTGTTATCACATTTCTACGAAGCAGTTTTGACCTCACCTTCTCAGCAGGTCGACCTCACTGAACGAAAACTCAAAAAGCACTATGTTAGATCTATCTGTTCAAAAACTGTACTGTGGGCAAAAAGGTCTGACGTAAACATTTGAAAACTTGGTTTTTGACGAATGGAAAAGATTCCTTGGACACACAAAGGTCCTTGTCATCATAAGTGTCAATGGCAACTTCTTACTCCAAATATCTCTCAGAACAACACCTTGGAAAAGTCTCCCTCTCTGCAAGTCCTATCCGCTATGCCAGCTAGCAAGGATTGTGTCTCAAAATTACGGATCCGGAAGCAAGCACCACGGCTCCGAATGGATCAAAATGGAAGAGAAATCGATCCAAAGGTGGGAATTGCTCGGAAACATGTGGATCTCGACAGAGATCACGCGAGAAATGAAAATTTCATTTAACGAGGGTGATTTCCTTTGGGGCGGAAGAGATGGGGCACAAGTCTATATAAACATATGAGTGTTCCCATCGGAATAAGTGGATCGGGAAGCAAGCATCGCGGCTCCGAACGGATCAAAATGGAAGAAAACTCGATGCAAGGGTGGGAACGACTCGGAAACGTGCGGATCTTGACAGAGATCGCGCGAGGAATGAAAAATTCGTTTAATGGTGGCGATTTTCTTTGGGGCGCAGGGGACGAGTGACAAATCCGTATAAATAGATGGGTGTTCTCATCGAAATGATCACGATAAAATAGTGCAAAATCTCTGTTGCCACAATCTCCAACCTCCCATTCACTCAACTGTCCCATGTTCTTTCACTTTTAACTGAGGTCCATACCTCTTTCACTTTCTTCTCTCTCGGTGCGATGAATCTTAGTTGGGCCAATGAGATGAGAGTGTCTATTTTTACCATATCCCATGGGTGTGCAACTAGTATTACTCTTGTAATCTAGGAGCCAAAAGCTTTTTTTCTTTTTTAAAGAAAAAAAATTTAGGTTGAAATTTCACCTCTTGTAATTGTGCAAGAGGTGTTATTCAACTCCCTCAGCTTGTAAAAGCCCGTGTCCAATTGTCTTTCATTCGTAATAGGATTGATAAAGAGAGTATTACCCATTACTCAAAAATGTCACGGCGATAAAAAAATGAATATTTTATTTGGAAGGAAATAGTTGATGATATTTTTACTGGAACACTCTCTTACGGATGTAAATGGATCGGGTTCGACTCGAGTAGATTAATATCATATTTTATTCGTGAAAATTTTAAAAATATTATACTCGAATAGTATTTTACTATTTTCGCGAGTATGGATATAGGTATATCCGTCAGGGATATGGATATACTGCGGATATCCCTCCTCCAAAATATTGTACTCTGTTTAGTTGTACATGAAAGGGTGAAATTTGACGAAGGGCACCTATAGCAGCTTGGCGTTCATTGGCTTGCAAAAGATGGCGGTGTCCTTCTATTCCTTGAAGAGGTTGACATGAGAGGTGACTTTTCCCACATTTGCAAGTCGACAGATCTTTTGTTCAAAAGAATAAATTTGGTAGCCTCGTGATGACAAGGACACTGGTCAGTCTTAGGAGCCTATTCTAGACCCCAAAAAGATGTGTTTTGGAGGTTTACATTCCATATTTTAATCTCCTGGATGACCTTCAAAAGTTGCAGAAAGTTGGGCGACTGTTTTCTTCATGAGTTCCTTCCACGAGCCATTTGTCACCCTCATGAGGTATTTTTCACCCTTATCGCTCATTTGTTGGCCTTAAACATCAATTTGTCACCCTTATTCATCAATAGCTATCGCCTTTGGAGATTTTCTTCTCTGCCTTGGCCTTAATGTATTAGAGCTTAGGATGCAGCTATAGCCTACAGGTGCTCGGAGTGCTCGCCACAGATGCGTTTGAGTTGTCGGAGAGCTTGCTTGATCTGCATCACATCGTCCGAGCTTAGTTCCACAAGAGTGTGAGCTTTAGATATGAGGATCGAGCTTCACATGAAGAGTGAGCTTGGTTGCCATAGTACCAAGCTTGTTTTATCAAGTCTGAGCTTATGTAGTTCGAGCTCAATCTTTGAGAAGTCCGAGCTTATCTTTTTCTTCTATCTCCTTCCTCCTTCTTCTTTTCTGACTCACCTTCACTTGACGAATCTGTTCGAACCTTCTAGCTCCGAGGGTGGTTGAAAGTGTTCGGAGGGGAGTGCTCTGAGGTTCACTCGAGTGCTGGCAGTGCTCGCGAGTGCTCGGGAGTGCTCAGAAGGTTCAGTCTTGAGGAGCTATTTGATGTCTCTATTGTATATTTGTTTGTCTTAACAAGCCATTTGTCACCACTAGCCACTTTGAGCCGTCGCCATATGCTTCCTTGAGTTTGCTTGAGGACTGTCGCCTTTGCTTATTTCATTCGATCTAGTAGGAGAGCATACATGAGCTTAAAAAAAATAACAAAAGATGAGAAGCGAGGACGAGAGAAGGGAACTATTGGCTCCCTCGGGACTTCTCTATAGTAGTGGCCTACCTAGGAGATTACTTTCACTCTTCCCCCCTTCTCTACGTTTCCCTCTGTCTCCCTACCTATTCTCTATTCTCCCTTTCTTCCCTATCTCGCCTCTTGCTCTCAGTTGTTCTCTCGCCTTCGCTATGTTGCCCCTTCTTCTGTGTGTTCTCTTCCCTTTCTTGCACTGGAAGGTAGAGGTCTTTTTATAGTGAAGCAGGGGATTGGATGGGCGACGGGATGGCAAGCCCTCCGCTGACCCACCGCCCCGCCATTTGCAGAGGTGTTGCGTCGACTCACCATGAAAAGGGGGAACCGACCCAAGAGGGGTGGTGCCGACTCATGAGGAGGGCGTGCCGAATAGCGCAGGCGGGAGAGGGGCGCCGACTCACTTTGAGGGGCGCCGACTCACCCAAGGGTATTTTTGTAATTTTTGTTTGGTGCCTCGAAACTGACCCTGATGGAAGCCCGATGTCTGGTGCAACATAGGATTTGATGTGGCAGACTCAGAGTGTTGATTTCTTGCTTCCTGACCCTAATTCGTGTCTCCGAGCGATTCTCGACACGTGCCGAACTCGTGTCGGATTCCTCGGGTTTCGTCCTGATTAGGCCATCGACATTGTGATTTGTGCAACCAACCTTCTTTGAGGACATGTGGAGCCTCTTCATCGAGTGGGCTATCCCTCGAAGCATTTTCGCCGTCACTGAGTAACTTTTCGGCCACTTATGGACCTTTTTGGAAATATATGTACCTGACTTGGGTCACTCAGATTTTTCGCTGACTTAGCCTTCGGCCCAGCAATTTGTGCCGCCAACCTCATCTCATGGGTATGTGGAGCCTCTTCATCAAGAGGGCTATCCCTCGAAGTATTTTCGCCTTGACTGGAGAGCTTTTTGGCCACTTACGGACCTTTTCAGAAATACGTGTACTCGACAGTCCTGAGGAAATTTTTGCTAGCTAAAGCATATGATCGAATGGAATGGGACTTCCATTTTGCTGTCCTGAGGAAATTTGGATTCAGCTCCCGTTTTACTTCATTCATTGGCATGCTTCTTTCCAATTGTTAGTTTTCAGTGAACTTTAATGGCACCATGATAGGATTCTTCAAATCAAGCAGAGGTATTAGACAAGGAGACCCCCTTACTCCATATCTATTCATTATAGCATCTGAAGTGCTCAACAGGGGGTTATCTAACATGTTTCAGTCAGAGTTGCTGAGGGGTTATAGTGGGCCCAGACATTCCATTCAGGTGTCTCATCTTCTATATGTAGGTGACACACTTATTTCTCTAAATGCTAGCAAACAGAACATGGTTACTTTTCAACACTTCATCAATAGGTATGAGTTGAGCTCAGGGCAGAAGGTCAATGCAGGGAAAAGCAACTTTACTTTGGCAGCCAAGGCTCCTCTTTCTCTCAGGCAGTCCATCCGAGCTCTTACTGGGTTTAAGTCCAGACTGATGGATTCAGCTACCTTGGTATTCCAGTCAGGAAAGGGAGATATAAGTGCTCGAATTTCAAATTCCTTATAGAAAGGGTTCAGTTGAGACTTGTCTAAATAGAACATGAGTGCTCGGATTTCAAATTCCTTATAAGTGCTCAGATTTCAAAATAGAACATGATAGACAATTGAAGGCTAAATAATGAATGTAATAACCTTTGAAATTTACCCAGAGATCTAGCACGGGCAACGTCCATAATGGGACGTGCCTCCCTCGTGATGACTACTGGCATCGTCAAGTGGTTGAGTGGTGGGGGTGTGCCCTGTACAAGTGGGAGGTGGTGGGAGGGCACAGGGACCTGTAAGAATTAATTTTCACATGGAATATTGTGAACTTAAAATTAAAATATACATACCTGCAGCGGGAGGTGGTGGGGGTGGCATCTACACAACAGGTGGGAGGCCACTCAGACCTATAAGAATTACTTTCCATAAGTAAAATGAATATTATGAATTTAAAATTAAAAAGCCACCAGACATGCCATGATTTGTGGATCTGGTTCCTGGCTTGTCCTTTGACCATCTTCGGTCTTATAAAAATAACTCTTAGGGAAAAGAAACCCTAATGATCATCAAGGAAAAGAGGATTCAAGGGGAGGCTGCCCAAGAGAGAAAGAAGGCTACTGCAGCTCCGTGAACAGTAACAAATGCAAGATTTCTTCATCCATCTCCAAGCTCTTCAAGTTCTATCTGAAGCCAATCAATCTCCAATCAAGTGAAGAAGTAAGTTTTGTTTAAGATCTGCATCATATACTCAGGGGGAGCCTAAATCAGGAGCTTTTTCTTTAGTGCTTCATCTATTTTTGTGTTTTGAGCTTCAAGTCTGTGTTCTTTGTAATATGCAAACATTCGTGTGTGTGTGGATCGATTCAGATCCGTGGTCGTGTGTGTTGTCTTGTTTAGATCCACGTGTGTGCGTAGATCTTCTTAGATCTACGTGTGTATGGATCTATCCAGATCCGATTGTACTAGTGTGTAAAGTGTTGCATCTGTCGCAGCGTGTGTGTGTGTGTGTTGTTGATCCGATTGTCCAATCGTATTGGAGACCTCATCTCCATGTGTGTGTGTTGGGGCACGTCCCTGTGTGTGTGTGCATGCGTCATCCTGTGTGTGTGGTTAGAGAGTGTCTCCGTGTTGGGGATTTATCCCCGTGCTAGTTTCCAGTAGTGAAGCCTCACCGGGTTTTGGTGAGGGGTGGACGTAGGTTGCGGTCTTTGCATCTGAACCACCTTAAAAAACGTTGTGTCTTGTGATTTGAATTGTGTGGTTTGGCTCTCTTCTACCTCTATTCTGTGTGGTTGTTCGTGCATATTGTTCTTTCAAGTTTGATCTTTCAGATCTAGCATAATCGATCTTTTCTCTAAATAGTTCTTTGGTATATCGAAAGGTTCTTTTGAATTGACAAGATCAGTCTTGTCAGGAAAATAGCACATTGCGTGAGTAGAATCCTTGGATTCACACCTCTGTCTTGTACCAAGGAACTATCGTGAAAATAGATTTTCCACGCCTGTCCAGTTTGGGGAAGGGTCCGCCCCTCCTCTATCTGCTACCATTGAGGGTGGCCAACCCTCTCTTTCTAATCATCCTGCTCACAATTCCATAGGCCAGATTCTTCAAATGATGGCCCAGCTGGATCCGGCCCAGCTTCAAGTCTTCTATCAGGCCTTGTAGAGGTCAGGCACCCAGTCTCCTACTGCTCCCCAGGGTGTATCTGCTACCTCCACCTCTCCGTCCATGGTTAATGGGCTAGGGGCTTCATCTGCTACTCCGATGGATCTCACCCCGGTCCAACCCAAGATTCTCTGTTTCTCCAATTTGGAGGCGGGCCAATCTTCTAGTTTGGCCCATCAAATTCTTGATAATGGGAAGACCGGGCTCCTTCCGTCTTCTCAGGTTGATCTGTATGGGTCCGTTCCTCCAACACCGCTGGCTCTCGTCTGCCCGGCTGATTTCTTGCATACTCAGGCTGGGACCACCCATTTAGCTTACATGGATATAGGTCCCTCCTTGGCCCAATATCCTTCTTACGGGCTTCCCCCTCCATCTACTTATCCCTCAGCCCCTCACACCGGGTCTGCTCCTTTCACTTTACCTCCTCCATCCTGAGAATGAGAGCTTCTCGATAAGTGGGCTACCATGCAGCAATAGCTTGACCTCCTTCAGAAGTGGGTCAGCCCACAGTCCTTGGCTGATGTCCAAGTTCTCAATTTTCACAACATTCGTTTCCCTTCTCAGTCAGAGCTCCCCACGGACCGAAAATACGATGGGAATGGTAATCCTTATATCCATGTGAGGGACTTTTATAATGAGTTGACACAATTCAAGTATGATGATCGCCTCATGGCGTATTTGTTCCGCCGCTCATTAGATGGGGTTGCCTTGGAATGGTTCTATGCTTTGCCATTGGAGGATGCAGAGAGTTTCAAAGTCGTCAATGAAAAGTTCATCCAGAGATTTCAGGATCGGGTCAGCCTGAAATATTCATTTATCGATTTGGTGGCCGAGAAGATGAAGGCCGATGAAGACTTTGCAACACGAGACGGGACCGACCCGACCCGACCTAGGCCGAGACCGGGTCGGCCGGGTCGACCGGGCCGTCAAACCCTGATTTAAATTAGGGATTTTTGCACGAAAGCCATTGTTAGAGGTGAATTTGCAAAAAAATTATTCCTGGAAATGCATTAGCAGGCATATCATTGCATTAATTCAAATAGTGCATAAATGCCATTTAAGTATGATTTTTTCTGCAAGTTTTTGACAAGAAGAAGTGATGTGCCTGCAAATAAAAATGGCATTTTTACACAATTCAGATTTACGTAGTGATATGCCTCCTAATGTATTTCCAAGAATGTTTTTTTGTAAATTCCCATTTAACAATGGTTTTCATGCAAAAAACCCTTTAAATTATATAGTGAATAAAGTCTTGATTATATTATACATCTTTGGATTAAGATCCATTGATATTGTCAACTGAGAATTGGTTTGTATGCCTAATCAGTTTACCTTCTATTAGATTTTCTTTGGGGAAAATTAGTTAGCATGCCCTGTCAGATCCCCTTACTTATTTCCTGGTCCTTGTTTAGAAGCCATGTACCATACGCCCCTTTTTTTTTGCGAGGACTTATTTCTCAGTCCCTGCTGTTAACCCTGTTTCCCTATTTTCTTCAAATGCCCATCTTTCCCTTTGCGATAATTATGCACTTGTGACTTTCAAAGCACTATTTCTCGTGATTTTTAAAGCATACTAGTAAAGTTAACACATAAATACAGAATGCACATCATATGTTAACGTGTTACAGCACAATAAACTTTATTACATTGAGGATGTTAACGTGTTAAAGTTAAGACAGCTGCTTTGAATGTTATGAGCACAGTTATTGCAATGGACACAATGGGCACTTGAAGAAAATAGGGGGATGGTGTTAATGATGGAGACTGGGGAATGAGTCCCCAAAGAGCAGGGTGTTGATGAGATATGGTTTCTTGATAGAGACAAGGAAATAAGTGAGGGGGCCTGATAGGGGGCACTAATTAAGTTTGTCATCCTTCTGTGATTCTGGACTTGTTTTCAAGCCCTCTGCCTCCCCAATCCCCTATAAATAGAGCCCAAGACAACAAGGAGGAGAAGACAACGAGGAGGAGACAGGAGAAGAAGATAAGAAGAAGAAACCAAGTTCCTTGTGATTGAAAGGAAGGGAGCAGAATTTTTTTAAAAAAAGGGGTAGACCTGCACACAAGACCCATGCAATGACCTCTGGAACAAATGGATTGGAAGAACAACCAACGAGGTAATCTATTCTAATTTTTGGAGTAGCCACATACTCCGAGAGATCCTCATCCAGGGTAGAATTCAATAACCTATACAACTCCTTTAGAGAGTCGGCTGAGCTCACATTGGTGGAGCCTATCAAAAGTGATGAGGAAGAATGAACATACTGATACCCAATAAGGGGAAGGCAAAATAGCAATAAATGCTTACCCAGCAAGTCCTCCAGCTCAGAAGTGGCATGTGGGCTGTCTGGCACGCCTTGACCCATCGCCCAATGGAGGGGCGTTGTCACTCTCTCAGTTTCAATATTTCATGTCAAGGGAATGATCAAAAGGTCACAATTTCATGCTAAGAGATACCAAGAAATGTGTGCAATGAGACTGACCTTACCAGTCACACCAATGCCCACGAACTCTTCATGTGACAATGGTAGCGGACCTCTGAACAATGGATTATAATCATCCAATTCAAAGGCCGAGCGGGAATCACATGTTTCTTCATGCCTCCCTAATTCAGGCGGGATATTCTTGTCTATAAGAGGGATAAAATTACGCATGTAGTCTAGTGAAGTTCTGCAAGCAAGATTAATCAAAGGGGCACTAATTATCAACCTGCCTTTTATGAGAGGCTGTGTCACGCCCCGATGCGGAACTCAGAGCGTGGCAATTAACCAATCAATCAGAGTAATAAATCAATAACATTCACCACACATGATACATCATCATAAATTTGCAAAGGGACAAGCCAACTTTTATTAATAATCCAACTCTCAATGTTTACATGAGACTAAATTCAAACATCAAATAACTCAACCCCAACAACACTGACTCAACTAACGGTGGTGAGAGCTGGTGAGGGAGAGTTCCTTTTCACTTGATTCAGGGGGCCAAACCCCTTCTTTTCAGGACCCTAGAGGCTCCTAGTCATCTAGTCCTCGGAGCTACACCCCTGGGTGTCTTGTTTTGGCCTCGGTGTGACACCCACGGCCTATTGTTGGGACCGTCCATTAATGGACGTGTTCTCGCTTTGTTATAGCATGCTCCTGGATTGGGGAGATGCTATCAGAATTTTGTCAGAATTTTTCTCTCGATAATCCTTTTCTGACATTAGTTTATTTTCTTTGCCATCTTTTTGGTGCAGATATGATGGCATCTAGATCTTCTTCTTCTTCTTCTCGTGCTATGGTAACATGGGGAAATGTTGACTCCATGGATAGATGTCACGAGCTGCTGGCCATCTACTAATCATTGGGAGTGATTCTTTCAAGTATGACTGCCAAGATGACCATAGAAGGGATTATCCCAAAGACAAGCACCTGATGTCTTTTCTGAGGTGGTTCAACCTCCAAGGGAAGCAAGATTTATTTCTGGTTCGAAAGGCTGAGCAGGTGCTCCTTGCCGAACGTGACAGTCTTACTGACTTCGTCATGCGGGGGAGACCCATTTACTTGCCAGGCAAGCCTTGAAAGTGGAGTGTGGTGCTTGGACTCTAGGAGTTGACTCCACAAGATGGGCTATTGACCGGAGCCCTCAAATTTATACCAGCCCAATGGAATGAAATTATAGGCCGAGTTGACCTAGAGAAGCCATCCTTCGACTTTGAAGTGGGGGTACCGAGAAGAGCCATTCTTGCTAGACTACTTAGTAGTTCGATTCAAGCATCAGATTTCCGTGGGGTGCTTTGCTGACTTGAAGACCACCGATGCCCACGAGTTCAGAGCTGGAGCAGTGGAGTTCACTGATTATGTTTTACAGAACTATGCTCAGATCTTGATTAAAGTCGGCATATACCATAGTGTATATGCATCGAGATACGGCTATCCCATATCCAAGGGTCTGTGTTGCGGTATGATCGAGGTGTTCTACCCAGAGTACAACACCTTCTACACCTCATAAGGAGAGACATCACTGGACCTTTGGAGTCTCTCTCAGTTAAGCGGCCTCTTGAGCGATGGTGAGCTATATGAAGAGGTCTACTGGCCAGACTGGCTGAAAGATCAGATGGATGACAAGGGCCGATATCTGATCGGTTTTACCTACTGCTCTTTGATGAAGGCGTATCGTATGCTCTGTTGATCTTCGTACGATACCCGTGAAGCACGCAAGCCTGGGGAGAAGAGGCGCGTGAGGATGGGCACTTTGCTTCAGTATTTCTTCAGAGGAGAGTAGAAGTATGAAGATTTTCCCTAAGTAGTGCCGATTCCTGTTAAGCTGAAGAAGAGGGTCCGGCGACAGGCTACTTTCCCACCCACACTTAGGAAAGGACAACAAGGAGGGCCCAATCCTGTGGGTGTTGACGCAGTCACTCATTATGCTGCGTATTTGACTTACTGGATTTGCTCCTTCGCTCTCCCGCAGGGTGACGAGAGCATGATCAGCGTTGAAGCTATTTATCCCACCTGCCTGATGGCTTGGGGCATGAAGCTTTCACTCTGCCCAGTTACATTGTGTTTGATATATAAAATGTCGGGGGACTTGCATCGCTCTCATCTCCCTAGGAATCTGCGGACAGTTGGCCTGCTACACTTTTTTAATGCCTGGTTTTGCACTTTGTTCCCAGAAGCTACTCCACGGGCGCTCCAATCAGCATAGCTCGTGCCAAGGATGATAGAATTCACCAGTGCTGAGCTGACTGAGGAAGCGGATCAACTTTTTGCTATTCGAGGGAAGCTAACCAAGATTCCCATGGATGCGCCCAGAGTTTTACATTTCTGGAGCTTTGTGGCCCACTCAAGCCCACTGGTGAACATGATGCGGGAATGCCTTCTTCATGATATAGAAGAATTTATGCACCCTATTTCTAGTGTTAGATGCATACGACCAATTCTAGAGCCAGAGTTAGTTGATTAGGCGCTGGCAATAAGACCGAACATCCTGGTTTTTCGCCAGAGCAGCATCTTATGGCTGGAACATTACTACCCATTCCAATTCAATTGGAAATTTGGTTATGACCAGCATATCTCTTCATCTTGCACCCAGTTCGCACTGCCGAACAGAGCCCGGGCCGGCCAAGTAGCTACCGACGAGGCCCGTATTTGGTGGGACTATTTCCATCGTCGAGAGGCAGCTTCGTTTAAGGTCCCGACTCCTACCCGCTTCCCTCGTGTAACTTCAGAGTACATCCACTGGTGGAATGGATGGATGGGCTTCTATCAAAATTTTCGCCAGGAGTGTTGGGCCGTTACAGAATGAAGATTTCTAGATTCCCAGCCAGTGCCGGTTCTGGACATTGATCCATCTTACTTGAACAAGCTGAGATCTCAATCAAACGTCGAGATGATAGCCTACCCGAAGGCCCGAAAAAGCTGCAAAGCATCGTTGGGCCAAAGCTGAACCGAAGTTGCCAAAAATCAGCAAGGATGACTTCATGAAAATGCTCCAAGGGCTATGCCGCGTAAGCAGTGAGCGGGTAGTCCTTCAGCAACTTCCTTTGCCAGTAGAGGAGCCCATCCCTTCTATAGCCGAATGGCATCCCGAGAGAGACAAGCTTTATCCTTACAAGACTTTCATCAGAAGAGAAGACCAACGGGCCACCCGTTATAGTGACACCCCCTGGTTGTTTGCATTGCTCCGTTCTTACAGACTTTCAGTGGGTGGCCCTAGTGAAGCTATACTGGGCCAACCTCTCCTTCTTTCTTTCATATACATCGATGGATGGGGGCTAGACCACCTCAGCTTGTATTATCATTTATCTTCTCGTGGCCATTCGGACTTGGCGTCGCTGGCCGAACAATGTGTGGTGATTGGAGACATTTGCTAGCTGGTCCGCGAGGCTGCTTCGAGGGACAAAGAGCCCTCACTATTTTACTGGCCACTCTCCCCTTTGTACACAGGGCCGACTGGTATCTTTCATTCTTTGGCTTCAGCTTCTAGTCTACTTCTCCTTTTGTTGTAGTATATTTCATCCTCACTCTTGCACTTGTGCAGTCCAGCTCACTTTGGAGGAGACCAAGCACTTTAGGGAGTTGATTATAAAGGCTCGGAAGCTGACATATTCGTGAAAGCGAATGAGGTCTCAATTATATATCTTCTATCGGCACGCCCCTCACGGGCTGACGGGCGTCCCTGCACACTCACGAAAATACAAGCACGAGGGCACGGGCTTGGGTCATCGTCTTCTCCAGACAACTGGCCTCAAGTCTAACCATCAAGAACCAATACACCCACAGGCACCGCCCGGCTCATCCTTCGCCCGCGCTACTCATGGGTGGGAGGCATTTGTGGACGCGTAAAATTGCACGTCCATACGTCCCGACCAATTCAACATCAACAACAACTTCAACCGAAGAGATTGCGAAGAACACGTCCTGTTCGGGCCCTCCGAATAAACAACACACTGTCGTGGAACCGCTCTCGGAGTCACGACAGTGAAAGAGAAATCAACCCCCGGCAGGCTCACAATTCGTGGGGCCCGAAGAGAATTAAGTGGATCATCAATCGGGCTCAAAACGGGCCAAAATCCCCTTCAAAGGCACCCCCATACGGGCCTTCAGCGGTACACCCAGCGTGGTCTTCAGCGACACCCCCCTGTAGCCTTCGCTGGCACACCTCATGCTGCCCTTCAGCGGCACGCCCATAGGGCCCTTCAGTGGCATGCCCCCATGCACCTTCACTGGCATGGTCGCGGTGGCCTTCAACGGCACGCCCCTGCTCCTGCTCAACGGCACGCCTTCGTGCCTTTAGTGACACACCCTGGCTAGGCCTTCAACGGCACACCTGTGAAGCTCCTCAACGGCATGCCTGTGAGGCCCTTCAGTGGTATGCCTACGCCACCTGCCTCCAACAGCACGGTTAAATGCCCCTTAACGGCAGGGTCTAATTCTTCAGCGGCACGCTCTCGCCACGACACGTCCGGCAGGGAAGATCTTACGCCATTCCCCTATAGATTTTTGGGGCGCAGCGGGGTGGCTGAGGTGTCAACTGGGGAGGGGGACACGTTGCCTACTCCCTGTCAACAAGGGACAACCAAAGTCAAATCCCAATTAATGAGCCACGTTCCCGCCTCTGTCGTCCCGCATCCGAAGGCCCTGTGCCGTTGAAGTATAAAAAGACTCCCAGCAAATAGAAAGACCATTAGACTGAGATAGTGTAGTAAATGCTCATAGAAGTAAAGAACACATGCAAATAGGGTCAATCGTACTGGGAAGGGGGGCGAAAAGGGGGATGGTCAAAAGTATCGTACTGGGAAGGGGGCCGAAAACTTCCCTATGTTTTGGGATTAGGAAAACCTCTTCAAAGGAAGAGATCTAGGCAAATTTATGATGCATGAATGCAATAAAATGGGAAGAAACATAGCTTGATGGAAGACAAGGGAAGAAAATTGGGTTTGCCCATCGACCAACAGAGGGCGGCCAAATGTGTGGCCATTCAGAGGGGGTGGGCGGGCATGTCAATGGTCGCCCCCTACAACTGGGGCTCATCCATGGAGGAGCTCTCCAACTTCGGGTTCTGCTACTAGGAGAATGGTCGGGGAAGGTGCCCAAGTGCTCATAGCTCTCTCTCTGAGCTCCAAGGAAGTAGCATCCTCTCCTCCCGAAAATGTCCAACCTCCCTTTACGAAGTGTCCCCTCTTACGAAGTGTGCAACCCCTTCACGAAGTGTCCAACCCCTCACGAAGTGTGCAACCCCTTCACGAATTGTCCAACCCCCCGTAAGAATGGTTCGGAATGGGCTTTGTATGTGGGGGCAATCTCCTTCCAAAACATTCAAAAATAGAGTGCATGTGAGGCTATGTGAGTCTCGAACCTCCCAGAGTGGGAGTAGTTTCGAAAGATGTGCCCAGAGTAGGCAGATTGTGGGGTTGACAGATAGTTGACAGGAGGCGGCCAAGGTTCTGGCCATCCAAAGGAGCCGGGTGGCCAGGTCGATAGCCTTCTTGAGGGTGAGGGCGGCCAGGTGTGTGGCCACCTTGAAGACTGTGCAGCCAACTGTGTGGCCACCCTAGAATGGGCTGGGCGGCCAGCTATCTAGCCGCCCAAGGGTATGGGCAGCCAAGATTATGGCCTTCCAGGGATCAGTGGAAAAATGGAGAGAATCATATAAAGCATCTAAAAAAAATTCACCTCGGGGGCTCACGCCCCCGAACCCCAATCAAACTTCAACAAATGGATGTTAAAAGTGCATTTCTGAATGGTTTAATACAAGAAGTTTTTGTTGAACAATCCCCCGGTTTTGAAAGTATTGAGCATCCTAACCATGTTTTTAGATTGAGCAAAGCTCTATATGGACTGAAATAGGCTCCCAGGGCCAGGTATGACAAGCTGAACACATTTCTAATTGGTAAGGGCTACACAAGAGGTATGGTTGATCAAACTCTATTCACTAAATTCCGCCATGGTCATATTATTGTAGTTCAGGTTCATGTAGATGACATTGTTTTTGGCTCAACAAAATCTGAACTATGCACAGAATTTATTGAATTGATGACCAAAGAATTTGAAATGAGTCTAGTGGATGAACTTCAATTTTTTATTGGATAGTAGATTTCACAATCTAATGAAGGCATTTTCATTAACCAGTCCAAATATACCTTGGAGTTGCTAAAGAAGTTCAAGATGGAGAATGCAAAGCTTATTTCCACACCAATGGAGACCAACACTACCTTGGATGCTGATGAAAGAGGTAAACCTGTAGACCCAAAGAGCTACAGAGGTATGATTGGATCCTTGCTCTATCTCACTACTTCTAGACCTAATATTCAATTCAGTGTATGTCTATGTGCCAGATTTCAAGCTAGTCCTAGGGAATCATACATGATGACAATAAAAAGAATTTTTAGATATCTTACTAGTTCATCTAATCTAGGATTGTGGTTTCCTGCATCTTATGATTTCAATTTCATTTCATATTCAGATGCGGATTATGCTGGATGTAAACTTGATAGAAAAGGCACTAGTGGCTATTGCTAATTTTTAGGTGGGTGCTTGGTTTCTTAGGCTTCCAAGAAGCAGCACTCAGTTGCACTCTCTAATGTAGAGGAAGAATACGTTGTTGCAGGGAGTTGTGGAACTTAGGTGCTGTGGATTAAGCACCAACTCCAAGGCTACCTTGTACATCTTAGATGTGTTCCCATATTGTGTGATAACACTAGTGTCATCAATCTCACTAAAAATCTAATCTAACCATCCTGGTATCTAGTCTTCCTACAGCAATGTGTAAATGCATAAACTGTGCATTCATTATCATGAACTGATCTAAAAGTAAATGTACCAGTGATGGATGAACATCTGCAGCATATTGTCTAGAGCTTGGTTCAGCTGAAGTAGAAGCCTGAAATTCTGGTGGGATAAAGGGTTCTTCAAGTGACATTGGTGGCTGAATTTCAAATCCCACCACCGACCCTTGATAAGGTCCCTGGTAATCTACAAGACTAAGGTACTCTTGTTGTGGAACTTCAACCTCAGCTCCTTGTGGCACTTCAGCTTCTACTTGCTGATTTTCTTGGAACATTTCATCCAGTGGCTGTTCCACTCTTTGTTGTTCAGGTTGCTCAACAAATGGTTGCTCTTGCTCAATATTCTCATCCACATTTAACTGCAGCTGCTGCTACTATAATTGATCAATGAGTCGATCTATGTGCTGATCAATCTGTTGCATGAATTGCTCATCTAACAGGTGTTGTTCTTCCAGTTCATGAAGTTGCTATTCTAGATCTACTTCTCTTGGTTGCTATTCTTCATGAACTTCCTCTTCATCAACTTCCACTTCCTCTACTTCTTCCCTTTCAACTTCCTATTCAGCCACTTACATTGGCAAAAATTCATCATGTACAGCTTCATCAGCTTCCTGCTCAGCACTTACTTCTACTTGCTGTTCAATAGCTAGAGGCTGATCCTCCCCCTGAACTTGTGCATCTGAATAACATTGAACAAATTCCTCCAAAATGGGTTGTTGCTCTGGCTCAGAATGTTTTTCAACTTGCTGACCTTCTTTTTCTGGTTGCTGCTCTTCTTCAACTGTTGGTTATTTTACTGCTTGAGGCTGACCCTGTCACGCCCCGAGCGCGGAAGATTACCTAGAGAACGTGACGAGTTTATATCATTCATGTCAATCAGAGCGTAGTGCATTCAACACAAAGATAGAGCGCGCAATATAGCAATAAACCCAATCCTTTATTCATTCATAATCATCCTCATTACATTCTCCAAATAGTTTGATGAAAAAAATTAATATGGTCAATTGTAAGACCGTTGCAACACCCATGGCAGCAAATACAAAGCTCTCAATTCATAATGATACTAAGATTAATACTTCAGTCTACCAAAGTTTAGTTAGTTCTCTCTTATATCTCACAAATATAAGGCCAGATATTCTTTATTCAATAAGTGTGGTATCACATTTTATGAACGAGCCGAACAAGTTACACTTTTCAACGGCCAAGGTGTTTTGAGATATCTCCAAAGAACTACAAAATATGGTATTAAGTAGATTTCTGAAGGAAACGATCATCTTATTAGCTACATAGACAGTGATTGGGTAGGCTCAGCAAATGACCGAAGAAGAACTTCTGGATATTTATTTTATCTTAAGATAAAACCTATTTCATGGTCATCTAATTAAGAAGTAGCAAATAATCACTCTATCTTCAGCCAAAGCTGAATACATATCTACAACAAGCGTCGCATGCGAAGCAGTATGGCTAAGGAGAATATTATCACAACTTCAATAAAATCAAGAAGAACCAACTACTATACTATGTGACAATATGTGAGAGCCATCGCTATAACAAAGAATCTAGTCTTTCATACACGGATGAAGTATATTGATCTGTGTCATCACTATATTTGAGATTTGGTCAAGAAAGAAGAAATCATTCTGAAGTTTATAAAGATAGAGAGACAAGTCGCTAACATCTTCACGAAATCTTTGACTACTGACAGGTTTATACATTTTGGAAGGAGTATACACATTACAAATTAAGAGGGGGTGTTAAAATAATTTGAATGTGCTCGACGTCTCTAGAAAAATCCAACATGTTTTGGAAGAAAGATGGAAGTGTTAAAGATTCTAGAATGATGGAGAGAAGTCTAACTTGCATCTAGAGAGAGAAAGATCGTGAAGATTTTTCTAGAACGATGGTACATAAAATACATCTAGGAAAGTTAAGTCAGTTGAGAATCTCTTAGAACGATGGTAAAAAGGAGAAGTCTAGAGTTATTTTCAAAGCTCTTCTCCGCAGATCTTTATACCTACTCAACTAGACTCATGCAGCTACACTCCTAAAGCAAATCTAAAACAAGCATAAGAATTCTAATTAGACTCCAAGAAACAAGAATTGTAGTTTAACTCCTAGAGTAAGAAATAAGAATCCTAACTGATAGAACAGAGACAAGAGAGCCGATGGGAGAAGAAGAGAGAGGAGAGGCCACAGAATCTCTTCCTTGGTTAGTTTGCCCTTCTTTACGTGTTAAAAGATTTATGTATATCATTACAACTCTTCCCTTCTATAAGAGGGAGACCAGAAAGAAAGAGAAAATTATAAGAAAACCTCAGGCACCAACTGTATTACAAATGTATCTTTATTAATTTATAGAAGTACCCCTGTTTTCCTACACTCTCCCTCAAGGTGAGCATAGATATTTTTCATGCTCAGCTTGTCAAGAGTAGACCTAAACTGAGCTTCAGTCATGGCCTTTGTGAAAACATCGGTAACTTGTTCTTGTGACTTCACATAAGTAAAACAAAGTTCTCCTAAGCTCAGTTTCTCTCTAATGAAAAGTTTGTCAATCTCAATGTGTTTGTGGTGTCATGTTGAATAGGGTTATTTGCAATGTTTATTGTTGCCTTGTTGTTAGAATAGAGTTCCATGGGCAATTCCACTGGAACTCCTAGATCCAATAAAAGAACTTTTAGCCAGATCAACTCTGCTAATCCATGGACCATGGCCCAGTATTTTGCCTTTGCTTTTGATCTTACACGCACTGTTTGCTTCTTACTCGTACAGGTAACCAGATTGCCACCTAGAAAGGAACAGTAATGAGAAGTTGATCTCCTATCATCTCGTGACTTGACGCAATAAACATCTACATATCCTTCAAGACTCAAGCTTTCAGCTTTCTGAAAAAGAATTCCTTTTCTTAGACATGAGTTTAGATACCTCAGTATGCGCTCTACAGCTTTCATATGTATTGTTCGTGGAGCTTGCATGAACTGACTAACTACATTGACAGCATAAGTTAAGTCTGGCCGCGTCAATGACAAATATAGGAGTTTTCCTATCAATCTAATATGGTCCAAGGGGGAATAATATGGTCGAAGGGGGATAAAATAACCAAGTTGTATTTGTTGACTTGGAGAGAGGGGCGCCCCCTCTCTTGTCCCCTTGTGGGATTTGTTTATTACCCTTTTATCTCCCTTCCCCTATATGCCCCTTTGACCAAGGGTATTAGAGGTCATTTGCCTAGGTCTAGGGTTTTGTATAAAGACTCTCATGTAATATCTTTGGGAGATTAATGAAAGAAAATTTTATGAAATTGCAAGGAGCTGCCTTGGGCGCCCCCTCTCTCTCTTGTTCTTCATCTCCTTCCTTCTTGATCTAGGGTGTGAAGCCCTTTATTGGGAGTGATTCCCATTTCTATCTCTCCTCTGGTTATCAGAATTCATCACTGTCGCCGCCCCCTCTATTCGTGCCGCCGTCGAGCCGCCACGGGCCATTCTCTGATCTGCTGTCTAGATCTACAACCTACAGAACAGAAGCTTGAAGAGAAGGGTGTAACTCTTGATCCAACCGTTGGATCGAGCTGAGGTTTTGAGGGTTGGTTTCTCCTGTCGTCCCCCATTCCCAGTTTAATTTTCATGTCAATTAGATGCCGTTTTCCCATCCTCCTAGTGTTTTCTTTCCCCCTCTCATAGTCTGCTTGTGTGCAGATCTGCGGGACAGGAGTCTGTAGGTCTATTTTTATCACCCCCTAAATCACGTCATAAAAATCCCCAAATATTTGTGTGTCATCCTCACATCCCTCCCTTCCACCTATAAAATTCCTAGAGTCCATATCCTTTTGATCAAAATTCATTTTCAGATAGATCTCATTCTGTCCTGTGTGATCTGAATTTCAAGCCAAAAAGGTTTGTGGAGCACAGAGTTTTGTATTTTAAATCCGATCGTTGGATGGATGTAAAAATCATTTATGTTGTATATCTTTGAGTCTACTTTCCAATGGCTCTGATCTCACCTCAACACGACTCCGGATTTGAGCGTGGCAATCATTTTCGTGGAGGCACGCAAGTTTGTTCCGTGAATAGGCCAGCAAGAGCAGTCCGATCATGGGGATATTTTTTAATTTTTTTATTTTTTAAAATTTTAAATCTCTAAAATATTTTCTATTTAAATCAACCTACACCCCCTCTCACCCTCATTCTCTTATTCTCTCCCTCTCCCCTCTCATTTCTCTCCCTCTCCCCAACAATGCTCCAGGTGGCTGATGAAGGATGGCGTGGGCAAGGCGGGAGGTCACGTGGGATGACAAGCGATAAGGATGGAGCGAGGAATGAGGTGGTGGCACGGTAGAGCTCATTCGCCAATTTTCAAGTCCGGCGTCAGTTCGAGGGGCAATTTCATGTGGCATCGGCATCCTCGACACGAGAAATCTTAGTATGTTGTAGGGGGATAGATACCAAGCCCGCTTATTCTATTTTCTCATGATTTGTAGGCCTAGGTGAGGGCAAGAGTGGATTTCTTTTAGGTTGAGGTGAAAATCATATTTTTGGGGTGAGCAACGGATTTGTCAATTCGACCGAGTTTTTGTGGAATAAATGGGACCTCCCGGTAGTTTAGAGGTTGGGGAATGGTTCTCCCATGTTTTCCCCATCACCTGAAGTGATTGGGGCATGGTTTAGGATCCCACGATGGGTGTCACGTCCCGAACCGCTAGCAGCGGAAACATTGCTCGAAATGTGGCAGCGCAATTGTAATGACAATCAGAGCAATAACTTAAGGACACAAGAAGACTAGAGATTAACAAAAATTAATCTTTATTAATATAATCTTGCCATTATAAACTTTAACTCAAATTACAACTTTTAGAAAAAGAAAAAGACATATTCACTAGACAGAGAACTCTAGTCAAGACTCAAGAAAGTAAAAGACACGGGTCATCTATCTTTAGGAGCTCTCATGCACATTTTCCTTTCCCGTCAGAACAACGGTCTCTCTAGCCACTTGATTACCTAAAAAATATTTAAATAAAACTGGATGAGTGAAAAACTCAGTAGAAATTACATCTCTATTATCAGGCTTGCTTAAACTAATTAGCATGTTACATGAATACAACTATAGTCATGCATGAACAAGCTTAATCATTGTAATTTTCTTTTATTAAGTCAAGAGTGTTCTTAGTTCACTATGAAAAGTTGTAATAGAAATACTTTAAGGTTATTATGAATAAAGGACTTGGTTATCTTTACTTATGAGTGCTCTGTCTTTGTGTCGAATATACTTATGCTCTGATTGACATGATTGATATAACTCGTCACGCGTCTCTGGGTTACTTCCGCGCTCGGGGCGTGACAATTGTCCATCTTGAGACAGGTTCATTATCGGGTTTGCCGCATTTAGTGTATTGCATATGTTTGCTTCAAGTGAGTCGATGCACTGATCTGTGTGCGTCAACCCCACTGTTCAAGATCATCACAATTATCATCTCTGCAAAACAGCTTTACGTTGACGCACTGATCAGTCTGCGTTGACACGATAGTTCAAACTGTCCAAATTCTCGTTATGTGAGATAGCTATGCGTCAATGCACTGTTAAAGATAGGTCGACGCTTCTGTAAGAATCTTGAGAATTTCACAATTTCTTCATTTCTTGTACACTGTATCTCTGAAGGAGTTGTACTCTCATCCTAACTCCTTAACCCCCATTGTTTTAGCCTTCATTTCATTGATGCACACTGTTCATTCATGTGTTTTGTCATTCAAATCCCTGCAATTGTTGAGGGGGAGTGTGTACTATCATTTATTCAACCTTCCACTCTCGTTTATAGTATTTCAAAGGGAGATTCTTTTCTAAGATTGCATATTATTGATTGATCTCTCTAAAAGAAATCTCCTACATTTTGTATCATGGGTGTTTAAATGAATTGAGACCTTAATGTCAACAACTTCCTAAAGTCTCAAAACAAGAAGCTTTGAAAGAGGGACTCCTCGGGTTTACTCCTGTTGATGCATTAAGTGTACTAAGCTCTAATGCTCCTTGGTCTGCTTATGCACATTCAGTAACATATTCGGTTGATGACCTTCACATTGAGTATTGTGATCAAATAATCCTATTACCTGAGATTTATCCAAAGCACTTGTTACAGAGCAATGGTTGAGACTCACTGAGTAACCCACTTTAACGGCTTGCTCATTCATCAGTGGGCAATTAGGAATCCAATGTTCTCGGCTTCCACATCGGAGACAGGCTCCTAGCTTCCTCCAGCATTCCTCGATTTTATGGCTAGGTTTGTCACAGTACTTGTAAACCTCCTTAGGGGGTGTGGTGGAGGAAAACGGCTTGTTATTCCTTTGAAATTTCTTTCCTTTGGAAGGCTCCCCTCCATTAAAATATCGCTTCTTGTTGAATGCCAATTTGAAATTTCCCGAGCTGGTGACAGGTTCCTTCTTGTCCCTTCCTTGGATCCTTTCGGATAATTTGATGGCGTCCTCGAGCAATTGTGCATGTTGAACTATCTCCAAATAGACCTGGATGTCCATCGGTGCAGGTTGTGTAATGCAATGGGGCCGAAGCCCGTTAAGGAACCTTCTTACCTTCATCTTCTCCGTACACACCAAGTGGGGTGCATATCGAGATAGCCTTGCAAATTGGGCCTCATACTCGGCCACCTTCAATGCCCGTTGTTTTAATGCCGCAAATTCTATGGCCTTCTTCTCCTGAATATGGTCAGAAGTGTACTTGTTGTTGAAATGCTCGACGAATTCACCCCATGTGACATGGTTTTCTGGCAATGTCACTTCTATGGATTCCCACCAGCTTCGAGCATCCCACGCCAGTTGGAAAATATCCAGCAGAACCTTCTCCTCGTCCGTGCATTGCATTACACGAAAAAGCCGCTCAATTTCCTTTAACCAATTTTCGACATCTTCGGGGTCAGATGAAACCGCGAACCTTGGTGGGTTCATGTTGCGGAAACCCCAATGAAGATCACTGGCTCCACGGTTAACGCCGCCTTGCGCCACTTGCTGTAGCCCCTGTGTAAGGCCTTGCACGGTGCGCTGCATCTCGCGCCATTGTGCTCTTTCAGCGGCCAAGATCCTATAAAAAAGTTTAAGTGTAATAAATATCAGGTTTTATTATGAGGTCAAATGTCATTATAGAACTTAACCCATGGCTCTACCCATCTCACCGGGTAAGGTCTAAATCTCTTCGGGCTCGTGGGAGGCGGGCCGAGATTCGAGTCGCGCCGGTTCCTTTCCGGTACTCGGATCCCAGGTCGTCACAGCCGACACTAGAGGTCGTCGGGGTATGACTAGTGGTTACATCACAATGAAAGAGAAAATATTTCTATTGGGATATAAAAGCATGCCACAATTTGTAAAAATATTTAAACGTGGCGAATATGCATGATTAAACACATAATTAAATGAGCTGAAATGCATTTAAAATCTGCAGGGATAAGCAGTTGAATGTAGGGCCGCTACAATCTCAGGTGGTTGAATGTCTGGCCGCTACATGGAGTTAAGCAGTCTACTAATAGGCCGTGAGGCTCCCACCACCATACCGTTCTAAAGCATTCAAGCGGTCAATGGTTGGTCCATGAAGGGGACGTTGGCGGTCGCACGATATGCCGCCAGAAATGGTAAATGGTCCAAGTATGGGCTGCTAAACTAAATCACCTTACTTGGTCAATGGTCATACGCGGTCGAAGGTTCAGCCGAGAAGGTCGGTAGATGGTCCATCGTTGGACTGCTACAGAGGCTGAAGTGATCGCGGTGTAGACCGCTAAGGTCCACTGCCATACCCATTCCAGTTAGCGATCTCTGGTAGGACCGTTTGCCTACCAGAGAACCAAAAACGTGGTATCTCCAATGTGATACCCTCCCAATTGACTCAAATCATTGGAAAATGGACATTTACCCTGTTCCATGCCATTCCATCATCATCCCACAGTAGTTAAATGGCTAAAAACTCAGCAATAATGGCCATGGAAGAATTAAAACATAATTAGATGATGTTCATGCTCCGAAGGCATAACGACGATGTTTGGGCTGTTTGAAACATAACGACGATGGGCATGGGTAGGAAAACGATCCTAACGAGGTCGGGTAACCATCCCCCTACCTATTTCGCGATGAAAACGGCGTTAACCCGCCATGCAAGTCGAGGGGAGCCGCACCTTCAAACGCGCATTCCCACCTCCACGCGTCGCGGTTCGCCTCCACGTCAACGTCAACGCACGTTTTCTATCTTAACCGGGGTCAAAAAGGGGGCCAAGAAGGGCCTTAATTGGGGGGCCCAAGGAACGCCTTAACCGGGGTCAAAATGGGGGCCAAGAATGGACCTTAACCGGGGTCAAAATGGGGGCCAAGAAAGGCCTTAACCGGAGTCAAAGGGAGGTCCCAAGGAAGGCCTTAACCAGTGTCAAAATGGGGGCCAAGAAGGGCCTTAACCCGAGTCAAGAGGGGGGGGGTCGACCACCCATAAAAGGGGTCCGGTCAACCCCAGTTAAGTCCCCGGGGTTGACCGGGCAGCCAGCAGGGTTGATCGACCCACGTTATCCCTCTTGGGCTAACCTGGGTCAACCACCCACATAAAGGGGTCGGTCAACCCTGGTTAAGCCCCATGGTTGACCGCCCACTCAATTTGGGGTTAATCGACCCCGGTTAACCCTTTTGGGTTTAACTGGGGTGGATCCCCACCTACTTTAGGGTCAATTGACCCCGGTTAAACAAAAAAAAAAAATTTATCTGGGGTCATTTGCCCATCTAATAGATTATTTGACCCCGGGTAAACTCCCAAAGGACTTAACGGAGTCCAAATGACCCCTTAAACTCCATAAATACCCCCATGGTTTCTACTCAAAAGATCGAAGGCAACACTTGGAGGCTCTTTGTGCCTTGTGTGTTTTGTGCTTTGTATGCCTCCACCGAGGAGGGTGTGCACCCAACAAGGGTATGCTGCACATATACCCCCCGGCGAGGTGCTAACGAACATATAGAGATGGATCGCAGTCCATGTGAGCTCAAGAAGGAGAAACAACCTCCTACGTGATTTTGCCATGTGTGACTTCACCGAGGAGGGACTTGTCTAGATATTACAAAAATATCTCTGGTCTATCCAAAATTTCAGAAAAGTCCTTGTTCCATTCAGAAATTATAAAAATATCATGGTCTGTCCAGATATTACAAAAATATCCCTAACTTGTCTAGAAATTGTATAAAACTCTGAACTTTATAGAAATTACACAAAGCTCCTGTTCTACCTCGAAGTTCCACCTGAGTTAGCCCACACCACCCCTAACCCTAACCCTGGTGGATTAACTCATTTCACCTATTTTCAAGGAATGAGTTAATCCACTTTAACCCTATCCGACCCGGGTTAAGAAAAAAATATCAAATAGGGAATAACCCACCCGACCCTAGTTAACTCACCCTAACTCGACTTAACACGTTACCAAAGTGGCCCTTAAAAAAGCTTACACTTTTTGGAAGATAGGTGATGTAGGATGGGCTAGAGTGACTACGTCTAATGGCTGCCGTCGAGAGGACTTAGTGAGCCGGATGATTGCAACAGCATTGTGCCAGTGATGAGCATAAACACTGCAAACAAATGAGATTGTCGCCGCTACAATAAGTACTATTACTTGCTGGATAGTCAAGTAATACTGGGTGAAAGGGCCCTCGGCGAGTAGCATAGTGAGCCAACTGTGGAGATGACGTCGAGCAACTTCGGTGACCTGACTATTGTGACTGACAGGGTTCCGGGCATGGGCTGCTCTGGGGCTGGCTAGCAGGGTAGCGAATGGTCACGTCGGTGAGCAAAATCGCTGCCCTGTTCAGCAGCCTCCAACGGTGACAATGTGTGGACAGGGTGGAGGGAGGGGACGCCCAGCAGAAGATAGCAGATGATGGCTGTGGCTCGACGGTCGGAGAGCACACATGCCGACGTGGTCACGGAGTAGCCGGTGAGGATCAATTGCTCTGGTCATGGGGCGTATGCAATGGGACAGAGATGGTCGGGAATGGCGGATAGCGGTGGCACAGCTTGCTCGTGGTGGGCATCTGTGGGCGACCCGAGCGACAGTGTGGCGCGGCACCAGCTCACCATTGTGGCCGTTCTGCAGTAGTGCGGCACAGGGAAGGTGGTGTGGACGCACTTTTCTTCTATCTATTTTTATTTATTTATTTATTTAAGTTTTTTTTTTGTTGTGTTGGGAATGGAGTTTTCTCGGTTTATTAGGTGCGTGGGCGTGCCAGTCACCGAAGTGACAGTTTATTCGGGCTCCGCGGAGCCCATGGTGCGCTCGGACGTGACGCTTCCTTCCTCGGCTAGTGTCTCCCCCTAATGCCGCATTGCCAGCAATGACATTGATGTGGACTCCGCGGGGAAAATTATCGATTTCCTCAGGGGCAGTGGCATCCTTCTTGTGCTCGAATACGTACCGGGATAAGTGCCCCTAGCGGATGAGGCGCTCGATCCCATCCTAGAGTTGGTGACAATCGCCGGTGTGGTGTCTGTGGTCGTTGTGCAGTAGACAATGCTTGCGGCGGTTGTGGTGCTTCACCTTCATAGGCTCGGGTTGGCAGAGAAGGCCCGAGCCTTTGATGTCTTCGTAAATTTCATAGACGGGAGTAGTTAGAGGAGTGTACCTCTCATACTTTCGCGAGGGCTCTTTATGGTCCCCATCTCGGTTCGGCCTCTTTCCTTATCTGGGGCCCTACTCAAACTGTCACTTCTTGTCACCCTCTTGGCCCGAGCCCGCCGTGGTATGGCAGGCACTGAGGACTTCCTCGCACTCTGCGTGATGTAGGGCTAGGGTCACTAGCTCGGCGAGGGAGGTGTGGGGATGGAGGACCAATTTGCACTGAAGGTTCTCATCGCAGGTGCCCCTAGTTAGTGTGGTGATGGCCGAGGAAACATTTAGGTGGGGGATACACAGGGCCTCCGATTTGAATCGGTTAATATAGGCCTAGAGCCTTTCCCCCTGTTATTATTTTAGGGCCAATAGTCCCGCTACCGACTGGGGAGGACCGCTACTGGTGAAGCTTTCCTTGAATACTCACCCAAATTGTCGGAAGTCCCGAATACTGCTGGGGCAAGGGCTCAGAACCAAGCCTGAGTGCCCTAGACCAAGGTGGTCACGAACGCTCGGCACTTGATGGTGTCGGATGCCCCATGTAGGGTCATGAGGGCATCGAAGCTATCGTAGTGATCGGTCGAGTCTCCCTGGCCATCGTAAGAATTGAAGGTTAGGAGCAAGATCCTAGGAGAGATCTCGGCCTTCAAAATATGGTCAGAGAATGGGGATTGTTCCTCGTCCTCAACGGTAGAGGTCTTTTGAAGATCAAGGCTGCGCTCGTCTCGGTCGGCTTCACGGGCCTTGCATATCTGACTGATTGGCAGATTGCGGTCGCGTTCTTCGCATTCCTTCTCATCGTGCTCCTGATCGTCATAGCATTGTTCTTCTGGATCTACGACGCGAAAGACGTGCGCGAGTTTATCAGAAAGCAGTGCTCATGATCGCAACAATCGGAACGTTTCTGTTCTCAACCACCATTGGCCGCGCGGTTTTGTTTGCCGCTGGCGGCCTCATCGGCCTGTGGGCCTACGGAATCTACAAAGAGAGGTCTGGCTACAATGCTTGCAAGGTCGAATGGTCCGCTGCTGAAGCCGCAGCCGTCAAGAAAGGCGAAGACGATCGCCGCGCTGGCGAGTCTGATGCTGCTGTCAATGACGGGTTGCGCGACCCATACAACCGCGACAACCAGTAAGAGCGTTTGCTCCGGTTGGAGGCCCATCACCTACAGCGCGAAGGGCGACACCAAGCCAACGGTTTCGCAGGTGAAGGCTCATAACGCCAGAGGCCAAAGAGGCGGCTGCTGGAGATGACCCGTGTCGAGATGGAAGAGATCGCAGAAGAGGCCGCTGCTAAGGCTCTCAAAAACCTGTTCCTCACGCTTGGCGTGGATGTAACCGACCCGAAGGACGTTAAGGCCCTTCAGGCCGATTTCAGCCACGTTAGGGCTTGGCGAGAAAGCACCGAGGCTGTGAAGGCCCACGCACTCAAGACCGCCATTGGCGTCATCGTTACGGGTGTTCTTGGGTGGCTCGGCGTCTTGTTTTTGAGGGGCGGTCACTAGCGCCAAGTAAATCGTCTTGATGGCGTCGAAACAGCACGTTGGAAATCCCAACCAAGCTTGAGGCGTTTGTGCGCAGTCTTTCTCGACACGACAGAGCCATTTAACGCAATAGCCTCGGGTAATGAAACACCGCTTTCATCTCGCCTATTGTCCCGTCGATTGTTGTTCTGTTTACGACGTGTCGCCCATTGGCAATTCTTAGGTGAGTACCCCTTATCGTTATCAATCCGGTCAAGAGTGTGTAGATCAGACGGCCTTGGTCCCATATCGGCGAAGAAATTCTCGAACTTCTCCCAACGTTTACAAACTCGGTTGCCGCGTCCGCCGTAGTTTGCGTTCGCGATGTGATTTGGGTTGGTGCAGCGGGTGAACATGCTGTTCCAGACCTGATATTCAGGCGACTTGGAAAGACCATGTGTGGTCTTGGTTTTTGCAGCCCAGTCCCTCAGGGCGCATCCGCAGGAAGTGGTTATGCCACGGCGGAGAAGAGACCCGCGAACTGTTGTTTCAGTGCCGCAGACGCACTCGCAGCGCCATAAAGCCTGACCATCTGGCGTAGACCCGTTTCTGGTGAGGACCCTTAACCGACCGAACGTCCGTCCGGTCATCTCAATGGTGTTGTGCTGCATAAGAAACCTTTAGCACATCATCCTGATTCAATCAACAGGAACCACAATGCTCAAAATTTTCTGGACGGTGGCAATCGTCACCGCGCAAGGACCTATGGTGCAAGAGGTCGTGGATAGCCCAACCTTCAGCACAAAAGAGCAATGCGACGCATTCGGCGAAAATTACGTGAACCGAATGGAAGATTGGGTGAGGGGAGCAATCAGGGCGGACTGGGATTTTCCGGTACAGGTTACATGGCGTTGCGCTGAGAAGGAGCGCGATGCTTGAAGCCCCGGATCGCGTTCTATGACTTGGAGAACGCCCCATCTCTGGGCTGGTATTACGACCGCTACCGTGAAGGAAATATTGTAGCGGACGAGCAAGACTGGTTCATGTTGTCCTTCGCATGGCAATGGGCAGACGAGAAGAAGGTCCACGTAAAAGCGCTCTGCGACTATCCGGGCTATAAAAAGAACAAGACGGATGATCGTGCTCTAATAATGGACCTCTGGAAGCTCTTTGACGAGGCCGACATCCTCATCGCGCACAACGGCGATCGTTTTGACCGGCGCAAATCAAACTCCAGATTCCTCGGCTGCGGACTGCCTCCGCCATCGCCCTACAAGACCGTAGACACGCTTAAAGTGGCTCGCAGGCAGTTCATGCTAGGGAGCAACAAATTAGACTCTCTGGGCGGCTTTCTGGGGCTTGGAGGGAAGATACCGACGACCGGCTGGCATCTCTGGCGGGCCTGTATCGACGGCGATCCGAAAGCTTGGGCGCAGCTCAAGAAATACAATCGACGGGACGTCACGCTGCTCAAGGATGTCTATGAGCGGCTTCGTCCTTGGGTGCCGAATCCACCAGACATGCGGCCTTATACAGACGCCAAGGGGTGTCCATCTTGCCTCTCCACCAACGTACAATCCCGCGGCTTTAACGTCGCCAAAACACGCAAGACGCAGCGCCTGCATTGTCAGGATTGCGGTTCATGGTTCAGCGGAGCTATCGTGAAATGAAGTCGGTTCGGATTGGCCCGCACAAATACCGGATCGATATCGTTGATAAGGTCGGCGAAGACGATAACTGGGGCCAATATTATTCTGACGATCAGAAGATTGAGCTTTCCAAAGAGCTATCCGGCAGCAAATGGGCCGAAATCCTGCTGCATGAGATCGCCCATGGCGTCGTCGATAACTGGGGTATCGATTTGCCAGACGAAGAGAAGTTCATATCTGTCTTCTCTATCGGTCTGACGCAGGTTCTCAAGGACAACAAAACGCTATTCAGAGAGATTCTGAAGGCGCTCAAGTAGGGATTTCCATCCATTCGTCAAGCCGCTCCTCCGGATATGCGTTGAACTCGGAGTGCCACGGATACTGGTCATCGCGGCCGGTCCAATAAACCACGAAATATTCGTAAGCGACATCATTGTGCCGGCGAACTAGTATCTGTCGCCCATCCCTCGGGGCGGATGACATTGTCTGCCACCCTCCCTTTAGTGCTTTATCCAGCTTGCTCTCAATTCGATCTAGTTGAGCATACAACTCGGGGCTCCCATTCCGGCGACCAACTGCTTGGGCTCGCTGCATATCGAGGGCATAAAGTTCTCCGTCGGACAAGCCACGCTCATGCGCCGGCCGCGCTGTCTGGCCGATTGTGAATTTCAGCCATTCGCCGTTTCCAACTAACTTCGATGTCTGATCACCAGTCATGACTTCTCCTCTTGCTCAACTGAATAGCCCGTAGGGCGGATTGTCTCATATATGAGCATGCACGTGAGGATTTCTTCAGGAGAGATCTTCTCTCCTTCCTTCAACATCTTTGCTGTGAGGTTCTTTCCTTGTTTCATATATGAGACGATGTCCCCTTTGATTAAGGAGTCATCCCCTCTTCGTGGATGTTCATCCTATTTGACATTGGGCATACCCCAGATAAGGGGAGATACTGTCGAAATTTCTTTAGAATACTCAGTCTTTTGCTATTGATTTTTTTCTTGGAGTCTCATCCCAAAAGTTTTCCTTGGACTACAGCTATGGCAATGGCTGCTACTTCTGCTTCTGCCTCTGCTGCTTCCGGAGTTGCTGGTGTCAGTGCTTCTGCTCAGATCAGGGAATCCAGTCTGCTAGTGATGTGGTTAAATGTTTAGCAGCTAGACCACGGTCGTGAGAGGATTGCCATAGTAGATGAGTCTTCTGACTCGAAAACAGACACAATCTCAGCATCCTACGTCTTTCCTACTGATGATGAAGTGAGCTTCAACCGCGACAACGATTACCATCCGGACTTCCCGAAGGACCATCATCTGGTGTCATTCGTCTGCACCTTTAGTGTGAGTGGCAAAAGGGACATCATGCTAGCCCAGATGGTAGAGCGGGCCATGTTGCTGGAAAGGGATAGCCTGAAGGGCTTCGTGTACTGGGGTGAAGCCATCTATCTTCCTAGAGAGCAGCACAAGTGGGACGCCGTACTGGGGGTAACTGAGCTGGAGTCGGAACATAAGATGTTGACCAGGGCTCCTGAATTTACCCCAGCCAGATGGGACATTGCCGCGGGTCGGGTTAACAGGGAGAAACCCGACTACGGGCTGTTCTTGGCGCCGATGAAGTGGGGTTACAAAGATGAACCATTTGTCTTGAACTACTTGGTCGTCCAATTCAAATTTTAGCTAGCTGCTGGCTAGTTTGCAGACACAAAAGTGACTGATGCTCATCTCTTCCGTGTGGGGGCGGTAGAGTTCACAGAGTTTGTGCTGAAGGAGTATGCCCCTTTGCTTATCAAGGCTGGAGTATACCATAGTGTATATGCTTCAAACTTAAACCAATTTCTGCATGAACAACCCATGACTTAACATTAAAAGACTAGCTGAACAACAAAGCAAGAATGAAGTCATATGCAATAAAACCAATCTTGCCACATTGAAATGTAGTCAATATAAGTCCAAAAACATGAAAGGGCTTTCAACCCCAATCAAGACACTATAAACAAGATTCACATGAAGGTCTGAGCATGTCAAACATTGGTCGATGCATGTAATGAAAGAGTAGACTCCCTGAGTAGTGAGGTCGACTCCACTATTCATTGAAGTCAAACCCACAGTATAATGAGGTCGACTCTTCAAAGCACATATTACATCTAAATAAATTATGCATCAACCATCCAAACCTACAAAACAAGATATTTGCATATGAGCTCATTTAGCATCAACACGTTTTCCATGAAACATGCACACATGATTTTCTCTTCTATTCAAATGCAAACCACATAATATATTGAAATCATCAAAATCATTATCAAAGATAAAGAGGGAGTGCCACAAACCCAACAGCTTGCTAAACCCGCTGAGCCTCACAGCTTGTTGTCCGAGGAACATATCCTCGTCGCTGAGCCTCGTAGCTTGTTGTCCGAGGAACCAATCCTCATCGATAAGCCTCACAGCTTACTGTCCGAGGAACCTATCCTCACCACTGAGCCTCACAGCTTGCTGTTCGAGGTACCTATCGTTGCCGCTGAGCCTCCCAGCTTGCTGAACCTACTGACACACAGCTTGATGTTTCAAAGTGCAAAATAAAAAAAAAATAAGAAAACTAAAAAGAGAACAAGAAAATAATGTAGCTCTTCCACGAGTAGACTGGCTTGGGTCTAATCCAAAGGCCAACATTAATCAAGACTTCAACAAGCTCCGACTACACTCAATAATTTTTCTGGCTCGACTCTCTCTTATCTCTTCCTCCGATGCTCTGTTTTTCAAGTGGCTTTCTCATGGTAGTCTACTGCACTCTAACCTTGTTCCTAGTTCTCCGCTTTTTCTCTTCAACTTTCTCCTTTTTACCACTGAGAAGCTATGAGGAATCTTCTGTTTTGAATGAAATCAATTTGCCTTTGATTTGCATTGCTCTAAAATTGAATTTGAAAAATTTTCTTATTTCAAAAGGGCAAAGATTTTTGAACTATGGAATTGCTCGTTCACTGTTGCAACATGCTTTTCAATGATGATCATGACTTAGTTTAAGCCTAATGACTATGTGAGATTACTTTGTAAAGATGATAAGTTATTTGACATGTTCAAAAACTCCCTTCTTGTTAAAAGATGTTCAAACATTTATGTTGCTCAATTATCAAATTCTATTTGAAAGTTGTTGGACACTTGATCATGTGCATCAGAATGCATTTTGCAAATTCATACAAACAAGCAATATCATGTTCAAACTAGAGCTCACATATCATGTGATTCTGTTTTGAATAATCATGGTTGATCATTTGGGTTCAAGAGGATGTGATTTTTCTTGATGAAATCTGAAATAAAAAGCTCATGGTTTACTTTTTGATTCAATGAAAATTCATATCATGCATTTATTGATTTCATGCTTACATGAATGCCCTAGATTGCATATAAAATGAAAATCTACATAAAAAAGAATTACATTGGCATTTCTGCATATCATTCACAGTTTCTGCAAACATTGTGACTATGAGTCTCATGCATATACTTGTACATACTTTACATACCTGCGTGCCGTAATGCCATAATTTTTTGGTACATCAAATGACATTTGTGGAAGGGTGGATTAAGTCCATTTGGAAGCACTCCCTATGCGTGAATAGAGTCCTCGGACTCACACCTCCGCCACGTACCGAAAATCACCTTGCATGAACACATTTCCATAACCTTGCTTGATTGCATGTAAGTATTTTATAAACTTTTTTGAAAAATTCTAAGACCTTACCTCCTTGCTAAATAATAATGCAATGATTTTGTTCACATGTGATACATATCATACACTAAGAGGGAGGATTTGATTCCGACCATGCATACATTTAGGGGGAGTCATAGCTATGTCTTGACTAATTCATTTTATACATGTAAAATATTACCCCAATGGAGTTTTAGATCTGAAGATCAGATTATCTAGAAAATGCTTATTTTCTGCTCTATAAAACTTGCCCTTCTTCCTTGCAAAGAAAGGGGGCTGCTAGGGCTGAGCTATCACGGGAGATCTGAGTAGAGAGTTCAAAGAGGATCAGAGAGAGAGAGTCTGAGAAGAAGAAGAAAAGAGAGAGAAGAGCAGATTTGAGAGCTCTCTCAGAGAGAAAGAGAGAAATGCAGATTTAGTTCGTGAGAAGATATTTTGAGAGCAGTCAGGAGGATAGAGCAGCCAGGAAGATAGCATTCCTGATTTGATCAGAAAAAGCTTCTGGATCAAATCCAGAGCTACTGTGCTCATCAGAGCTACATTATCTTGTCTTTCCTTTTTCCTTTTTCTATTTTTCTTTTTAATTTCTAGTGTGTTATTTCCGATACCCTGTTCTGGGTTTGGAGCAAGCTGTTAGTCAGCGTGAGGATTGGTTCCTCGTGTGCTGCTGTTAGCAGCGTTTCTGATCTTGCTGGGTGCAAGATCAGGGTTGTGTATAGCAGGTTGCTGAACAAGTTTGCACACTGAGTGATCAGTGTGTGTGTGAGGAAGTGTTTCCTCGTCCAAGCTGTTTGGCAGCGTTTTGTAGTGGAGTCTCTCCGCGTTCTTGCTCTGTGCAAGGGAAGCCTCACTCGGTTGAGTGAGGGGTGGACGTAGGTCTGCTGGGTACAGACCGAACCACCTAAAGATCTTGTATAGTGGGTGTGCTTTTGTGGTTTGCTACATCTCATCTACCCCCTTCACAGGTTTGATTCACTTGGTGTGGTGTGTGTATACCTGCTTATTCAATGTTCACACACACACACACACTGTTGCTTGAGTTTGGAGCCTGTTAGTTCAGTTTATCCCTGTTTAGTTGAGAACGAGTCTGTTTGATCTACCAGAGCTTCTCGTAGAGTCCAGTCTTGCTGACTGGGTGTCTGTCCGGCCGGCTGAGTTCCAGCTCAACACTGCGCTCTTTCAGCTATATACTTGCACTCTGCTCACACACATCACTTAACTGAGAAAACATGTACAGTGCATGAATCGAATAATGCTATGTGGGATCATTTCCCTTCCTTTTTTTCCCCATCTTGTGCAAATTCACTGGAGAAGATCCACACAAATTCGCCTCTACCCCGGTATGTTTCTCAGATAAGCAAGATCAAAATTTTATTCTTTTAGAAGATACCTCAACAGTGTCGGTAGCATTGATTCTACAATTCAAGAACTCAACAAGGTGATGTTCAAGTGGCTGCAGCTATGTTTCTAGCTAAGAGAACACAGCACAGCACAGGTTCTTATAAAGGAACCATAATCGATTTGTAGCAGCATGTGGTTAACCCTTCGAGTAATACTTGATCATTGTAAATGACAATATGCAGGCCTCTTCAACAGGTTCCCCCTGGGAACTTCCTTTTATATCTAAGAAACAAGGATTATGTTTTCTTCTGGAGAAAATATGTGGACTTGTAGAACTAAATCCCTTCATAATATTCATGCTTCCAGAATGTTACATTACCCTAAAGCTTTAGATGCGTGTGGAGAGCTTCCATGACAAGAACTGTGAGATGTCACTTGACAATGATTATATTATCAGTAACTAAATACAGGTAGGGCAAATCATTCTATTTGTCTGGTTGAATTGTTTAAGACACCTATTTAACAAATGTTGGCATGTTTCATACTGGAGATATTACTCCCAATGTAGAGTTCTGGTTGTAAGATTGAGGGTATTATGTGACCAATAACAAAATTGGTTTGCCTTGGTGTATGAATATGATGTAGGCTGCAAATAACTTCAGAAATTACAAGCTGTCCTAGGAGAAAAAAATATCTCATCCAATCCAAGATTTAAAGTCTTGTTGGAAAAAGGCATTATTTGGTGCTAACTTACAAGAACGATGCAGGTTCTGAAACTGTTTTGTCTTCTTTTACGTTAAGAAAATATGTACAGTGCATGAATCGAATAATGCTATGTGGGATCATTTCTTTTTCTTTTTTTCCCCATCCTGTGTAAATTCACTGGAGAAGATCCACACAATTCACCTCTACCCCACTCCCGCCCCCCCCCCCCCCGACCCCCCCGCGGGGGCGGAGTGCGTCAGTGTTTATCTTTAGATTGAAGATAGGCTCCTTGATGTGGGTGGTACGACTATGCTTATTAAGGCATGTGTGAGTAGATGCTACCTTCGGAAATGTTCCTCTGCAGTGAGTTGTTTGTAATGTGTTATTGTTCTTTTGGAAGGGAGGGAGGGGGGTGTTTGAGCTCTTTAATTGTGTTACCGTACTCTTTCTTGATACATAAACATGTGAAAAAGGTGCATTTCTTCATGGTTTTCTTGTTTGATTAATGTGCACATTTCTTCATGGTTTTCTTGTTTCATTAATATGCTTAGGCAGTTGTATAAACATCTTCGATTAGTCTGGTTTGGCTTTCTGGATTTCCATGGTTAGGCAGTGTATGAACAATTGTTGTCTCTTATAGATGACTGTCCGGGAAGCTCTGAACTCTGCACTTGATGAGGAGATGGCTGCAGACCCAAGAGTTCTTCTCATGGGTGAGGAGGTAACATTGAAGAACAAGCTTTCATGTGCTTTAAGGCCTCCTCTTTTCTTTGTCTGCAGTATCTAACATGTAACCTTCTTATTTTAGGTTGGTGAATACCAGGGCGCCTATAAGGTTTGATAACTACCACTGTGTGAATCTTGTCATCTTTTGTATGATGTTCACTGCTTTAACTGCTTTCTATTTCTTTGCCATTGGTTTGTTATCCTTGCTTGGTAATTTACTTGTTCTCTCACTTTGAATAGGTAACCAAAGGTCTTTTGGACAAGTTTGGTCCAGAAAGGGTCCTCGATACTCCCATTACAGAGGTAATAATAATGAATAAGATAGAATTTGTGCATCATACAGAACTCGTTTTGTCTTGCCTTTTTAATTTATAATCTAGCTGTGAAAAACTGCAATTTTGTTTTTACCTACATCTCTTACAACAGGCTGGCTTTACTGGAGTTGGTGTTGGAGCAGCTTATTATGGTCTTCGGCCTGTTGTTGAGTTCATGACATTTAACTTCTCTATGCAGGATAGTGACAATGGTATGGAATTCTGCTCGAAAGAGTTTGATGAGTTCTACAAGAATGAGAGCATCATTTGACATCATATTATAGTGGAAACACCACAAAAAAATAGTGTTATGGAATGGATTAACATGACACTATTAGAAAGAGTGAGAAATATGTTGTCTTAGGTAGGACTGTTAAATGCATTTTGGGCAGAAGCTATCAGTACAACTTGCTACTTGGTGAATAGATATCAATCTACAGTCATAGAGTTGAAGACTCTGGATAAGGCATGGTCTAGTTCTCCATCAGATTACTCTCACCTCAGAGTTTTTGGTTGACCTGCATATGCTTATTTCACAGGTGACAAGTTAGAGCCAAGGGTAAAGAAGTATATTTTTAGGATATGCACAAACATAGGGTGTGAAGGCATATTGATTGTGGTGTATCGATACTCAATCACCCAAGTTTATGATTAAGAGAGATGTGAGCTTTGATGAGTCTACAATGCTCCAAGTGGAAGAGAAGTCAATAACAAAAAGTGGAGATCAGGTTAGTGGCAAGTAGGGGGAGCTAGAGGTGAAGCTCTTAGAAGATAGTGCAGTGCAAGAAGAGACTGTATATGGTCCAGAGGAGACAATTGATGTGGCAGAGAGTAGTACATCACAACAACAGACCCCTCGTCACAATAGATAGAGAGTGTAGGTCGATTAGACCACCTAGTAGATATAGTTACACTGACATCGTAGCCTTTGTTTTTTCTATTACATATGATATTGAAAGGGTAGAACCGTGTTTTTATAGAGAGGTAGTTGAATCAGAGGAGTCCTCTAAGTGGCAGTTAGATATGCAAGAGGAGATTGAGTCTCTCCAGAAGAACAAGACATGAGAGCTGGTAAAAGTACCACCTAGTCAGAAGATTGTAGAGTGCAAGTGAGTCTTCAAGAAGAAGGAAGGAATCCCTAGTGTGGAGGATGCTAGATTTAAGTTGCAATTGATCGCTAAGGGCCACTTTGGTAACGGGTTAGGTTAAGGGAGGGTGAGCTACCCGGGGTAGCATTTTTAAGGTGGTTCAGTCTGCAAACCCGCAGACCTACGTCCACCCCTCACCAAATCTGATGAGGCTTTCTCCACATGAGGATGAAGTCCTCAATCCACACATGAGGATGAAATCCTCCACACACACACACACACATGCACGGGATGAGTCCTACACGCACACACACACACATGAACAATAAAGAGAGCCAAGCTGTAAGTGGAGCAAAAACACTTGGGACTGATCCGAAGAGCACACAACTGAGCACAGTCTAAAACCACTCCAATCTCTCTACTAGAGCACCGTACACGCACCAGAGAATACAGATAGAGTTTTAGTAAGATAAAATAAAATGGATAGACTGAACTGAAGATATTTTCAGTAGCAGCTTTAGATATTGATATAGAAGCTAAAATGAGGGTGATCCTCAAATTGAAGGCTTTTCAGGCTAAGCTGGCTACGAGGAGGGCTACTTCTCCTTTTTTCTTTCTTTTCTCAAGAACACTCCAAGGCTGCTCATGTTTCTTATCTACTCACAGCACTAGCATGGTTAGGACCTAGCACCGGGCTACAGTCCTTGTAGATATATGGATGTGCCAACTCTTAAATAAGCAATGAAATTGATACTAATGCATGTGGGTATATCACCTCAGAAATGACTAAGTAAGTAGTCAAAGGACTAAACTAACACACGCCGTGGGCATGGAGCAATGATGTAAATGAGATAAAAGTGTTGCATCCCTACGATTTTGATGATGTCACACACTATTTGTCAAAATATGTTTGATTTGTTATCACACATCTTTTTATTCACTATGTTTCTCATTGTTTCACTTTTGATCTTTTTCTGCAATAAAGCCCTCATGCAAATAAAACTCAATACAGTTTTAGTAAGTATGCATTCCTAAGCTCATGCAAACACCATTCAACTCTATGCATATTTGTTCATGTTGTTCATTTAACCTCGTGCACGTCGTTATAAAGTTAGAGTATCTCTGTGCGGTTCGTCCACGTTCCAAAGTCCTTGCATATTTTAGTTTTCCTGAAAACATGACAAATCTATTAGGGAAGTGCCAGTTGTAGAGAGGAGGAAATTTTAAAGTTTAGAAGAGTGTTCGAAGTGTTCTTCATTTTTTTTCTTCTTTCTCTTCAATCTTTCACTAGGTAGGTATTCTTTCAGGTTAAACTCAAATTGATGCATGAATTAGATGTTGATGCGTGTCTACTTTGATGTTATACCATTTTTCTAATTTTTTATTAAGTATTAAGCATGCTAGAAGCATTTTATTGAAGGATATCATCATGCTCATGAAAAAGGGGTCGATTTTTGAACACGATCATCATAGAGACCGCTACCTAAACGTGATCGCCCGACCGACTGCGTTCTCAGGAAAGAGCCTAGTTTCTTTTGGGCTTCAAAAAAAGAGAAAGAATAAAAAATTCATCGTGTGCTATTTCCTGATGATTTTGACAGTAATACAAGCCCTGGGAATTATTATGTTCATACAACTGGACATAAGATTTTAACCGACATTTTTAACCATCGGAAGATCTGTCTCGGATCACAGTGTCTTTCTAAGACCGTGTTCCGGATGCGTGATCTCCACCCCGATCGTGAAGTTTTTAGGTTCTAATTAAACCAATATATCATCTAGCATGTTAGATATGTCATTTTAAGTTGCATATCATTTAAATTCACGCATGATTAAGTTAAGAAAATGGAATATAATAATTCTAATTCATGAACTTATATTTCCATCCTAGTTCTTGTTACCTTCATAATATCTTTGATCTCCATGACTATATTATCTTTCTAGCATGTTAAATAGAATAGATATTATCTGTTACAATTACATGGGCTTAGTTGCATAATCATCATCGATACGAGTTTCAACGATTTTTGTGTTATTGTATTACCGTGTTTTTGATAAGTCACGTAGCTCGCTAGATTTTCAAGGAAGAACGGTGTCTAAGGAAAGAGGTCCATGGGAAAATACTTTAAGTGGATAAGTGATTATTTGATTAGGTCCTCGTGAATACAAGGGGAGCCTCCCACTATCCTACCTCTTTTCTAGCCGTGATTTTTCGTCGACCTTAGTGGCCCACCTGCGTCGACCTTCATGGCTACAGCGTTGACGCTGTGCACACAGCGTCGACGCTGTGAGGCTTTAACTACATCAGGAAATGACGCCCATTAAGAAGGCGTTGTTCATTTAAATGACGCCCCTGAGAGCGGCGCTATTCAAAAAAGATTAAAAATACACAAAAACTTCATATTATGTAAATATTGAAGTCTAATTTGGTCGTCACAAAGTAATATGAGATTTAGCCAACTTAGCGTCAAATTTGGCGTGTCTACACTCTCCAAGTTTACAAGTACTCTCCAAGCTTACCAAGCACTCCCCAGAAGTGCTCTCCGAGCATCCTCCGAGCATTCTCTCCGAGCACGGCACAGAGGCCGAGTAATGTCGGACTTCTCCGAGCACTCTCCAAGCATTCGCTCCAGGATACAGGCTCTTAACTCTCCTCCTCTCTTCTTCCCTATCCAGTCAGTTCTCTATTTATTTCCCAAGATGATTCTGACTTAAGCATCGGAGGGTTGTCCCCTGGGGTCACACCCAGGGCTCCTTCTGACGTCATTTCTCTAGTGTTTGCATGTTTCCTTAAGTGACCATTCGCTCTTCCCCAACAAACAAATCTTAAAAGTGTGGTACGAGATTCGGGAGACCATTTTTTCACCTCTATATTTTTTGACGTCATCTTTGGGAAGCGAGTGAGAAGTCATGGCACCCAAGGCGAGCATATGTGTGGGCAACTTGAGGTAGCCCTTGTCTTGAGTCTCCATTAGGATCTGGTTAGGGGGAATGGCGAGGTGAGAGAGGTCCTCCTACGGGTGTCATGGTTCTTCCTTTCGATCATTTTTCTAGGAGCACCTGACATCATGGCCCTCGGCTAGCCTTCGTCACCCATCCTCGGTCAGGTTCTCACTTCTATGAGGGGAGAGAATCTCTTCCCTATTGTTGTACTTTTGAGTCTTGGCCATCAACTCGGAGCAAGAGGTGGGAGGCTTCTTGGCCAAGGAGTCTCTGAGACTGAGGTCTGTAGTTCCCTCTAACATTACAGTCCTATCGTGGAGATGTCTAACTGCTGAATCTAGAGAGCTCCAACATGGAACCATCCTATGTAAGACCTGAAGCTCTCTTCCCTCCTCTACTTCAAGGCCATGATGTAGGTGGAGGTCTTGATGGGCCGGGCATACCAGGCAAACTACGAGTGAAATGCTTGGTGAAGTTTCCTGGGAGGGGGGTAATGCCTAGCACTTGATGGGGTCCGCGACTTTTGATAGGGTGAGGAGTGTGTCGAATCACTCCCAGTGCTCCATGGGGTCGGAAGTGTTGTCGTACGGCTTCATCTATGACAGCTCTGCCTTCCTCAATTGCACAACAGTTAGGAACTCTGGGGTGAAGGGTGAACCTCTAGTTTGAGTGGAGGAACCAACGTGGTCGGCCACCTTCGCGACCATCTCCTTCATCTCCCTCTTCAGGTCTTCGATCTGATGTCGTATCGCCAGCATGGTCTCGGAGTGGGGCGGTGAGTCAAAGGTACATAGGAGATGTTGCCTTTGGGTAGCCAAGAAGAGGAAGAGTTGTGGTTGAATCTGCGGTGGGGGTATGTGGGTCAACAATGGCTATAGCAGGGCCTTCACGACCTGGCGATGCAGAAGCCTGGCCACCGCCTTGGTTGGCTATCCCGTCGATGGCTTAAGCTATGGGTGGGGTAGTCAGTGCGTGCTTGTCTGCCAGGAGGCTGACCAAGTCCTTGAGCAGTGCAAGGCCCAGGACAATTTCTTTGAGGTCACCGACCTGTCTAGCTAGAGCCTCAAGCTGCTCTTTTGGGATATCTTCGTCAAGATTCTACTCGGCTGCTGAGTATTGTGCCTCGGTGTTATTGCCTTGCTCATCATTCTTTCATCTGGGTGCCATAGATTCTCCATTTATTCCCACATGCGGTGCCAAAGTGTTGGGTAACACTTGAATTTATGTCGAGACCGAGAAAGAGAGTTGATACAGAGATGGATAGAGGCTTAGTGGATGAGCTGAGAGTTGAGAGCAAGTGTAACCGAACTTTTGCTTGAGAGGGAGGAGGTGTGCCAAGCATCTAGAGCTGAGTCTGTTCTAACCAGAGGGAGATTGCCTTGGTGGAAAGAGGGGCCTCGGAGATGGAGCCGACCATGGACACCCAAACTCTCCTGCACAAGAAAAGAAGTTCTCGACGGGAGGTGTGGTTCTCGGGGAGAACCCTTTGATGTTTAAATCAATGCAAGGAGGAGAGTAGGAGAGGAAATTAGGGAAGAGAGAGAGTAAAGGGGAGTAAAGGCGAGAGTTACATACTTAATTAGAGGAGGTTCGTTGCAACCTACTTTTATAGTGCTTGGGTCAAGGGGATCATTAACGGCGGCCTTATCGCCAGGATGAGCGTCCCTGTAGGGGTGGTGATCTACCATTCCTGCCCTACTGTGCGGCTAGTCAGGCGGGACACTTGAGGGGAGGCATTCGTAGGGAGTGGCACATTAGTTTGGTAGCTCGAGCATACCTGCATGGGCTGCACCTCACTACATGGCCTATCAGGCAGGAAGTGCAAGGTGAGGTGGATGTTGAGTGCCGTGCTTGGGCAAACATCGTGCAACAAATGTGTAGCCGCAGGGTGTCATGTGACGTCTATCGCTTGTCGCACAGAGGCTGTGATGGCAGGACACAGGGTCATCTTACCTGTCCTCGTGCGTGTTGGTGTCAAGCCATTAAGACTTTTGTGTTACGAAAAGGGGAATTCAGAATTGACTTTGAAGAGTCATTTGCCCCTGTAGCTAGGTTAGAGGCAATCAGAATACTTCTAGCTTATGCATGCTCATTAGGAATAACCCTCCAGTAGATGGATGTAAAATCTGCTTTCCTCAATGGGAAAATTAAAGAGGATGTCTTTGTTAGACAACCTCCTGGTTTTGAATGCTTAGATTTCCCTTCTCATGTTTACAAATTGAATAAAGCTCTATATGGTTTAAAGCAAGCTCCTAGAGCCTGGTATGACAGGCTCAGCAAGTTCCTTACCGAGAAGAAGTTCACAAGAGGTGAGGTTGACCAAACGTTGTTCACCAAGGTGAGTCATCCAGACATTCTAATTGTCCAGATTTATGTGGATGACATTATTTTTGGTTCAACCAATCCCAAATTGTGTAAGGAGTTTTCTGAACTAATGACACATGAATTTGAGATGAGCTCAATGGGTGAGCTGAAACTCTTTCTTGGACTGCAGGTGACTCAAACAAAAGATGGAACATTCATCACCCAGTCCAAATACATAAGGGACCTCCTGAAGAAATACAAATTGGACAACCTCAAGGACATTGCAGCACCAATGGGTATCTCAACAAGTCTTGATGAAGATACCAAAGGTAAAATAGTGGATCAAAAGCTGTATCGAGGTATGATCGGATCCCTTTTGTATCTCACTGCATCTAGGCCTGACATTCAATTTTCAGTATGTTTATGTGCTAGATTTCAGGCTTGTCCTAAGGAATCTCACTTTTGTGCAGTGAAGAGGATTTTTAGGTATTTATCAGGCACCCAAGAACTTGGATTATGGTATCCTGCTAGGTGTGAGCTAGAGCTTCTAGCCTATACTGATGCAGACTATGCTGGGTGTCGGGTAGATAGGAAGAGCACTAGTGGCTATTGCCAATTCCTAGGTGGTTGCCTAGTATCTTGGGCTTCAAAGAAGCAACACACAGTAGCACTGTCCACTGCAGAGGCAGAATATGTTACTACAGGGAATTATGCAGCCCAAGTACTATGGATCAAGCACCAGCTCTTAGATTATCAAATAACTTTAGGATGTTGTGGACGTGTAAAATTGCACGCCCATATGTCCCGTCCAGTCCAGCATCGACAAACAACCTCAGCTGAAGAAACTACAGAGAAGATGGGCCATCCAGACTCTCTGAATATACACGTGCTGCCGTGAAGGCATCTCCAGAGTCACTACATCGAAGAGAAACCAACCCCCAGGAGGCTCACAATGCATGGGCCCCGAAGAAAAATCAAGTAAACCATGACTCGTGCTCGTGACTGGCTCAAATGTGCCCCAACGGTGCACTTTCAAGTCCTCAACGGCACGCTCTAGTGCCCCTTTCAGTGGCACACCCGCTGGCGAGAGTTCAGTGGTATGCCCCCCCAACCAGTCACTCAGCGACGCGCTCCTTCGTCAGCGCACCCCTGGGGTGCCCTCAGCGGCACACCCCCGTGAAGCCCCAGCGGCACACTCCCAGCGTTCCCCCCTCGCCGGCACGCCCCTTCCGGGCTCCTCAACGGCACACCCACGTTGGCCCTTCTCCGGCACACCCTTAGTCACGGCTACCCAGCACACCCCCGTGGGCCTACAGTGGCACACCATCGGCGTGCTTCCCTGGCACACCCCCGCTCCCTCGTCGGTGGCACACCTGCCCTGACATCCTCAGCGGCGCACCCCTCAGCCGCTTAGCGGCACACCCCTGCGTGCCTCCCTTTAACGGCACGCCCCGAAGAGTGTCTTCACCGGCACACCCTGCGGGCACCTTCTCTGGCACACCCGCTAGAGCACCTTTGCCGGCACACTCGTTCAAGCCCTCCAGCGGCACACTCCATCCAAGGCCTTCACCGGCACACCCCCTGGGTCCTTCACCGGCACACATCCTCGTGCCCTTTCAGTGGCACGCTCACAATGTGCCCTTCGGTGACACACAGACCAGGCGCGTCTTCACCGGCACACCCCCCTGTTGGGTAGCTTCACCGGCACGCCCCTTTGGGCTCCTCAACGGCACACTCTGTAGCGTCCACTGGTACACCCACCCAGTGCCATTCAACGGCACGCCCAGCTTGGGCTCTTCAGTGGCGCACCTCTTCACCCTCCAGTGGCACGTTCGTAGGCCCGCCCAACGGCACGCCCTACGCAGGTCTCCACCGGCACACCCAGTTGGGTGTCTTTGACGGTGCACCAGCTGGGTCTTCACCGGCGCACCCAGTTGGGTGCCTTCAATGGCACGCCAGGTAGAGGTCTTCGGCGGCATGCCTACAAAATGCCTTCAACGGCGCCCATTCTGGCTCTCCAATGGCACAGTGCTTCACCCCTCCAGTGGTGCATCCGGCAGACCAGATCTCACACCATCCCCATATGGATTCTTGGCACGCAGTGGCCCACCTGAGGTGTCGGCCAGTGGAGGAGGCACGCAGGCTACCCCCTGCCACCGAGGACGACCGAAGTCAAATCCGCATTGAAGGCCCGTCGCTTCCTGCCTTTGACCAAGCTTGGTATCATTGGGGTATAAAAACCCCCTCTTCTCCGGCGAACAATAGAGACGACAGACACACACAGAGAGAGGAAGCACTCCATAGAAAGGGATACACGGACAGAGAGAGACGCCAAGAGAAGAAGAAGCAGGAGGGAGCTCCGCCGTGAAGCCCCTTCCCCCGGGACGACCACCAAGAAAGAGAGAGTAAGGGAGAGCAAGAGAGAGAGAGAGAGAGAGATGTAGTGGGGAGTGGGAGAGGAGCAGGGAGCCGTCGCCCCTTCTCAAACCGCACTCACCCCCCTTTTCTTTGCTTCTCCTTCCTCTTCTTCCCCATTTCACGTTTGTAATGTATTCGGCCTCCATTTTTACCATGAATGAAAGTCCTTTTTTTATGTGTTCACGGCTGCCTCACGCTGGTTCGAGCCTCTGTGCATGCTTGTTTGTCTCCTCCTTCATCCCTCTCCCCCCTCTTCCTCTGGTATTTCCTTCTCTCCCTACCAGTGGCCCCTCATTCGCAGGTGACGGCCCTCCCAACCTCATCCTCTTCGTGGGCGCGACAGTGCCTCCCCAACCTCCTCAAGCACCCAGTCCCCATCTGCCCTTCCCTGGCTGGAGCTTCCCTGTTAGCCAGGCCAAATCTAGAGGCCCCCACGGTCTTCTTCCTGTTGCTAGCCTTAAACCATCTAGCCCTCCTTTCAGCGGCACACCCTTTGGTCTTCTTCCCTAGCACGCTCACTGCGTTCTTCCCCGGCACAGTCCCAGCGCTCTTCCCTGGTACACTCGCTGTCGTCCCGACCCGGTGCACTCATGCCCCTCTCCATCGGCACGCCTGTGCCTTCGCTCTCCGAACACCCCTTCAGCCATCCTAACCTGGCACAGTCTCCATTTACCCCTCCAGCAGTACACCTTGGCTCCCCCTTCACCGGTACAGCCCCATGTGCCTTTCCCCGGCACACCCCAGTCACCTCGCCGATGCGCTCGCAGCCCAGTGCAGCCCCATCCCTTAGCCTCCTCCTCCCCGGCACGCCTTGTGCCTTCTCCGACATAATCCTCCTAGCCCATCCTTCGCCGGCACACCCTCTTCACTGGTACACCTTCCCCCTTGCCTCGTATACCTTCAGCCCTTGGGCCAACCCTTTGCCAATTCAACCCCTCCTCGCCGGCACAGCCTTACTTCCTCCAGCCTGCTCTACCCAGTACACCCTTGAGCCCCTTTGGCCGGCACACCAGCCCATGTGCCTCATCCCTTAGCACCTGCAGCCAGTCCCACCGTTGTCTTCTACTCGTCGTTTCTCCGAGTTCTCCGAGGTTTTATCGAAGATGTTGCCGCTCTCGGGCTCCTACCTCCAACTGTTGGGTTCCGCCACTCCATGTGGGCGCGTTCCCTATATCTCCCTTACGCTCAGGTCAAGGGGAGATGCTGTCGAAATTTTGTTAGAAAATAATAACATGGTAATGGCCAAAGGCCCAAGTGCCTATAAATCCCCCAGGAAGGGTCGAAAACGTGTGTTGGTCTGGGTAGACCTCTCTCATGGTCTACCCAATCCTGGAAAACCCCCTCAAGGGTCTACGTAGACCAGGCAGATCCCCCACCCTTGCCCAAGCGCCTATAAAATCCCCCAAGAAGGCCAAGGGTCGAAAACACGCAAACATGCGATCAACAGGCGAACAACACACACAGACAACAAGCATTCGACTCAGACTATATGATGCTCAAGCTCTCCAGGCGAGGATATAGTTGGCTTTGTGATCGGCACTCTAACGTCGAGGGTATGTTACACAAACACCCCTCAAATGGCGGCTAGCCGAATCACAAATCCTATCACAGATGTCATGTAAAAATGGCGGAAACACCCGCATGGCTATGCAAAGACCCGGGAACCGACAAAATGACAGAACTGTCCTACAACTTTCGCAAGACTTGTAAACGAGCCTTCAACGCCCCATATGAAGCCTTTCACGGCGTATATTAATGAAAATCCCTTAGGGAGTTGATTACCATCCTAACCAGCCGCCAGTCTCAACATCGTCGTCAATCAAACAGTTGTCCATCTCACCACTGGTCCACACCTTACTAACGGAATGGACCTCATACCCGAGCCAGTACCTGCCAACTCCACGCCAAGTCAGTGTTAGCCGCTTCGCGTCGAGCCAATACCTGCTTGCTCCACACCGAGCCATTGTCAGCCGCTCCACACCTAAGCCAGTATCTACCTACTCCATGTCGAGCCAGCGTCAGCCGCTCCACGCTCGAGCCAATACCTGCCTGCTCCATGCCGAGCCAGTGTCAGTCGCTCCACTCCCGAGCCCGTACATGCCTGCTCCATGCCGGCCGCCCCACACCCAAGCCAACACGTCGCTCTCACAAATGCGGAGTTCGTGTTATCTCCAGTGCCAAACTGAGACTAGTCTCCCTACCTCCACTCATCCCTGTTGTTGCGGTTGTTGCTGTTGTTGTTGTTGCTTCGTCGTTGTAGGATGGGTCAAGCACTACCAACGTCGCAGCCTCCAGGGTCCCTAGTTTTCTTTTCAACAAGTAAACAAGGGTCTTGAGATTGCTTCCAATGTAAATTAACACCGACTGCGGTCGGTGGGGAAACATCCTGCACCCGAACCCCACAATCGTCTGATACACCTATACTCGTGGAATAACACCCTACACATGCTACCCTAACAGCTGTAAAGGCGCACCCACAAACACCCCTACACACGTGTCGTGCCGACTCGCAAACAAATTGGCACGCCCCCACCCCCAGGGGGACGCCTACGGGTTAAAACCCGCAAAATTCTATGCGCAAACAAAATGGCAACACCTATACATCCAAATTCTTCTGCATGTGCACAAGACCAAAATAAGCTCGGACAAAGAGTGTAATCCTAGTTGAATGCTAGTTTTTGATCGATTGGAGGCACCTGCTCGTCCGAATGCATATCCCCACAAGAAAAGAATGATGCAAATTCCTAAAGGCACTGCAAAGGTTCATAGTGGCAACTCTTCTGCAACTGATAAATCCACAATGCCGGAGAGTTTAGCTCAATGGATTCACGTGATCAACAAGGTTGTCCCATGACACGCCTCAAAACTTAGGGTCCTTCAACCCAAGAGAACCACCCTGCTGGGGAATGATGACATGGTGGGTAACCCTCACTATATTCATGAGAAAAGCAACATAAGCCTCAAGAATGTTCCCCGAGATAATACCAAATGCATCACTCTGGAGGGTCCGTAGCAGGAGAATCAAGCATTGAAGTCCCTTCTACAAGAGTGGTTGCGAGAGCAAGATACCTTGTTCATCCATCTTGCATCGTCATCAATTAACCAAACCAATTACGGGATGCCAGCAAATGTCGATTCTTCAGCGATAATGGACAAGGACGAACTGTTGAGCCAAGCCCCTTTAAGGACCACCATGTCAATAGGAAGAAGGGAAATGTTGTCGACTTCTCCCTTCAAACAGCTAGCCCCGGGAAAAAGTTGGCTCGAGTAAGGCGCACAAAGATATCAGGGGTAAATCACATGCGGTACCTCTAGCGCAACAGATGAAAACACCATACTCTTTCATCAAAGAGCATCCCAGAGAACTATTTGAGTTGTGCATGGCATGAAAGCTCATAACTCTACCAGAGCCCCGAAAGTCGGCCAAGAAAGGTAGAATCAAAGGGCATAGCTACTGCTTATATCACCGCATGGCAGGCCAGGCCATTGAAGACTACTATGTCTTTGAAGATGAAATGGAAGGATTAATATAGTCAGGGGTGATCTAGATGAAGAATCATCGAGTTGATCCTCCACAGCCCCATCCATAGGCTCCACCAAGGCATTTGGCCAAAGTAACTCATGCTTCAGCTGCATCGGCACTTTCTAAATTCGAGGCAAAAGAAGTAGGGTCAAATCAAATCAGACCCTTTATAGGGAACCCTAGTCGACAAACGTCCAGTGAATACTTCTTCCATCGAGAGGATACAAAAGGGATTTTTGGCATATTCGTAAGCGAAGGATGCATAATACCATATGCTCCTCCGAAACCATTGACAAAAGCAGATAGAGGGCATCCCCTCTTTTGTGAATACCACGCTAAGGTATGTTATCCTATCCATGAATACAAAGCGGTCCGAGAGTGCATCAAAGCACTTATTGGGCAGAGAGAAACTAATGCCAGGGGCCATTCCACAACAAGGCTCCGCTCGAAAGTCACCAATCAAGGATGGTGTTCGAGCGACACTAGCTCAGATTTTCCATGCACTGAGCGCTGGAGGCGCCGTTTCTCTTGATGTTTGATGTTTATGTTTATGTCTATGAGGGCTTCATAGTTAATCTTCATCTAAATACTTCTATGGGCATTCATTGTATATCTTGTTATTTTATCAAACTTGGAATATCAAAGTGTGTGAGCGGAGCTGCGTCTCCGTGTGTTGGGTTTCACCATAGGGAAAGTTTCCCCATGGTTGGTTATGTGTAGACGGAGCTGCGTCTCCGTGTGGACTTAGTGTCCGGGGCGTGTTCCCCGATTCTGTGTGTGTGTGTGTGCTGCGGTGGCAGCGTCTTGGGGCCAGGCCCCGTGTGTGTGTGGATATTGCTACAGAAGTAGCGTGTGTGTGTGGTTGGGGTTCATCCCCGTGTGCTACGAAAGTAGCGTGTAGTGAAGCCTGGGAAGGACCACGGTGACCCACCTAGATCCTTTCCTAAAACAACAGAGTATCATATTCTTCTTCTTCGATGCCGGACGGCTTCAGACGAACAGGCAGAGGAGGAATGAGTGCGGCTCTCAGACGAAAACCCTTCTTCTCCCCCACGAAAACCCTTCTCCCCCAAACGAGTGTGATTGGCTCTCTCTCTCCCTCCCTCACCTGTTCTCTCTGTCTCAATTCCTTCTTTTTTTTTTCAAATTGTCCTCCTCTACTTGATTGAACTACGTCCTGTTATATAGGGGGCTCTTAATCCGGCGCCGAAGATGGCACGCCAAGGAAGCGACGTCCAAGGGATCTTTACGAGCCGGAATAAGGGGCGCAGGATAAGGGAGTGCATCATATTAACTCTTGTCGCTTGATGCGGATTAGCCAGTAGGTCTGGGGATGGTTTTGGAAGTCACCGCTGACCATTCATCTCATTGCGGTCTTACAAAACCTTGACGGGAAGCCTTAACGAGGCTTTCTGGATGACGTATGGCCCTCCTCGGAGCTTCGTATATCTTCGGCTTGAACACATGGGTTTTTCGCTGACACAGCCCTCGGCACTATGGTTCGTGCTGCTGGCTCTGCCTGACTCATGCTCGAAGCTTTCTCGAGGGGTGGAACAGCACCCGGGATACTTCTGCCTTGACTGGGTGATCATTCGACCACTAACGGATCTAATATGGTGAGAAATCGTACCTATGTCGGGTAATCGGGATCTTCTGTTGCCAGAGCCTTTGGTTCCTAGTTCTGAAGGATGAAGGGCGTTCTTCCACCTCGGGGGGATCTTTCATTCAGGTGGCGGGCCACCGGGTAGACCATTGTCCTTGGTCGGACAACGGGTGTAGTGTATGCGACACGGTGGAGTCGATGCCGGTTCATTAGGAAGGCTTGATCGCACTGCCGGTTGGTTGTGGATTCATCTTGATCCTCCTGAGGTGAAGTCCCCGGTGTTCATACTGGGTGACTTGGGGCTCTGGCAGCTTGAGAAGGCTTCAATGTATCGATCCTTATGGAGAGGGATAAATCCGCATCCCAAATATATGCGCGCATCAGGACTGCCAAATCAGGTATAGACTGGCCCAACTAGGCTTACCTCCCCAAGTGATAGCCCCACAAACAGGCCCACTTATCTCGAAGCCAAAACACACTCGACTCAGATCTTCTTAGGTGGCCCCTTGGCCCTGAAGGCCGAATAATAGTCACTCGGGAAAGCTTAAATGGCGTCTGAGCATAACCGTCACAACGCGGCCACTATGCTCGGGAGAAGCCCAAGTGCCCCACCAGGAGATATCCTATGCTCAGACCCCCTACGGACAGGGTATATAACCCGGTGAGGATCTCGCTACCGCGTGGAGATGGGAAACTCAAAGGGACTGGGAAGTGGAAGGGCCCTCATCTGGGACATAATGCCCCCTAGTCCCTCCAGATACCCTATCTCTAGTGAAGAGAATGAGTAGCTATATAAACTCTAAGAAAGCCCTCCGAGAAGGTAAGGTGATCTTGAGTACTCAACACCACATTGGTGGAGAGTGATCTCGTGCTCCTTACTTTTCTTCTACTCCCCTTCCACCTATGCTCTATCAGTTTGCTGACTGAAGCATCAGAGGGTTTTCCCTGGGCTACAAACCTTGGTCTCCTCTGATTTGTTTCCTACTTTGTAGATCTCTCGTTCATGGTGATGACAACATGATCCTACGGCTCAGGATCCAGCGCGAGATCGCCCCTCTTTATCTGGCACCATCTATGGGAAACATACGAAGAGCCCGCATGGTGTGAAGAATTTCCAATAGGAGTAATGCCTATGACAAGGGAAAGGCACCGGCGACCACGGAGGGGGAGCATGGACCCACCCACTCCTCCATGGGACCCCTCTCCAACCAACAAGCTAATGCCTTACCTTTGCCAGCCATGGGGGGACAATCCACCCTTGAGGCCCCTGATGCTCTCCAAACCCTCAATGCCAAATTGGATATCCTCATCGACCTGATGAGGACCCAAGTGGCCAGGGATGAGAGGTCGCGGCTACCTCGGGTGAGTCCCCCCAAGAAATTTCTTATTAATTTATTGTAAATTTTTATTTATCAATAAATCGGGGCGCTACAATAAGTAAGAAGCCAAGTCGCTCAAATCAAAAGAGAAAAAGGAGACAGAAAGAAAAGGAGATCTGAAGAGTAGTGTGATTGAGAAGAGCTGAAGTTTCCAGAGTTTGAGAGAAGGAAGAGTCAGAGAAAAGATTGAGAGGAAGATTTGCAAGGTTCTTAGAGGAGAATAGAGTGCCATGAATTAGAGAGTGGAAGGAGAGTCTGAGATAGTCTGCCTCTGTGAAGTGACTCCTGGATCAAATCCAGAGTCAATTTGCTCTTAGTGAGCAACATTTTTCATTTCTGTTCTTGTTCTCTTTTGTTCTGTGTTTTTCATTTTACATCTCTTGTAAGCTGTGTGTCAGCGGCATGGAAGTATTCCTTGAAAGTAAGCTGTGAGGCTCAGTGGATCAAGCTGTAAGGCTTAGCGGTCTGGGATCTATTCCCTGAAACTGTAGATCAGCGGTGTGTCAGGATTTTATCCCCAAAGCTATAGCACAATGGACTCAAGCTGTAAGACAGCAGTAAGCCTTACTCAATTGAGTTAGGGGTGGATGTAGATCTCTGGCTAGAGATCGAACCACCTAAAAATTCACTGTCTCCTGTGTGTTTGATTTTTGCTCCCGTATATCTACAATTTCATTCTGCTTATCGCTTAGATGAATGCTTAGGAGCGTTTAATGGAAAGTATGTTTTCAACTGCTTAATTTTGTTATTTAATATACATGCGTAAGTTCTACATCTAGTAGGTATATCAAAAGGCGTGGTTAGAAGGATAGATTACGCCTATCTCGAATTCCACCTCTTGTGTGAGACTAGCCTCCACCAGGTACCGTATCTGGATGTTTGACTAAGTATTTATTGCAATTATCTACTATGTTTTTATATTACTGAAATTCATCTCTTACTTGCATTTGGAGATTCCTTTCTTATGGTCTGCCATTCTACATTAATTCTCTAGTTGTTAATGTGAATTGCCCTGTCTGCATATTGATTGGACCTAGAGGAGTCCGTCAAAGGGCACATAACCCACCTCTTTAGGCGTGTTAAAGGACGATAACGCACCGGTCCTGACGCATTATGTCGACTGGGTTACGGGTTGGATGAGTTTGATACCGAACTCCCTCCTGGTCGACCGAAATCGACGGGGGACGCGCAAAAACAAACTAACCTGCCAAACCACACATCCAAACATCCATTCTACAACCAAACATGCCATTAAAATCACAATACGAAGGCTATGGAAGTAATTTCACAATTTTAGGCTAAAATTATGCTAACATGGAACAATGTACAGAAAACGATGCAACTGGTGTCGGACCACGGCGCATGTGGTACCGGCGGGTTCCTAGCGAGGAGGAGAGTCCATCCCCCTACCTCTGACACCACGAGGAAGCCGATCCGGTGCCGAACGGACGACGAGGGCCACGGTGACCTCCCGGCTCCATGCGCCTCCACGCTCTGCGGATCGAGGGAAGAAGGACGCCCACGCGATCCTCGCGACACGACCTTCCCAACAGCGCCTCCCGCGCCTCGATCGGCGACCGTCTGGACCAAAGCCGAGCGAGGAGAAGAAAAACCCCAAAATTAGGCCTAAAATCTCCAAAATAGGGTTTAACACGCAAAACGGTGAAAATGCCCGTCATTGGCGACGCATGGGGCGTCAAAATGTTCCTAGTGAGATGAGGAACCCATTCCCCTACCTCGATCGCGACGAAGCCCGCTAAACGAAGCAGATCGGACGACGGGACATCACGGCTCCTCTCGACCCGTCTCGTCTCCACGCTCCCCGAACCGTGGAATAGAAGGTACCACCTCGACCTACGCGTCGAGCCCGTTCCAACGGCGCCTCCCATGACCCGGTCTGACGTCGTTTCAACCGAAATCGAGAGAGATTGGGAGAGGAAGAGAGAGAGTGTTTGAGGGAGAGAGTGAGAAAGAGAGAGAGAGAGAAGTCGAGAGTGAGGAGAGAGAAGGGGGGCACGTGAGTTTTATTAAAACTTTTTTATTTATATTTTTTTAAAATTTACATGTTCGGACTCTTCGACAGACTGATTGCCAATCCCGTTCTGCGGGCAAAAACAAGACTTTGACAGGGCTCCACCATTTTTTCTTTTGGGACGCTCTCTCATGACACGTAATTGGGAATCACACGAACGTAACGACCTCTCCTCGCGAGTGCAACGACCTCGCCTCTCAACCTCTACCCCAATATATGGGCCGGTCGGGCCGGGGGGGGGGGGGGGGGGTGTGGGGGGGGGCCCCGGCGGGGTGGCCCGCGGGC